>JAPFBE010000051.1:0-317137 GCA_034336665.1 Luscinia megarhynchos
CGGTTATTTTATTGCTAGTTTACTTCAACAAGTTTGAATAAATAAAGTCGTTTAACTGTTCACTTGCCATTTCATGTTTTCCATTCGTCATTCAAGATCAATTTATGCTTGGTACTTTCGGAGTTTTAAGCGTGCTTTGTTCTTACTGAAGCGATGATTAAGCTCAGTCTCTCATGAGCGTGATAAAGAGGTTTGCTGTCAGGAGACAATCCCGAGAAAGAAGAGGCTGGCACCGATGAACGTTTCAAAATGACCGGATCATCGGGAATTCCATGAGGAACGCTTCCGAGGTCACTTCCGGTTGTTATTCCGCAGCGGGTATTTGCAGTCGTCGTTGCGAAAGCCGCGTCAGAGGCGCAAGCGAAATATTCGCGAACATCTGCAAGAAATAACCCGCCATCAGAGTTCAAGTAAAGCGAAACTGTTATCGCCGAGTTATAACGAAATTAATGTAAGCCGTGATCGCCAAAGTTAAACAGAATCAACCAAATACTTTACCAACCACTGCCGAAGACCATTACCGGCACGGCGTGAATTTGTCGATTCATAATAGCACAATCATACCGATACCCATTTATAGCCGGCTTCGTTCGGCATAATTATCTACAGGAACTTCTTTTGTTCAGTATTATACACCAGCCAGTTCGTCTCCGGTTTTCAGAGAAACGTGAGCGCAGGATTGAACAGTTCCGGAGAATTCGTCATCAATATGCTGGCATCGATTTGCCAGTAGCAGCCGGTAAGTAGTAGGAAAGCCGTAACGCTTAAAGGCGAAAGAATAAATCGCCGCAGTTATTTCAGCGAAGCCGAAACAGGTCGATATTCGGTTAAAGAAGCTCAGGCCCAGATCAGACACAGACATTACGTAGTAAGAATATCGTTATTACTCTTCGCAACGACAGATTGTACGCGATCATTGAAGCGTTCCGCGTGCTGAAACCGTGAATTTCAATAGTTATGAGTGGTGTCTTCCATTGTTGAAAAACTTCCATATACCCATAGGCCAGTGAGCCGCTATCACTTCGCTTTTCCGGTATTTAGCCATTCGCCATCGTTGCCGCTTTCGCCATGCCAGCCAATATTGCTTTTGGAGACCGATGCGTTGAAATGTTGATGCTTTGCACAAATTAAATCCGTTAGTCGTTTCGTTTAAGATAACCTCGACAAAGTAGAGTCAGTCAGAGTAGCCACATACAGAGTCAGAGAATCATCATCATCATCCTTCATTCGCGCCATTCTCCATTAACCATGATTTTCCGGCAGTTTCAGAGTTCAAAGAAACCATTATCCGAGTCATTGAAACCTTTCAACCGACATTTTGTATCCGTAGCATCGGTGATGACGCAATCCAAATGGCAGAATGAAGCAGCCTGTCGCCTTGTTATCATCTTCTATCCTGGTGGCGAGTTATGTCGATCGTTTGACACACCAAAACCATTGGTCAACTTCATTTCAAGAAGTCTTGTTTTTTAAACAAATTTTCCAATGTGTCTTCGTGCTCGATCAATCGAAGTCACTCGGAAACCGGTAGCCGCATCGCGTCATTGTCACTTCTGGACTCGGCATTGACCCTTATAGACCGACCGAATTTTTTGAGTGAGCTGGGAATATTCGGAAACAATATCCGTCCTCACCGAATCGAATTGTCGTTTACAGACCGATGTTGGCACATTAATCCAGAATACATAACAAAATAACAAAACCATCGGTAACAGTTAGCATCGCAATAGTGTTGTCTGTGAATTGGTCATGCGTAATGAAATTGAAAGAAAACCAGTGAGAGACTCAAGTTAGAAACATTGTTTAATAGAAAAAGAAAAATAAAGTCAATACGGGTAATAAAGAAATCAATTTATCATGTCGTATCGCAATTCCGACGACTCTTCTGTTAGGTGGTGGTAAGAACCAGACGAAAGATCTTGTTGAAAGCAGTAAAACTTGTTGCAGTTGTCCTTCCGGAAACCAGCGGGCAAGTGCCTGGCGTCCTCTAACCAGTTTTTGCCTGTAGAAGCGTTCTTCCCCGGGTGGAACATCTCACCGGGGACGATGTGTTTTAGTCAGTCAGCGTAACGTAACCAATACCATTTCTAACAGAAGATAGTTTCGAGGAAAGGATAACATGGAAAGATAAGAACATTGCCTTCATCTGTTTTAACAGATGGCTCATTAGCAGAGTGACATTCCTCACAGCAGACAAGAATCACGCTCTCGTCTGTTTCAAGACGCGATAGAATATATACTTCGACTATTAAGACAAAATCGTATCATCTTTATAGGTTATATTATACACTGAACACCGCGTGCTAAAATAGCCCGATAGATCCTTTCAGAACACAAGTTTGAATAATTACTAGACGTATCGCATCGAGCAGTTTTGCAGGTTGAATCTTCAGATTGCCGAGAACCCTCCACCAGGCTATTCAGGCGAAGTTTTCTGTTCTTCCCTTTATCTCCGACAGCGGGTGTTCACCGGGGCCTACCAAAGCCTTCAAGATCATTAAAATAAATTTCGAAAGGAGCAGATTCTGTCACCCGAAAGGGTTTCTGCTTCTATCTAAAGCCGGAATATCATTGTGCCAACATAAATATATTTCGTTCGGTTAGATTATCTGCCTAACAGGAGTAGCTTGAGATAAGCCCAGATAAGTTATGAGACGGCAATAAGTTGGCGAAGTTATCAGAGAATCATAGAATGGCCCGGTTGAAGGACCAACAAGCGAACAGCCGCAACTTCACCCGAACAGATTAAGACCAGACCATGACCGAGAATATTCCAAGAACTATTGAAGTTCGTCACGGGAGCACCCAGTGTTCAACAAAGCTCATTATTTCACCTGCCTTGATGCTTCTGAATAATAGTTTTTCTTATATCGTGGTGTTCAAAATCGCCCTCAGAAAATAGCGCAGAGCAGAGATTACCACTGATTGTTCATGAAATGTTGCACTTCAGACATTGGTTCCCTTCCATTTGTTACCGTTGGTCACATTAACTTCCTCATCGATGGGGACCGTCTTCCTTTCGCAGCGCCGTCTTCAGCCTGTTCCCCAGTTCGTGTTACAAACCGCAAAGCGTTTCGTTCAAAGCGAATCGCGACTGCCCTGTTGGTGTTACGTCTTCCTCATTTCATTGAATTCCGCCGAGGAAGTCAACAGCTTCCTCCCGGGGTATCGATCAGCGTTTCGTATTCTTCCAGTCCGTAAACCAAAGTCATTTACGAAAATGAATTGTTACCAAGATCCTCAGGAACTCCTCACTGGCGACGATCGCCCGATGTCACCACGATTTTAAAATGATTTTGCGTTTGTGTCCTGGTTCTCAGCCGGTTAATTTCTTTTCTTAGTAGCCGTTGTTGGCGTTGTGTTTTGGGATCAGCATGAGAATAACATCGAGTTAACATGCTTGGTTAAATGTTAGCCACCCGAGTCACCTTCAAATTACGTTCGAGAAGCAAGTTAAAGCCGAGTGGTTACAGCCGTGAGAGCCGACCCAACCAGCCAAAGCGATGACTATCATCATTAAACATGCTCAGCATATAGTCCGGGGAGCAACATCGCTACCCGCCAAGAAGTCAAGATGCAGCTGTTTTTCTGGGTTAATTCAGTTCGGTGTTTTCCATTTTTTAAATTCACTATAAACCGTTTTTGCTTTCAACTTCGAGTCTTCCGGATGGTACTTTAACAGCTGGTTGCAGATGACAGAGAATCCGCATGTGTTACAGGTCGTAAAGAGAAATTTTCTGAACATTAGAAGACTCCGAGAAAGGTTCGTGGGGAAATCAACAGAATGATCTGAAACAAAAACAAATGTAATTAATCGATCACATATCATCCTTGAGATAGTTGCTCGAATTTCGATGTCATTATCGCCATAAGTTTTTGAGGTGGTGATGCATATTAAGAAGCGAGAATGGCTTACCAGAATAGCGGTGACAGATAAATAAAAGCTTGTTCCTCGCAGGAGAGAGTAGCATGCAGCAAGAGTAGAAGACGAGGAAAGCGTAGTCTCTCAGTCCAGCACGAACACAAACTATGAAACGAAGACACTCGCTGAAACATTGAAAATAAAAGTTACTTTCCCGAGAACTGAAATAATATACAAGAAATCCGCTGTTGTTAATATTATGACACAAACTCGCTTCCCAACCCCATGCTTCCCGTTATCTTCATGCCGTTCATTTCCGCCTTCCTCTTTCACATGCCTTCATACCACTTCAATGCCGTTTTTCCTCGCTTTCTGTTTCGCTTCGACACTTCCGTTTTCTCCACCATGCTAATTATCTGCTGTTCATCACTTCAGCCTTTCTCATTATCAGTCACTTTGCCGCGTCACTTTTCTGTCATATACTGCGTTACTCATCTCTGCTCATCAGCCAGACATCATTTTCTGCTCACCACTTCACTTTCTCCTCATTCCCAGCACTTTGCTTCTGCTTGCCGACCATTCTGTGCTGCTCACTTTTTCGTTGACCATGCTTCAGCTTTCATCTCCATTTTCGTTGGTCACCATTTTCACCTGAAAGCTTTCGTTCTCTGTCAATTCCTTTCACCTTCCTCAATCTTCCGTTTCACCACGTCATTTCTTCCATCAATTTCGCTTCAGCTTTCTCCATCATTTCGTTTTCACTTCATGCCGTCATCAATATACCAGTGGTCAGCGTTTGCTCGCTTCTCGAGTCCTTCGTCAATATTCAGCCACAACGAAGCATTTATAGACATGTCCCGCCTTTGACCATAGTAGTTTCGGTATGCTCGAGATCCTCAGTCGCTTCAGTGTTCCAGAATGGTCGACAGGGTTCGTCAAAACGAATTATTTCACGAATAGTATTATCAGACACCAGACTTTAAACAGAGTTCATTTGCCAATAGATAAAACGAAAAGAACTGCAAGAAGATAACGCATTATGCCAGCAAAGAAATAGCAGATTAGAGTCACCGTGAAACAATACGGGAATTTTTCATCGCGAAAGTATTAGTGAATTGTGCCAACCGGTAGAAACCTTCTCGCTTCAGCGTTTGCGTACGCTCACGAAAAGCCTCTGCAGTTTTATAGCGCTCAGCCGTCAAATTTCCAGCAAGCCTGTCTCGCAGCGCGTTGTTTATTGTCTTCGGCGCAACTTCCTTGCGCCGACAAAGTTCGCCACCACCAATTACGCGAGGGGAAGTGATGCGTCCGAAAGTTGTTCACCGAAGCCGATGACGCAACGGTATTTTCAGGTAGGGAAGCTCGTCATTGTGTTTGAGTCGTCATTTCCGCATTTCGCGCCAGTTCTTCCTTTCTCAAATATTGTTCTCCTCTTGTTCACCAATTTCGCTCGTGGGCACCGTTTTCTCTGCCGATTATTGTGCCGCACTTTCTACCGACTTGCAAGAAAACATAAAGACAAAGACCACATCATCCCCGAACAAACATGAATACGCTCATCGCATGCAAGCGACGATATCTATTTGTTCTTTCGAACACTTCGTGAATGGTGATTGTTCCAACACTTCATTTGCCTAATGCTGACCGACTTCATTATTTCCGACGCGCCGGTTGTTACCCGGAACGCCATCTTCCTTTCAGCAGCCGCAAGAGGTTACGGTACCTCTTGTTCGTTTATCCGGATTGAATCGCTTCCCTCAGTAAGACGCATCCAGCACCACTTGTTGCTCCTGGTCAACCAAATGGAAGTTACATCCTTCTTTCAGTAAACAGTTCGTTTGGCCAACCCGTCATTTGCATAGAACGAAACAGCTCAGCGTCGTTTGGTCCACCGCGATCTGCAGCACAGTTCGCCTCGTGGGGCGGTTCGTAACAACAGTGACGATCTTCCGGCGGTCAGACACCACGTCAGTTCGTCGGTGAACGGCGAAGCGACTATATTCTTTCATACCTTTCGGGTTTAGATTATTGCCAGTCAAGCATTAATATTTATTCCGATTCGCAGGTCCGTGACAGAGTCCTACGAGCCAAACAGTGCCATAAAACGTACTAATCACTATAAAAATTGTGCCAATATTCAAGCCTCGTCAGAACTTCGCGCGACTTGTTATAAAATTCATGTTATGCCATCATAACATCCTTTGCTCAAAATAAGTTGTAACTATCATAGTGCTGTTATCTTCAAATGAGGATGTCGCATCCGTTCGTCTCTGCGTTGCGTTGGTTAAATTCAGCCATTTTTATTAGTATATCACACCAAATCATAAAGACAAATATTTATTATATGCATGGAACAGACAAACAGAGCTTCGCGATCACTATCACAGTGCATTCATTTGTATTATTAATACTTTCATATTTTACGTGCTTCATAAATATTGCAACATTTTCCAGTTATTACCTTCGGTCGTAATCATCACCAGTACCTTCATACCAATTACGGGTCATCGACGAGCATAAAGACAGGGTTGAATGCCGTCATTCTGAATCACTTTTATATTTTCCTTGAATGACGTTTCTAATGTTTCCCGGCGTAAGATTGTCATTATCCGTCGGACATGGAACATCATGCCATACATTCGCTTTCGACACCCATGTAAAGATCTCATTTAAAAAATCACGTGCCTGCTTCGAAATACAGTCACCGAAGGTACACACCGCGCCAAAGAGCGCTATCTTCTTTCCGGTCCATAAAAGAACGTTAATCGTTCGCTTCGGGTAAAGGCGAGGAATCATTTTGAAGAAGGTCAATTTAAATGGCATTATTGAGAATTATCACAAATGCAGTATGTTTGCAAAGCGAGTTGTGCAACACCCCGCAATACGAGTTTGTTTTCGGTGTTAACAATGCCTGAAAGACACCGTAAAGACTAATATCGTGTTTTCAACAGGCACTTAAAGTCATTAGTTCGAAGGTGCATGATGATTTCCTCGAAAGATGCACGAATAAAATAAGTCATTAAAAAAGACAATAAATATTTGATCTGAAATCACCGTTCTATTTCAGATACCGTTGCATGCCCAATTGCGCGGATCGTATTGATTTCGGTGTCATTATCCACCAAAAATAATAAGTTAACGATCACTCTTACCAAACAACAGGCATTTCTGAAACTCCAGAAAGTACTGTTTTTATTAAAGATCATTACGTAAATAATTACATTGACCAGAATATGCCAGCTCCTCGTTGGGATCATGAAATATTTTGGGATAATTTTCAAAGTCAAATAAGTGACCAGTCCAGATAGGTTACCACGACAACAGTAAATATGTTCGGACCGAAAAGTGGTCACTGGTCCCTGCTTCGAAGAAAGAATGACGGTGCATCGTCAAATAGTAACTCCGCAATAGTGTAAACTTCAATATTTTCCCGTCATTCTCAACCAGCAGTTAGCATGCAATGCTTTATAACACATTTCAAAGCCCCCAGATACATACCAAATAAACAAAGAAGTTATTGAGCTTTTCTGACACCGATGACAAATTGCTGCCTTTCATATACCTCATATTTTTGCCATTACAGGATTGTAGTTTCAGCAGCTCATTATTATATTCTGCTAAGCTCTCAGCATTTTTCCCCGCCTGATAGCCGAAAGAGCCGTAAACAAGTTCTCATCCGCCTGGCAATACAGTTTATAAACAAAGTTAGTTCCATAGGGGTTAACGAGATTTCCAGAAAGTGTTTAACGGGGAGATTGCATCATCTTCATGGTTTCAATTGGTGATTTCCGTCAATCATGCTACCTGTTAAACTTGTAAAACCGTGGAATTCTGCGGACATTTTCATTCGGTCAAAGCCCTTCGGTTATTGTGCAAATTTCACCACTCTTTCTCCGGTAGCGGAAGAAGCTTCCTCCTTTAAACCCTCATCTCTACCGTCTTACCAGAGGTGGCAGCAGTAAACAAGCTCGTAATAACATTCTTCCTTCCTTCAACAGTTAAGGTACGGGACAATTTTTCTTTTTCAATATCGTGTCTTTTGCCGAACATTTACATCAGCAAAACTTCGTCTCACGACTTTATTTCATCATTCTGCCATTTCGTTTCATTACAATATGTTGCATGTTTCGAAGACAGCAATTGTTAAAGCATTCTGTTGTTGCAGGCATTTCAGCTTCAGTAGTTCACAGATCATCTTTCGGCAGTCGTTACTAAACATTTCCGTATTAATGAAAAATAAGTCTTCTAAAAGCAGTAAACAAACAGTTGCTTCATATTACAGTAACTCTCAGAAAAACAATATCATCAATCGGTTCCTCAATCTTCTCTTCAAACACAAGAGCTTATCGCAAACTGCTTGCTACCATCAGGACACAAGGAGGGAATGCAAAACATAGGTCAAGATGAGACAGGAGATACCATCAGCATCGTCGCCATGGAGCAAAATACTCGACTTCGCGTAGAATGTTACCTCCTGTGCCTATATCTCGGGATTTCATCCTGCCGACGTTAGTACCGATTATCTCTTGAAGCGTCAAAAAACTCCTGCCACTTCTGATTGCCTAAAGCCACCAGTTATTAGTCCTTTATTACCGTTAGTTCTTTAAAGATAATTGGCTGTTTGGTGCCGAAGTTTTATTGGCAGAGTACCGTCCTTCGTAAACTCCATAAAGTCTCCGTTATAGCTTCGGGATGCTGCAATTGAAATAGAAGAAACAGCGTCGTTGTTCACCTTTCGTATCGCTAGTGTTGTAAGTTAACAAATGCACTGTTGAAAGCACCAACCCAGAAAACAGCTACAACTGTTTGTTCCACATCAATGAGTAGAGATTGGGCACAAGCATGTTAAAATTGCTTCGGCGATATCCTTTCGATTATTTGCGTTATGAGTCTGAGTCTCCGAAATTACGGGTCGACCGAGTGACCATCCAATCAGTTCCACCTAAGCCGCAGCAGATTGGTCGCGGGCGCACCATATGAATTTCGAACCCCATAGCGAAACATCGTGCCGTTCTGAACAAGCAGAGTGTAGCCAGGTTCGTCTTCGATCACCTCCCCCGTTATACCGCAATGACTACGCGAGATCGAAAATCGATAGCCCTGATTAGCCACAGAAGCGCATCACGCTGCGCCGGGCGCGTTAGAGTCAAGTCGTCATCAATCGTCGCCGTCGCCCTCTGCTCAGTTTGTTCTGTTCGTCGGTTTCAGTTCCTTCTGTCACGTTCGTCCTCTTCTTTCCGGTCGCAGGACGAAGATGTTTGTTTTGTGCCCAACCTTTCATAGTGATCGCTCTCGAACACCAGTAACAAACGAAGCATTTACGCAGTTAAAGCAAAGTTTGCCGGGTCTTACTGTGTTCGGTTGTAGTACATTTTGCAGCACTTTACGCGCTGTTAACGATGATTTCGGAACATTCTTTCTTCTCGTTACCTATCGTATAATCAAAAATTCTTTATTCATCATCATTTATGCTGGTTCATGAACGAAATATGCTGCGCTGCGGTGTTCAGCGCGTAGATGTACCGCTCGGCTCGATTGCCGATATCGTTATGAATAGCTGAATCAGCTGCGGGATCGCGAAGCCGCGGCGGATTTGCCAGTTTCGAGGGAATAGCCGCGCATCGCGAAAGACGGGGAATTTGCCGCAACTCGAAATGGGGATGACGAATGTCGCCGCGATTCCAGGCGATTGAACAGTCGTCAGAATAAGTTTCGGTCATTCCGGTATCGTTAAAGGGTTGACTTTCAAAAAGAAGAATATCAGCGAGCGGGTTTTCGGTGCAAAAGTCACCAACCGGACATATTCAAAATCTTTTTATTGAATTTTACACCCTGGAGGGCCGGTAAAAAACATGCTGTTAAAGTCGCCGATGGCGAAGAAACAGCCATCAATCGTACAGTAAAACACTTTACTAAAACAATAACACGAAAGGGGAAGAGGACGGCCGGGGAATTACGCAGAAACAAAGAACAGTTGCGTAAAAGTCGGAAAGCAATCTTCACGCCAGCTTCACGTCGCCGCAAAGATTGTTCGCCGCAGAAAGCAGACATAATACATAGTGTAGGGGACGACAGCAGCGCTTTATTTTCACTTTCGCCGCTAGCGAAATCCTTTAGCGCATAAACGTCATCAGTGGGTAGTTGCATCAGCCCGTCTTCAGCCAGTTCCAGACAACCGGCGTTCGCTAACGCTTTGTGAAAGCGAGGCAGCCAGGGGCCGAGACCATACCGGAAAGTTGGCGGTTGATTACCGACCTCAACGAACTTCATAAAGCGTAAAATTAAAATCGTGATCCATCTGGATAGATTTAGTGTGCCCTGCACCGCCAAACGGTCCTTCAATAAACACCCATTTTATTCTCGCTTCGTTCAGTTCCTTCGTTCCAGGTCAGTTTTCCAGGCAACATGATCTTCTCCAGCACTTCAGTATCGGGCACCGGCAAGCCGCTTTCACGCAATTGCCTCTGGCTCCACTTCTGATTCATCTCAACTGTCGGCGCAGCCGCCATCGCCAGCCCAGCTCATGGGCTGTTCGAAATGAATCACAATCTCCCGCAGACATAATACATGTGAATTTTCCGCGAACACCGTTGAATCAGAGCATACCTTAATAACTCGCGACATCAGCAGGAAACAGCAACTATCATTCCTCTCGCAGAAGCCAACGCGATATCAGTCGCCAGTTCCATCTTTCGGCAGCGCGAAAGAACCAGATTCGCCGAGACGAACAGTATTCGTATCAAGCCTTGACCGGTGCCTTAATACCAGCCGAAAAATCGCAAGTTGAAGCAGGGGAGCAGGTCCTCAGTTGCAGCAAAAACTCCTTTCATGCCACGCGGTGTTGGTATAGCGAGCTCAGCATTGTCTCGCTATATGATTATTCGAAGGGGAACGCCATCGCCGCGCACTTCTGCTGAAAAAGCCTTAAAGGCCGCTGTCCGTAAGAGCACCGGTTTCCGGAACCCTCCATAAAGATAGTTCATGAATAAACGAAATCGTTCCGGAATCTATTAAAGTGAGGTAACGTTCGTTCACCTTCCATCAATATTAAAGCAGTTAACCAATAAAAGTGGAAAGCCAGATGGCAGTTTGGGAACCGCACTGTGGTCTTACTGCGGCGCGTCCTCAGAATTGACGTTGAAGACGTTTCAAAACATAGGTCCCGTTGCTTCAGTGCTTCCACAGCTGCTTTCGCTATCGGCACGGGCGAAATTATTGCAGACTACCGTTCATTGCCGCGCAGTGCTCGCAGAGTTAAATCACTTTTTAGCTTTGCTTGTTTTCTTCGCCGTCTCTTACCGTATTAACCGGAAAATAAATTAAAGCTCATCTTCCCCGTCGTTGTTTTTGCTCATTTATCAGTAATTGCCGGAGGGTTCTTCCGCTCTATGTTGACTGCGAAGCGTTTTTAAATTGTATTTTCTCTCGCCGAGAAGCGGGAAAGAGAGCAGTTGATTAAGCTCATATTGCACCGGCCTCAGGTATACCATGTCGTCGTTACCAGAACGATAGTCTGCCATAACATACTGAACACTGCTATCTAAAGATTCAATATAATACCGTATTCATACCTGGCAATGCTAAGACAAAAGCAACAATGACATAATATTCGCGATTCAGTTTAAAATGTTATTTCTCATAACAAATGAAAGAAGCGCAAAACAATTAGTCAACTCAAAAATAATCGACTTAACTGCCGATTTATATCGGTTCAATCAAACACAAATAACTTCTCAACAGCAAAATGTGGTGAAATAGGTGAAGAACAATACGCTCAGCCTCTTCTTCACCGTCTTCTGCTTTTCTATCCGCCTTTCATTTCCCACCTCTCATCACAGTCTTCACCTGCTCTCCTCCATCCTCTTCCTCGCCTTTCAGCTTCAAAGCTCAATACCATTTCTGCTGCTCACAACTTTTCCTTTCCCAGCTTCACTCGTCTTCGCCCCCGTTGCTCATCTGGTATCTTCCACTTGTTTTCTTTTTGAACTGCTGTCTTTTCACTTCAAAGCGTCTTCGTTCGTTGTCCTTTCCTCTTCCTCACCATTTTTCCTCCTTCCTTCTTCACAGTTTTCCATTCTCCTCTTTATCATTTTCTCTTCATACCTTCCTTCCTTCCTTCCTTCTTCCTTCCTTCCTTCCTTCTTCCTTCTTCCTTTCCTTTGTGCCACCAGTTTTCACCATCTTCTTCACCTGTCTATTTTCTTCCTTCTTTCTTGCCTTCGTTGTGGTTACCTGTTGCAAGAGTCTGCTCATTGCCTTCTCCAGCGGGAGGTGAAAGACCGGAAGGTAAAGTGGGGCGATGCTGGAGATAAAGATAGTTTTCATAGGAAAGCGTCGTATGCACAACCGCAATGTAAGGAGTTAATTAACTTACGTTGTTTTTCTTCTAGGAGAAAAGGGGTTTCATCATGCGTAACAAAACAGCTGGGAATAAATGCCAGATTCTCAAATCTCCCCTTCAGCTTATTACGGTATCGAAATCTTTCACGCCAGCCTGAATACCGGGGTGGGCAGATGAATGAGAGCCTATTGGTGTGCTATCACATTTTGGTCACAACCATAGCACGTTTCAGGAAGAAAGGTTATCCCCGTCCTCGAACTATTCACTTGATTCGCCAATTTCAACTTTTTCCTCATCTTTTAATTTTTTAAAACGAGACAATAGCCCAACTGAAAATACATTTCATAGGTATTTTTTATCTGTTAATGTTTAACCACAAACACACAGTTTATCAAACAGAATAACAACAACTGCGGGCTTAGCAGCGTCATCAGTGATAAAATGACTCAGAACAGTTGTGTTATCAAACTTTCATGTAGTCCTTCTCAGATTGCAACCAGCATTCCCGATACTCAGACAGAGCGAAATTCAAACATATCAACATATTAAAGACACCGTGAAGCTCCATTCCACAATATTTATGTCCTTTCAAATACAAAATTTAGTTGATGATAGATGAATGAATGAACTTAATCTAATGAGAATGAGTGATTATTAAGTTAAATTACTCTAGTAATATTCATAGATATTAAATAATAGCATATGATATTAAAACATAAGTTCATAACAAAAACGGGTATTGGAGCAAATAAGATAAACCCCAACACCCGTTTTGTTATGAAGACTTTAATGACAATATGTCCAGGAACTGTGCTGTTGGCCTTTTGATGCATCCCATTATGGATAATTGCTGCGTGGACTGTTCAAGCCTGTGAAAGGTAAGCTTGTTCTGTTTGGTTTGGTTTGTTTGTTCTGTCCATCTGTCTTGTTTTCTCTCTTTGGTCTTTGCATTTGAAAGGACACAAATATCTAATGGAATGGAGCTTCCTGAAGTCGCTTTGATATGTTGAGTGCTGTTTTGGATTTCACTCTGTCACGAGATTGTCAGAGAATGCTTTTGGATTTTTAATCTAGGAAGGACCTCATGCAGAGAGCTCGTGCCACAACACATTGCAGTTCTGGGAGTCGATTTTAACAGTTTTTATTGGCAAAACTTTACTAAAAACATCAGTGGGATGCCATAAATGGCTTTTAACAACAGTTACAGTTGTTGTTATTCTGTTTGATAAGAGCTTTCATTTATTGTGTTTGTAGGAGTTAAACTTATTGAGAGTACTGTAGATAAAATACCTATGGAAAATGTATTTTTCAGTTAGACTTTGGCCGTCTCTAGTTTTTAAAAGATATTAAAAAGTGGAAAAATGTTGTTGGGGAAGTGTGGCAAGATCAAAGAAAAGGTGATGGACTGGTTTGGCTGGGACAGAGTTAATTTTTCTTCCTAGTAGCTCACACGGTGCTATGTTTTGGACGTGTGACCAAAATAGTCTTGATAGCACACCAATGTTTTAGCTATTGCTAAATAGTGCCCACAGAGCATCAAGACCTCTGTTTCTCACTCTGCCCACCCCAGTGAGTAGGCTGGCAGTGCACGAGAGGGTGGGAAGGGACACAGATGGGAACAGCTGACCCCCAAATGACCAAAGGGATATTCCAGACCATATGACATCATGTTCAGCAATAGAAAACTGGGGGAAAGAAGGATAGTGTAGGAGATCGGGGATTTGTCTTCGGGTGAACTGTTACACATGATGGAAGCCCTTTTTCTCCTAGAAAAGTAACATGGGAAGTTAATTCTTAACTCCTTACATTGCTTTGGTTGTGCATACAGTTTTTGCTTTTCTCCCTTAAGGAAACCATCTTTATCTCAGCACATGCATTTTCTTACTTTTACCTCTTCCAATTCTCTTTCACCTCCCACTGGGGAAGTGAGTAAGCTGAGTGGCTGTGTGTAGGGAGTCGGATGCCTGTCTGGGTTAACTCCACAACAGAGGTGGCAAAGAAAAAATGGTGGGAGTGGGAGGGAGAAGAAATAGATAGAGTGAGAAAGAGATGGATGGAGATAGAATTGAAAAAAGGAGAAAGCTGAACAGTGCCACAAAGAAAGGGAAAGGAAGGAAGGAAGGAAGGAAGAGGAAGGAAGGAAGGAAGGAAGGAAGAGGAAGGAAGGAAGGGAAGGAAGGGAAGGAAGGAAGGAAGGAAGGAAGAGGAAGAGGAAGAGGGAAGAGGAAGGGAAGGAAGGAAGGAAGGAAGGGAGAGGAAGAGGAAGGAAGGGAAAGAAAAAAGAAAAGTATAGTGAAAGAGAAAGAGAAAGGAAATGAATAAAAGAGAGAGAAAAGAGATACAGAGGAAAAGCTGTATGGTTTGAGTGTCGGAGAAAAAAGAGGGAGGAATCAGAGACAGATGGAAGAGAGAAAGAGGAAAGGGAGGAAAAATGGTAGAGAGGGAGGAGAAGAAGGGACAAAGCAGACAGACAAACCAAGAGAGACAACAAAAGCAGGGGAGTGTGAGAGGGGAAAAGCTGTGAGGGAAGCACACAAAGGGACCAGCGAGTTCAAGAGAAAATAAGTGGGAGAGATATAGATGCTGTAGCAAGCGAGGAGAGCAAAGCAAGGGGCAAGAGACAGAGTGAGAGAGAGAAAGCAAAGAGAGGGAAAAGACAACGCTAGTGGGCGAAAGCAAAGAAATGGTGTGAGAGCAAGAGCTAGAGAGAGAGCTGAGGAAAGGGAAAGGGGCAGCGGAATGTGAGGGAGAGACAAAGAGTGAGAATGTGTAGTCTGAGGAAATTGCGAGGAATGAAAAGGCTGAGATAGAGGAAAAAGCTAGAGAGAGAAAGGCTGAGTGAAAGAGAAAGCGAGAAACGGGCATGTTGTTCTTCCTCTTTCTTTCCCTGTTTTCCCATTTTGGAAACTGTTTAGGAAGTTATTTGTGACAGTTAGTTGATATAAATCCAGCAGTTAAAATGCAAGCTGACTGCTATGGTCAGGTTATTTTGGAAGTTATTCATTGTTTTACTTCGATTTGTTATGAAGGAAAATAGACTTATTTTATAAACTGAATGCAGATGTTATGTCGACATTGTTGCTTTTTATTCTTAGCATTGCCAGAATTGTGGAATGCAATTTCTGTTATAGTAGATCACTAGATGCTTAGTGTTCAATTATGTTATGGCAAGACTAACTCACGTTCTGAAGATGTTAACAGTGACATAATTTCAAGAAATATTTCCCATACCTGGGACGGAAGAAGCATTCTAGGGGGTGGGTTGACCTGGCTAGATGCCAGGCACCCATCCAGCTGCTCTCTACTCCCACTTCTCAGCACGAGAGGGGAGAAAATACAATTAAAACCTTGAGGAGTCAACATAAGGGCAGGAAGAACCCTCAGCAATTACTGTCATGGGCAAAACAGACTTGACTTGGGAAGATGAACTTAATTTATTTCCAGTTAAAAATACAGTAGGACAGCGAAACAAAAGCAAAGCTAAAAGTAGGGAAACAACTCTGCAGGCACCACGCAGCCCATGGAGGACCCCATACTGGAGCAGATATCCACACTGCAACCCATGGAGTGCCCGTGCCAGTAAAGAGGCTCCTGGCAGAAACTGCAAGCTGTGGAGAGAGCACACCAGAGCAGGTATTTTCTGGCAGGACCTATGATCCTGCAGGGGGACCCGTGCTGAAGCAGTCAATTTCTGAAGGACCCGCGCCCTGTGGCAGGGACCCATACTGGTGCAGTTCCTAAAGAGCTGTATCCTGTAACCGCACTCATTACTTTGTGGTGCCTTGCTGCCATGTGGTGGTGGAGGAGTCGGAGACGAGACCGGCCACACACTCCTTTGCCTTCGTTCAAGGACAACAGTTTCCGTTTATTCATGGAGGCTATCTTTATAGGAGGGTTCAAAATTCAGTGCCTGACCATATCATTGGTCCCCACCGGGACAGCAGCCTTTTGTATGTTTAGGCCTGCTTTAGAGTGCCACGCCGGTTGCTTGGCGAGCGTTCCCCTTCAGATGTATGCATCCCTCCTGCAGCTGCTTTGTGAAGGTATGTGGAGAGGAGACCAATCGCTGGAGAAAGTTTTTCCCTTGCTCCCACCAACACCACGTGGCATGGGGCTGTATGGGTTTTGCTGCAACTGAATTAGGGACCTGAAGATCTTCTCCACTGCTCTAATAAGCTTGCAGTTTTTAGGCTGGAGGTGTAAAAAGGCTCGAGAAGTGTGGTCAAAGGCTTGGCTTTGGGAGGTCACCTGTTCCGTCTCCGGAAGGAGGCAGATCTAGTTCTTTCACCCTTTGCCAGACGTTCAAAAAGATCGACTCGCGGTGATATCACGTTGCTCTGCAGGGGAATGATGGTTATGATTTTTTCCCTGCTGATATCCCTTGAGTCCCTTGCCGGTGTATAAAAACTCTGATTCCAGCAGGGATGGTGTTCTTGGGACAGGGTGTTCCTTTCATGTATTATGTCTGCAGGAGTTACTGATGATTCATTTTCCAGACCCGCCCATGAAGGCTGGGCTGGCGATGGCGGCACGCCCTCTAGAGGCTGGATTGGGAGTGGAGGCATGCCCTCCAGAGTCTGGGCCAAGGGCGGAGCCACACGCCCCAGAAGAAGGCGCAGCTTCTCTTTTCCTGCCGGTGCCCATGCGGTCGCCAACATCTTGGGGTGCTGGAGGGATCATGTTGCCTGGAAAGGCTGACCTGGAACAGAGACTAGACAGAGCAGAAGGAATAAAATAGGTATTTATTGAAAGGATGCATTTTGGGCAGTGCAAGAGCCCAGCTGGGGCTACACCTCAATCAAATCCAAGATGGATCCTGGTTACAAATTTTTACACTTTTATAAGTTTTGGTTCATTTACATATTGGGGTCAATTATCCAACCACTGCTCCAGGCTATGAAGTCTCAGCCCCCTGGCTTGCCTCCTTTCCCTCGCCGTTGTTTATGCTTTTTGGGTACCAGTTGTCCTAGATTCTGTAGCTAGAAAGAGATTGTTTTGTCTAACTACCCTGTGAAGAGACCTTACTAGCACCTAATATGAGGTTTCAGAGTTTCACACTAAGCAGCAGAAATTCTGAAAAATATAAAAGCTAAAACCCAAGGCATCACTTGCTGTGCGGTCCCCTCCTGCGGAGCGGGGCAGCATGTCGTGCTGGGGCTATGCCAGCTATCACCGTTTCACAGCAGCAGGGCACAGTCTTGCAGCGGCCGTGGCCAGCTGAAGCTGGCGCGGGGGGTATAGAGAGATGGTCGTGCTGCTCCCGCAGCTTTGCACAACTGTTCTTTGTTTCTGCATGGGGGTTTCCCAGCCGTTTGTGTCTGCCCCGCCCGTCCTCCTCCCCCTTTCATTATTTAATTGTTTTAGTAAGTCCAGGATGATCCTCCATGGTTTTATAACATTGATGGCTGTTTCTTCGCCATCAGAGGCTGCTGCAAGCATGTTTTTGCCAGCCCTCTCCAAAGTTAATAAGTCTAATAAAGACCCTTTGGATATATCCAGTTCGTGGCTTTTGCACCACGTAAGCAAGGCTAGTAAAGCCCACTCGTAATTATTCCTTCTTTTTTTAAGAAAAAAAGTCCATACCTTCAGGATGGGGTATTCTGGTGTAGAAACCCACGCTCCCATGGTCCCGACGGCTGTTCCAATCCTCTAAGGGGTTTCTGGAATCACGCGGCAGCTCCGTCATCTACCGCTGGGATTTTGCAGCAAATTCCAATGCTTTTCCACCGTCACACCGGCTGATTCTCGGCTATTCCCTCAAACTGCAACAAATCCACCACCTTCTGCCGTCCCACCAGCTGATTCCCGCTATTCCTCCTCTGTCGTCCAGCAAATCCGAGGTATTTAAAGTGACTGAGTTCGCATCCTCGCACTGGGCACCACTTGTAACTGCGCTCGTTACTTCATGGTGCTTGTGGCCGCCGCGTGGTGGGGGATGTGATAGATAAGGAACCTTTTGTTCGCCTGACAGACCTTGAGAAGAAAAAGAATATCGCCTGGGCCTGTGGAAGCCAGGAAGTCATAAAATTGTTTTATTGCTTTGCTTTGCTTGTCAGGATGCTGCAAATTGTTTTGTTTTGCTAGCCAGACCCTGAGAATAAGACCAACCGCTTTGCTTTGCTTGCATAAATCGCATATCGCTTTGACTGCTAGTAAGTTTCCAGGAAACCGCCGGATCACCCTATAGGAAGGAGGGGGTTAAGACTCGCTCCTTATCTTCATCCTACGACCACCAGAAGGAAGAGGGGGACCCCTACCAACTGGAAGAGCACGCGCGGGTGACTAGAGGAAGGGCACGTAATCCGAAAAACCGACGAACTTAAAGGGGACAAGCTGAACGGGGACGGCGCGGCAGTTGGTGGAGCGAGCTCGGCTTGACTCTCTTGCCGCCCAGCGCAGCGCTGATCTTTACTTTTGCCTTCTGTAACTAATAAATTTCTCAATTTTGATTCGATCTCGCATGGTCCATTGCACTCATTTATAACAGGGGAGGTGTCAGAGACAGACACAACACACTCCTCTGCTTGTTCAAGAACAACAGTGGCAGTTTATTCGTGGAGGCTATCTTTTATAGGGGGTTCGAAATTCGAGTGCCTGACCATATGATTGGTCGAGGTCTCGGTGCCGCCCAGCTCCTTTGACCAATCATATGTCTGCAGCTTAGGTGGAACCTGATTGGATGAATATCCACTCAGGGGTCGGCCCATGGAACCGAGCAGGGTTTCCAAGGCAACCATAGCACAAGCTAAACTTGCACTGCAACAGTATCCCATGAGAGGGACCCCATGCCAGAGCAGAACAACAGCATAAGGAGGAAAGTGTTTTTAGCTTTGTTCTTATTTCTCATTATCCTACTCAGTAATTAATTGGAACTTAAATAAATTCACTTAATCTTCCCCAAGTTGTAGCTGTTTTTCCTGGGTTGGTGCTTTCCAACCCCAAAGCCTAACAGCTTCAGGCCTAGATTTCTCTAGACTTGCGCTGTTGGGCTTACAGCTACCCACTAGCGGAGTACAGAAAGGTTGAGACAACGCGGCACTGGTTCTGAAGATAGCTTTACTTCTTCAAAGGGGAGTACAGCGAAGTCCAAATATATCAGATAACAAAGGACTTTTTATAGGTTTACAGAGGATTGAATTTTCTACCAATAAAACTACAGCTTTTAAACTAACCAATTATCTTAAAATTCTTAAGTAATAAAGGACTAATAACTTGTTGGCTTTAAGAGCCAATAGAAATCCAAGAAGATAACAGGGTTTTTGATAAGGGGGATGGGGAGTCGGTTGCTAAGCATTCAGTAATTATGGGATGGAATTCCAGGGATAGATTTTAGGAGGAGTAACATTCCCTACACCAAGTCAAGTCTGTTTTGCCCATGGCGGTAATTGCTGAGTGATCTCCCTGTCCTCATCTTGACCTATGAGCTTTGCATCACGTTTTCCCTCCTGTGTCCTGATGAGGAGTAGGAGTGATAGAGCAGCTTAGTGGGCACCTGGTGACCAGCCAAATTCAACCCACCACATGTGTGCATAAAGAGCAGTTTATGATCATCTTGGTGTGTTTATTAGAGAGAGAGAGAGAGATTGAGATTGATTGATTGATATTGTTTTCTGAGTTACTATGAAATAAAACAACTGTTTGATTTTTTAAATTTGCTTTTTAAGGACTTATTTTTCCATTAATACACCAAATGTTTACAAGTAACTTTGACTTGCAGAAGATTACAGAAGGTAGTCTGTGAACTGCAGAAGCTGAAAATGCCTGTAAAATATATAGGGAATGCTGTGGGTATGCTGTCTTTGAAACAATACAACATATTGTAATGCATAAACAAGAAATGGCAGAATGATTAAAGATAAGTCATTAGGACAAAAGTTTTGCTGGTGTAAATGTTCAACAAAAGGATTTGATGTGAAAAAGAAAAAAATTAGTCCCATTGCAACTTGATGCTGTTGGAGGGGAGAGGAGGATGTTGGCTGAACACTACTTTTCCTTGTTTGGGCTTGTTTACTGCTGCCACCTCTCTAGTAAGACTGGCATAGGACATGAGGTTTAAAGAGGAGAAGCTGCTCTCTCTTTCCACCTCTGGAGAAAGAACATGGAAGAACATGTAAAATATCTTGGTTAATAATCCATCGTGTTGATGCCTTAAAGAACCCAGAAATGAAACAACACACTTTTGATATAATATTAGTATAGGAGGTAATACAAAGGCTGGTCTTTATTGGAGGCCTCTGGGACAGATATGGAAAATGTCCACAAAATGTCCACCCTCACATGAATACAGTTTTATAAGTTTAGCAAATTAGCATAATTGACAAAAATCACCAATTAGATACATAAGAGGTGATGCAATCTCCCCCAGTTCAACCCTTTCTGAATCCTGCGTGCCCCCCCCTTCAATGGGAACTAAACTTTGTTTATAAAAATATGTACCAAGATAGGATAGGGGCCTTGTTTTGTCTTTCAGCCTATCAAGGCAGGAAAAAATACTGGGAAAACTAGCTAGAATATAATAATAGGCTGCAGAGCTACAAATATATATGTGTAAAAAATATAGGGAATATATAAAAGAAAAAAGGCAAAAAGCAATTTGGCATCAGTGTCAGAAAGCTCAATGGCTTCTTTTTGACTTTAATATTTGGGTATGGTACATCTCTGGGGGAAGCTGAAATGTGATTATAAAACATTGCATGCTAACTGCTGGATTTGCAGTGGGGATGTGGTAGGAGAATGTAGAGTTTACACTATTGCAGGTTCTGTTTGGCAAGTACACCATCCATTTCTTTCTTCAGGCTTGATTCTGGTAGTTACTAAGGGATAGTATTAATCTGTCTCCCTTTTCTTTCAGTCAGACATATTTACTGTTGTCATTGAATAACCTAAACCTATCCGTTTTGTAGTCACTTATTTTAATTGACTTGCCTTGAGAATTATCCAAAATATTTTCCTTGGTCAAGCAGGGGCTAGGCTGCATATTTCTGAGTCTCCAGTAGCATATGTGGGAAATTACATTGGAAATTATTTACATGAAGTAATGGTCTTTTAATAAAAAACAAGTTCTCTCTTTCCTGGGTTTCAGAAAGAAGTTACCTGTTGTTTGAATTCCTTGAGTTAAAGGTGATCTGCTATGTTAGCTTGTATTTTGAAGAAGGCATTGGATAATGGCCTGAAAATCTTCCCACAGTCCATAATTGTAGACATGCAACATTATCTGAAATAGAACAGTGAGGTTTCAGATCAAATATTTGTATCTTTTTTTTTTTTTAATGACTTATTTTTATTCATTCATCTTTTCAGGAAATCATCATACACCTTCAGACTAATGAGCTTTTAAAATTGCCTGTTTGAACTTTGATGTGAAAGTGGAATCTTTTGCAGTTGATTCTTTCCAAGGCATTCAAAACATGATGCTACCATTTAGTTAATTTAACACCAAAGAGGCTTTTCAGCTCAGTAATACTTGCAGAATTGATTTTCTTCCTTTTGCAAACATACCTGCATTTGACAAAAGTTTTGCTTGATAATTCTCAATAATGCTGCATTTAGAGTGGTATATGCTCAAATGGTTCCTCTCCTTGCAAGCAGGTGGTGCTGATTGTTCTTTGTGCGTTGGGAGGCAGAAGATATGCTGACGCAATTGGTGTACCTTCAGTGACTGTATTTCTGAAAGCAAGGCGTGATTTCTCTTGAGTTTTAGAAAATGAGATCTTGCATAGACAATCAGTCAAGAAGCAGATGCTATGGCATGATGTTTCCATGTCCATTGGATAAATGACAATCTGCACCAGGAAGTGCACAGTAGAGCAGATCATTTTCTTCAAAAGGAAAATATAAAAAAATTGATTCAAAGAATGGTAGCATGATTTTCATAAGTTCAACCCTAATGCTTTGCTCTCATCCGGGTAACATGTTTATGGATAGTATAGAACACTGAAGTGATGGTGTTAGTATACTGACCAGAGTATGCTAGATGTTTGCAAATAATTTATAAACACATAAAAACATAGAAAATTAAAAGTGATAGTAAATACATCCTATGGATAGATACACTGTGACCTTGAACAGTCACTTAAGCTCTGTTTGTCTGTTCCATGCATATAATAAATATTTATCTTTATAGTTTGGTGTGATATACTAAATAATAAAATGGCTTGAATTTAACCAACTATTACCCAACACTAAGGGGGACAGGCGGATTCTTTTAGGCATCCTCGGCAGAATGATAACAGCACTATGTTGTCGTTACAATGAAAGCTTTATTTTTTAGAACAGGATGTTATGATTAGCATAGCATAGATTTTATAATAAGAATAGCACAGGATTTCTACAAGCAGAATAAGTGTAGCACAATTTTATAAGTAGTGTAGTACAGAATTTTATAGCACTGTTTAGCTCATGGTTTCTAATCACCTGGACCCTCTGCAGATCAGGTCAAATATTAATACTTGGCTTGCTGTATCAAAGTAACAATCATAATCTAAACCCAAAAAGACATGAAAGAATATAAGTCACTTCCTCAGTCCTCGGAGGAAGCAGACAATGGTGGAGGTGTCCCTGGCCACCAGGAGGTCACTGGTCTCACTGTTGTTACGAACCGCCCCTGAGACGGGGTAACTGAGGTTCTTGCTACTAGATCCCTTGAGGTGGATTAGAGTGAAATGACACTGAATGACTGGTCTATATGCAAATGACAGGTTTATTTTAGAACAATTTGGTTGCAGTGGAAAGGAGGGATGTAGCCCATTTGGTTATTAGGGGCAACAAAGCTGGTGAAGAGTCTGGATCACAAGTCTTATGAGGAGCGGCTGAGGGAGCTGGGGTTGTTCAATCCGGATAAAATAAGGCTCAGAGGAGACCTTATTGCCCTCTGCAACTACTTGAAAGGAGGTTGTGGCGAGGTGGGGGTCGGCCTCTTCTCCCAGGTAACAACCAGCAATAGGTCAAGAGGAAATGGCTTCAAGTTGTGCCAGGGGAGGTTCAGGTAGGATATTAGGAAAAAATTTCTTTACTGAAAGAGTGGTCAAGCATTGGAATAGGCTCCCTGGGGAAGTGGTGGTGTCACCATTCCTGGAAGTGTTCAGAAAACAAATAGATATCATCCTTTGCAATACGGTGGGCGTGGTCATATTTGTTCAAAGGTTGGACTTGATGATCTTGGAGGTCTTTTCCAATCTTTATGATTCTATGATTGTATAACCATGTTACCAGGGGTCAGGAGTAGAGGGTACTGGTCACAGCAATATGAGAAATCGAGCAAGAAGGCGGTAAAGCATGAAATTGAGTGCCAGAAACTGGGCAGAAGTTAGTGAGAGCACAAGAAAGTGATTAAGAGCAAGAGTATGAGAGGCAAGAGGGAGAACAAATATTTGAAAGGAAGAGAGCTAGAAAGCAAGAAATGCAAGAGCATGAGAGAAAGCTTGAACAGGCTCTAAAACTGTGGCAGGACTTCCCCCCTACCACAGAAGAGCTTATCTGTTCTGTCCATCAGCTGGTGAGATAGCTCCGGACATCCTTCCCCCTCACATGAATTGGTGAGGTAACCCAGGCTTGTCCAGTAAGGAGTTCTCTCTGACACCAGAGAGACAATAAGCAACTTGCCTTGAGAGCAGGATGTAGGCAGATAAGCTGCTGGAATTTCTGACTGGCAGACACTTCACAAGCTATAAAAGCTACACAAACTTTCATGGAGGCAGAAGTCTCCTACACAAACCTTGGAAACGCGAAGGACTTCTACCCGGAGTTTGGACACAAATTCCACTAATACTTTCCTGGGAATTGAGTGAAAGGATTCCATGTGAACTGCATCACCAATTTGGTGGTAAATTACATTGACTCCTAATCTATACTATTTCTTTGCTAGCTGTAATACAGGAACCTTTTATTGTGCACTGTATATTATCTTCTTGCAGTTCTTTTCGTTTTATCCTGTGTAGTAAGTAGTCTGTTTAAAGTCTAATGTCTGTTAAACTTGTGTCTATTCATTAAATAATTCATTTTGTAGTAGACCTAATCGGCCATTCTTAAGAACTTGCAAACATTTGGGATGCGGGCCGCCTCAGAGCTACTGCCAGAAATCTGAGTCAAAGGCAGGACATGTCTAAGCTCTCATCTCCATTTGTAACAAAGATGTGAGCAAGGGGACGTGACTAAGTGCAATCGAGAGAAAGCACAAGCAAACACTTGTACAAGTATGTGTGTGAGAGAAAGCATAAGGGGATGAAAAAGCAAATGGTGGAGAGAGAAAGCAAGAGCAAGAGTAATTGATGGAAAGAAAGAGCCTCTGAGAAAGCTTGAGTGAGAAAGTGAGCATGGGCAAGAGAGTAGAGGTGAGAGAGAGAGAGAGTGAGGGAGAGTGCAAGAAAGGGAATGAGCAAGAGGGAGCAAGCTCAAGGTGAGGAAAGATAAGTGATAGCAAGAAAATAAGAGGTGAAGAGAGGGAGTGTGTGAGAAGAAGCAAACATGAGATGAGTGTGAGAAAGCAAGAAAAAGTGAGCAAGCACAAGAGTGAGTCAGCAAGCAAGAGCACAAAAGTGCTAGAATGAGAGAAAGTGTTAGAGTGCAAGTGAGAAAGTGAGAGCAAGAAAATGAGAATGAGCAACAGTGAGAGCAAGAGTGGGAAATCAAGCACGAGCATATGAGCAAGAAAGAAAGTGAGCACGAGAGAGAGCAAGAGTGACTGATAGCTAGGGAAAGGCTGAGAGGAAGTGAGAGTGAGAGGAGAATGGGAGCAAAAGCAAGATGAAGTGAGAGAGTGCCGGAGAAAAGGCATGAGATGGAGAGAAAGCAAGGGAGAAAGTGTCAGAGAAATTGAGAGAGCAAGAAAATGAGAGAGCAAGAAAACTAGCATGAGAGTGGTATGGGAGCATGTGAAGGGGAGAGAGAGGCAGAATACAAGACAGCATGAGAGAGAGGGAGATAGCAAGAGCAGCATGGAGTTTAAGGGCAAGGTTTGTGTCATAATATTGTCTCTTTCCTGTAGTTCTTATGTCATAATGATTTCCAGGTTCATGTCTCCAGGGAAGACAACTTTATTTTCAGAAATATTTCTTGAGTGAAATATTGTTTCATAGTTTGTGTTCATTTATATCTGGACTGAGACTACACTCCTTCAGTCTTCCTACTCTTGCCATGCTGCCTCTCTCCCTCTGAGGTTTTTCGCTTTTTATTTATCCTTTCTCCCTACATATTCTGGTGTATTCTCCTTTCTGCTCTCCCATCCACCCTCCACAGAAAAGGAAGCACTGTGCAAAGCCCTCCATGTTTGTCCTCTCCCTCTTTTCACTCGAGATGAATTCTTTGATAAGTAACATCAGGCACATGTAAATTCAGACAACTATCTCCAAAAAAAGGATGATATGTGATCAGTTAATTTACATTTGTTTTGTTTTCAAGTCAGCTGATTCTGTTGGTTTTTTTTCCCCACAGACCTTTTCTCAGGTCTTCTAATGTGGCCTAGAAAATTTCTCTTTACATTTTCTTTTATGCCGTTCTCTACCTGTCATGGTTTAACTGCAGCCAGTGACTAAGTACCACACATCCACTCACTCACTTCCCCACCCCCGGTGGGATGGGGAGGAGAGTTGGAAAAAATGAAACCCATGGGTTGAATTAAAAACGGTTTAAGAATTGAAACAAAGATTTAAAAATAAAATAAAAAAACCCCCACAAAGATAAAGAGGAATTAAACCCAAGAAAAACAGCTGCACAATTGCTTACCATGTACTGACTGAAGCCCAGCCCATCCCTGAACAGCGATCGGCCCCTTTCTGGGTAACTCCCCTAGTTTATATACTGAGCATGATGTTCTATGGTGTGGAATATCCCTTTGGCTAGTTTGGGTCAGCTCTCCTGGCTGTGCTCCCTCCCAGCTTCTTGTGCACCTGCTTGCTGTCAGAGCATGAGGCACTGCAAAGTGCTTGACTCGGGGTGAGCACTGCTGAGCAACAGCCAAAACGTCAGTGTGTTATCAATATTATTCTCATACTGAATCCAAAACACAGCACTGTAGCAGCTACTAAGAAGAAAATTAACCCTGTCCCAGCTGAAACCAGGACACAAACACAAAATCATTTTTATGAATCTGTGATGGGGGTGACATCAGACTGGTGATCAGTCACTAGTGGGGTTCCACAGGGATCCGTCTTAGGCCCTGTGCTCTTCAACATTTTCATAAATGACTTGGACACAGGACTGGAAGGAATACAAAGTAAGTTTGCTGGTGTTACTAAATTGGGAGGAGCTGTTGACTCCCTCGAGGGCAGAGGCCCTGCAGAGAGACCTCAACAAATGAGAGGGCTGGGCAACACCAACCACATGAAGTTTAACAAGGGCAAGTGCCGGATTCTGCACTTGGGACAGGGCAACACTGGTTTTATGTACAGACTAGGGAACAAGAGGCTAGAGAGCAGCACTGCAGAAAGGGACCTGAGGGTCCCCATCGATGGGAAGTTGAATATGACTCAACAGTGTGCTCTGGTAGCCAGGAGGACCAACCGTGTCCTGGGGTGCAACAGGCACAGCCATCGCCAGACAGTCAAACAAGGGCATTGTCCTCCTCTGCTCTGCACTGATGTGGCCTCACCTCAATACTGGGGGCGGTTTTGGGCACCACAATATAAGAAAAACTTTAAGCTATTCAAGAGCATCCAAAGGAAGGCAACAAGGATGGTGAAGGGCCTTGAGGGGAAGCTGTATGAGGAGCAGCTGAGGGCACTTGATCTGTTCAGCCTGGAGGAGACTGAAGGGGGCCCTCACTGTTGTCTTCAACAACCTCATGAGAGGAAGTGCAGGAACAGGTATAAATCTCTTCTCTGTTGTCACCAGTGAGAGGACCTGAGACAATTGCCTGAAGTTGTGCCAGGGGAGGTTTAGGTTGAATATGAGAAAAAAGTTCTTTCCCCAGAGGGTTGTTGGGCACTGGAACAGGCTCCCCAGGACAGTGGTCACAGCACCAAGCCTGACAGACTTCAATAAGTTCTTGGAAAATATTCTCAGTCCATGGTCTGGGTCTTGGGGTTTCCTGTTCCGGGTCAGGAGTTGCACATTGATGATCCTTGTTGGTCCCTTCCAACTCAGGATATTCTATGATTCTCTGATGCTTCATAGCTTAATTACCTGCATCTCATAACTTATCCTAGACCTCTCAAACTACTCCCATTGTTAGGGGCAGATGAAAATCCCTGCTCAAGGAGCTGACAAATATTTCTATATTTAACAATGATGTCCAGCTTTTACAAGATTAGAAGCAAGTACTTCAGACAGCTAGGGTCCCTCCCTGCTCCTTTCCAAAAAAGGAAAATTTATTTTTAATATTCTAGTCTTGAAGGCACAGGTAGATTTGCCAGTGGGCCCTTATGATGGAATAAAGAGGGAAGAACAAGAAAACTTCACTAGTGAAATAATTGGAGGAAAAAGCATAATCTCTCTGAGGGTTCTCAGCAATCTGGAAATTTGGATTCAACCTCTGTCTAAAAACTATGATACGATACATACAAAAATTAATTATTCAAACTTTATCAAATGTGTTCTGAGGATCTATCAGATATATTTTAGCTACACTATTGCAGTGTTCAGTGTAATATAACCTATCATGATGTCCTAGGTTACAATGTAAAGATGCGTCCAAAAGTATATATTCTATCACCGTCTGCTGAAACCAGGTGGGGCAGTGATTCTTATCTCTGTGGGAGATATCCTCTGCTAATGGGCCATCTGTTAAAAACCAGATGGGGCAATGTTCTTTATCTTTTCCATGACCCATCCTTCCTCCAGGAAGATATCTTCTGTTAATGGGCCATTGAGTCCCATTGCATGACTGATAAAATTACATCATCCCATTGGGAGATGTTCCACCCAGGGGGAGGAGGCAAACATTTCCTACCTAGATAAAAACTGAGATTCGGGACACCAAGGCAGCCCTTACCCACTGGTTTCCAGAGGACAAGAGCTACCAGAACTTTCTATAGGATCACTACTTCAACAAGATCACTTCATCTGGACTGCTACCACCACCCTAACTAGAGGGGTGTCAGGTTGCATTCTGACTATGTCAGTGGTTTTTCTTTTGCACTATTGCATGTATTTTATTTTTCTCTTTTTTTCCTATTAAATAGTATTTCTAACTTGGAGTCTCTCACTGGTTTTGCTTTCAAACCATTACACATGACCCAATTCACAGACCAAAGCACTGAAAACCACTCATGCAACTGTCAATCTCCAAAAAGGGTAGTCAATAAGAATCATAGTTGCTAACTGCTCAGATTGCATGCAAAGAAACACACACTTTTGTCTGCCAAGCCTTAATTTTCTTTAATGGCATTATCATTGTAACAACTCGTCTTATCTTTCGATTGTAGATCTAATTTTTCCTTCAATAACTAAACTTGCTACTCAGTTACATTTCTGTAACATAGCTCCACTTTAAGATCAGTCTTCCTCTCAAAGATTTTTTCTGTATTCTTTTTTTCTGCTGTTGCCATTGAAGGACATTTTTGTTATTGTTTTGTTATGTATTCCTCGTTAAAAATGTACCAACATCCCAGAGTCTGTAAACAGCTGACAAACCTCGATTCAGTGAGGACTTGGATAATTGTTTCCAGATAATAATTCCCAAGCTCACTCTAAAAAAAATTCAGTGGTCATATATATAAAGGGTCAAATTGCCAAGTCAAAGTGACTTGAATATTATTTTGATGCAGAAAACACCTGAGTCTGTTGGCAGTTTCCCATCCAGGTAGAGCCAGGGTGTGGTCAGAGCACAGGCCCTAATTGGAAGAGAATTCCCTGACACATTTTAAAAACAAGACTCTTAAGAATAGAAGTTATTAGTAAAGGTTTTGGGGTGAAAGACTAATCAAACCCATCCAATAGCTGGTTCCCTCTGAAGTTTTCCCTGGGATAGAGATGTCTCAAAGGCAGCAAACCGCTCGAGTGCTTCTATAAGAAATTATTTGGATTGCATCTGCGCTCTGTCCTCTCTCACAAGGACCACAAGATAATCAGTTTAGAGGAGGTTTTCAATGAAGCTCAGATATCGTTTCTTGGAACTCTGAAAACACGGAAAATCATGAGACAATGGAGAGATAGCCTGAATAAAGGAGATGTGTGTGGTTCTCTGACCTCCGGTGCTCTAGGCACCAACTCCGGAGCTCTTGGCTCCTACTCTGAGCTCTTGGCTCCTACTTTGTCAGGTTATCTTAAATAAGCAAAGCAGCTAATAGTTTAAAAGGTTATTTATTACAAAGCACATCTTATTTCAAAGCACATCAGTCTCAAAAGCAATGGCAAAGCAATGGCAAAAGCAGTAGCAATAAGCGAATGGCTAGAAGCCAGAATGTCTAAAAGCAAGTGGCTAAAAGCACCAACTCTCCCCAATACATACTGTTATATAGGATTTTTCCAACAAGCTAAGATGCAAACTCGGGCCACCACTCCTTAACCTATTAGAATTCTAGTTTCTTAGCACACCAGATTATGTATAGAACTACGCATACAATCTATCTTGTTCTAAGAAATGTAAGCAATATTCTTACTACAGCTCTATTATGTCTATGTCCTGTCTACAACTGTGGGCCTGGAGCCTCTTGCTGAAGATATCAGTATGTTTCAACCTTCACTAGAACTCTCACTGCTACTGTGGCATTTGAAACCTTTCACTTACTAAAAGCATTACAGCTCCTACTAAAACTTACCAACTTACTTCTACTTAAATGTCTACTTTATGTGAGTGGCTTAATTTACTTCAATGCATCCAGAGACTTTAATTCAATCCATGCACTCTGATTTCTCTCTGAAAAACTCAGAGAGACCCCTGACTCACTGACCCCAACAGAGATGTATATGCAACTAGAGAACAAAAAAGAGAAGTTCCTGAAAATCACACGTCTTATAGATAATTATACCAAGAGATGTTAAAACATATGAAAAAGCCAGCTATAAATACATTTATATGTTATGAATTATGCCTATTACAAAATCGGTAAATTCACACCATGCAATTAATAGTGCTTCAGCAGACTTTGCGTTTGAGATTAAAATTATTTAAGACAGATTCCTATTTAACAGCGTAAAAAGGTCCCAGCTTATTCTTCATTATAACTCAGCTGACTCCAACTAATCAGAGACTTTGACTGCAGCAAACTCTCACTGTAGGTTTCCTTTGCAGACTCTGATGGCAGGTTATTTCTTGCTGGAATGACTGCAAGTATTTCCTTGCCGCCTCTGACCGCAAGCTTTCACCTAGCTTGACTGACTGCAAATACCCACTGCAGGGTCTAACTGCAGACTCAGAGTGACCTCAGAGCAGATTTCCTCATGGGAGCAAGTCTCTCTCCCATTTGGTGAGTCCTCCAGTCATTTTGAAGCATTCCTTCAGTACCTTCAGCTCCTTCTTTTCTCAGGATTGTCTCCTGACTAGCCATCCCATCCTTTTATCACACTCATAAGAGACTGAAGCTTAATCATCACTTCAGTAGAACAAAAAGCACACTTAAGAGAACTCAAAGTTAATAAGTATTAGTACCAAACATAAATTGATCTTAGTGAAACTGGAATAGAACATAAAATAGCTTAAAGTGAAGAACAGTTAAACTTGACTTTGTCCAAACCCAGTAACATTCAAACTTGACAGAAATTAAACTTAACAAAATTAACCCAGTAGAACTTAACCTTGATGAAATTAATAGAATGACACTCAAATCTGACAATATTGGAGCTTAATTTGCTTAATCATAGCAACACTTAATTTGCATTAAGTGAAAACATAACTGAGCTAAAAATTAATATCACCTAAAACTCCTTTTCACTCTATCATTACAAGAAAGTTACCGAAAATTTGAACAATCTGTAATTGAAATAGCAGCAACGTGGATTTACTGGAGGGATTATAAATATGTGACAAGTATATTGTGATTTTATGTAATTCAGTTTTGAGAACAGCTTATGGCAGGTGCAAATATCACTAAAAATACTCATTCATTGTAAGGATTTTCCTGGTGCAAGTATAAGTTTACTAAGACTTTTTAAAGTGCAGCTTAACTGAAAAAAAATGACAACAATGTAGATCTTGGCGCAGCTTCTTGAGATTGTCTGTACAGCAGATAGGAATACATAATTAAAGTGTTTACACATACGTTTTATGGCAAAAAGGATGCACAATGAAATTACCTTATTAAATTTGTGAGGTAAAAAACAAGCAAATGGGCAAAATTAACACAATATTGTCTGCCCATGCTGTAGAATTCCATGTACCAATTATAGCTAAGCTTCAAATAACCGTGGTAGATAAAATTCAATGTTATAGAACCCAGATAATTGCTCTTCAGTCTGGGCTCGAAAATTAATTGCTGTTCTACTAGCATTTAATTAAAACATTTGCGAGGAAAGGTCCCTGGAATTAAGGGGGCATAAACATTATCCACCTGTAAATATTTTGAGGTATATAAGTTTCTAAATCATAACCTAGCAAAGAACAAGTGTCAATTTAGTGTAATTCCATATGGTAAATTTTATCAGCATTTCTGTAAAGAAAGTAGATCTTGCCATGTTACATTCACACAGATAACTTTAAATATCTCCAGTAACTCCTATTAAAAATCACAGTTCACTAAAAACACAAGGTTAACTTTAACAAACATATTTCAATGCGTCTTTTAGGCATTCCGATAACAGTGCATCATAGCTTCAGCAAACGGAGCTGGTCGATTGCTCTCAAGCAGGTGTCGGGGGGGAGGGGCCGCACCGCGCCGAGGGAAGCCAAGCTGCGCAGGGGGAGCCAAGCCGAGCAGGGCTCGGGAGGAGGCAAGAGAGCTCTGACGAGCTGGGGAGGCCTCCCAGCCCGGGAGACCAAAACAGTTCTGTGATTTTTTTCGTCCAGTGAACACCAACCACCTGACTTCTTTTAGCTGTGTCGGCATTTTGCTTTCTGTCGGATTGCAGGCAGTCCTTTTCATTATCATCTTATCTCTCGTTACTCACTGCATCCCACAAAACCTTCCCGATCGCCTCCCAGGTTTCCGTATGAAACGCGGTCTAGGCTTCTGCGGGGAATCCACGATCTCTGAACCAAATCAACAGTCTACGGAGTGTAGTCTCATCGTATTTAATTCCTCTCTTAGAGTGTATATGTAGGAGAAGCCTCACTATTGCTCCCTCTTCCTGAGAGACATTTTGGCCCATCTCCTTCCCCGGCTGCTCACCTCACAAGGGTGTCCGGTTGCAACGTACGTTCTTCTTAGTATCACGAACTGTCCTCCGATTCGCGCTGGTCTCAGTCTTGCTGAGCCGTAATCCGGCCGGTGTATCTTCTGGGCTGTTCCCTGCTCCCGAGCTGCAGCATATTGCCTGTCAACCAGATCTGGGCCACACAGCTCGTTAGCACACCGAGGTCACCATCTGAGAATATAAAGAGCTGGACACAGCATGGTACAATATGAAACAAGCAAATGCCGCTTTATTGCTCTCTTCTAACCCTAATATACAATTTCTTTCCCCCTACACGCGATAAAAAGCCTTCTTGCACAAGGCAAACATGCGGGCTTTTCTATTTTTCATTGGCTTCAGAGTTTCTTGGCATTCACCTATCACATTCAGCTCTTGTCTCGCCCCTTGTTTTCTTGTTAAGCAACAGCTGTTCTTATCTCTTTTTCAAGGTGACTTCAAGGGCTAAGATACAGGCCTAGCTCAGGCTCATAAAACTATTCATATCCCTTTCCTGCCTCATTCACTGCATGTCCATCTTCCTCTAAAAACATTCCCGCAGGAGGCACAAGAAGATGGAGAGACACAGCCAGGACAGCTGACCCAAACTAGCCAAAGGGATATTTTGTACCATATGACATCCTAGTCTGCATATAAACTAGGGGTAAAGCTGGGCAGGGACCACCCCTCAAGAACTGGTTGGGCATCACTCAGCAGGAGGTGAGCAATTGCATTGTGCATCACTTGTTCCATACACTCTCATTATTTTGTAATTATTTACTCTTTCATTTCTCACCTATTATTTTGTCCTATTATATTGTTTTGATCCCAACCCATGAATTTTCCTTTTTTTTCCTCCCTCCTCCCACTGGGGAGGAGAGAGTGAGCAAGTAGCTGTGGTGTTTAGCTACCTCCCCAGTTAAACCATGAGAGGCATCCTCAACTTCTTCGGGGAACCTGTTCCACTGTCTCACCACCCTAAAGAATTTCTTCCTCATATCTAATCTTTCACAGAAGTATAAGATTCTTGCTTTCAAATTTTAATGCTCTCAGGTCTAAAGTTGTATTTTTAAATGTCCTCATTCTACACAGCAAGAGACTTCACAAAAATAGGTATTGATATCACTCTTTATTTTTCAACCAGAAATATATTTTCATAGAGCATTTCAATAAATAGTGGTGTTTATTCCTTAGACAAAACCTCTCTTTGGCATGTGACCAATATTCCATTTTTTAAACTAAGGACTATACAAGAGAAGTTCATTAAAGAGATCATTGTTCAATAAATTAAATTTACAGAGGTGCAGTTAACTTTTTGAAATACACATCAGTTGCACATATTCTAATAAGCCAGAAAACCCAACCAGCAAAACCATGTACTGGGCTCCTCTTCACTGCCTTCAGTTACTATTGCGCACTAAGTGACAGAATGAAAACAACTCTTCCTTTTCCATAAGGCATGTATTTGAGTAGCACTTGCTACTCATCCTGAAGAATCAAAAAAAATCCTAAACTGTACTAGAAACAACTGATCAAATAAGATATTTCCAAACATGATCTTAATTTTAATTTCTAAATATGTAAAAAAAAATAAAGTTGCAAACTGCTTCAGTAATAGGCTGCACCTAAAATGTATAAAAAAATACATTTTATACATAAGTTACTAACATGTTTTAAATACCTCTAAGAATATGGTTGTGAAAACTGCATTTGATGTCATTTGGACAAAAAATTTCTTCAGCAACAAATTAAGCCAGGGTATTCAATCTACTAATATTCCAAATACTTATTCCAAACTACTTTTATTAAAAAAACAGGAGGCAAAACAATTACTTCTGTACAGAAACAAAAATATGTAATAGGTTTGAAGTAGCAAATGAACAAATGTTTATTTTATGAGTGAATTTCCTTGTCACCACCAGTGCAAACCCAGTTACAAAATGTTTGACTAGGATGGTTTAAAATAACAGGTGATCCAATTTAGCCAATCTCACATTCTTTCCCATGATGTAAAAAATCATACATACATTTTATTGTAGAATACATTAAGAAACAAAAAGATAACTTGAGTACTTATCCAAGAGCAATTTCTAACATCAACCCAAAATTAGCAACAACCAAGCAGATCATCAATCTCAGTATTAAATTACCATAAATGCTAGATAACTACAAAAAACCCCTAACACCCCAAACCCAAATACCAAAAGTCTTTTCTTTGTTAAAAGATGTTCAAAGAAATATCTACCAGGTACAGTCAAATTTGCATTAGAAGCTGCTTGCTGTGGAAATTTTTTTCCCTGCATTCGTAACACAATTCATTGTCAAAATTCTATTCAAATAAATTACTTTCTGATAACATTTCACTTATACCACATACAATGTGGTCATGTACAGAATGACAGCAGATTTTTGCAGCAGAGAAATAACCAGAAACTGGTCTTAAATTCTAGATTATACTTCATGGTTCATGTATTATTTCTTGAAAACATACGGTCCCCTCTAAGGGTAAGGTGTTGGAGCTGGTATTGTAGCATGTCTGTGTCAGCAGGTTCCTGAGTGCTCATTTTGTCTAAATTGAGGTAGTCCAGGGATTTAGAAAAAGCCTTTTTGCCCTTTAAAAGGCAAAGAGGAAGGGGACCGTGAAGTGCCTTGTAAGGTTCATATGGTAAAGCCTTAGTGTATTTATCCCCTGAGCTGGGCATCCGTCTCCTCCTCCTTCCATTTACTGCTGGGATCTCATATGGCTGATAGCACCTACTTTTCATTTTGTAAAAACGGGAAGAACATGCAAGTCCTAAATCAAGCTGGTTAGAGTGCAAGTTAAGCCCAGATTTCCCTTTATTATCTTCATTTCCTGTATACTTTTGAGCTAATTTTAGCAGCTCCCCTCCAGTTGTGAATCCAGCCAGGTAGTTAGAATCCATACAAAGAATATGATAGCCTGAAAATGTCTGTCGCATTGTTGAACAGGGGGTGCTTGAGCATCGTGGTTTCTCTGCTTCTGTTTTGCCTGCAGAACTGACCTCTGCAAGAGGTACAGGGAGGGTAGATATGGTAGTTCTGGACTTTCCATTTATGTCCATTTTAAGCAATGTGCTATTCTCCTAAAAACAAAACAGAGATTGTTCACAAATAGAGCCTTTAACCACTAAAGGAGCTGAGAGAGGATCTCAGAAATCAAACTTTTTATCACCCAGAAAACATAACCAATACTCCTCTATTTAGTTCTTCTGGTTCACATGGTCTTTTTAATGAATCCTTCATGCTCTTTTTCTTACTGTCCCCATGCATGTTTTCCTCTAAAGTGCACATTTTGTTCTGGCTAGCTATTTCAACAAACAATGCTTGTAGTCTTACAGGATCACACAAAGCCTAAAGTTTCGTCCAGTAACACTGCATAATCATGCAGTGGCCTCTCAATCCAGCTCAAAGGATTGGTCTCTTCTTTGCACACAACAGGGTTCTCACAGAGGGTCCTTTGATGGGTCTCCTAGGAGGGGTTTGTAGGCCTTGAGCATATCCAGACTTGTCCATGCTGCCTCCATCTTTTTGGCAACACTTCATCCTCATGAAATCCCTACCCCAGACACATTAGGGCTTGTTCTGCAGCCTTTTAAAGTGGAGGACCCCAAACCTGCCTTTTACCTTTCTTTATTTACTTTCTATTCACATTAAAACTTGAATTACTCATGCCATTAGCTATTATTTAAGAATTTTTAGACATTTTATACCTATACTTTTACAGATATAATTTCTATACTTTATAATTGCATATATACATATTTAGATATAAGCATATTAAGATAGTGCAACTACATATAAATATCAATTAAAATATATAGAAAATGAGTGTGCAAATGTTCCATCTACTATATATATTTTTTATATGCTGCCAATCAGAGGAAGTTCTGAGAATATGTGGGTATTGATGAATACTAGGAGCAAAGTTCCAAATAACAAGATAAAGAACAACGTGGTTAAACAATGGAAGCAATAGCCAATAACTACAGTAATGTAGTAAATTGTTAATTAATACAGAAATCTTTCTTGGGGAAAAACAGAGATAACACCTTCTTTTACCCAGGATATTGCAAGCTGAGCCAAACCTCCTCCAGTTCTGTGGTGAGAACTTGCCGTAGCCATGAACTTTGCTCATTAGAATATCATTATAATGGTAAAAACCACATCCCTAGTTTAGATGCCCCCTTCCCACAGAAAGACCACTACTCTCCAAGCATGGACCATGACTTCTTGGGAGTCTATACCTTTAAATCAAAATGAAGAAAGGGTGAGCCAATAGCAACTTAGCCAAGTAGTGACTTATGCAAGATATATGGCTACAATTTTAGGCTATCAGTGTAAGTATGCCTGCTTTTTCTTTAAAAAACATAAATGCTAATAGCAATAAAGTCTTCACTGCTTTCCTGTTGTACAAAAAATGTGTGGCAGCAAATTATGTTGTCATGTCTAAAAATACAAACCTGCAGAGATTAAACAAAAGCTATATTATACTCAGCCTTTTTCTAAGGACAGCTATTCAAAAACAATCACTACTATTAAATAGGACCTACTCTTGAAGTTAAGAAAAAAATGTTTAATCAAAACAGTTTATTTTGGGGAGAGTTTTTTGAGTGGGTTTGTGTGTCCCCCAATTGAAGCACATATTCTTTGTCTTAATGGAACTGTGATGGATTAACCTTGGCTGGGCAATAGGTGCCCACAAAGCTGCTTTATAATATCCCCTCCTTAACTGGACAGTGGGAAGAAAATATGATGAAAGGCCTGTGGGTTGAGATAAGGGAGATGACTCTGCAAGTACACAGGCAAAACAGACTTGACTTGGGGAAATTAAATTAATTTATTGCCAAACATCCAAGTAGGATAATGACAAAAATAAGTCTCAAAATACTTTTCTCCCATCCCTCTTCTTTCTGGGCTCAAATTTACTCCCAGCTTCTCTACCTCTTCCCATCAAGCAGCACAAGGGAACAGGGAATGGGATTTGCAGTCAGTTCATCACATATTGTCTTTGTTGCTCCTTCCTCTGCACACTCTTCCCCTGCCCCAGCCTGGGGTCCCTTCCATAGGAGACAGTCCTCCATTAACTGCTCCAGCATGGGTCCTTTCCATAGGGTTACAAGTCCTGCCAGGAACCTGCTACAGCGTAGACACTTCAGAGAGTCTCCTTTGGCCACATCCACATGCTCCATGGTGGACCTCCATGGGCTGCATGGGGACAGCCTACCTCAACACGGTCTTCAACAAAGGACACAGGGAAATCTGCTCCAGCACCTGGAGCACCCCGTCCTCCTTCTTCACTGACTTTGGCATCTGCAGAGTTGTTTCTCTCACATTTTCTCACTCCTCTCTTCTGGCTGCTGTTGCACAGCAGTTCTTCCCCAACCCCCCCCAATATGTTATCACAGAGACACTACCAACATCACTGATTGCCTCGGTTTTGGCCAGCAGCAGGTTCACCTTAGAGATGACTGGCACCAACTCTATTGGATATCAGAGAAGCTTCTGGCTTCTTCTCACAGAAGCCACTCCTGTAGCCCCTCCACTACCAAAACTTTGCCATGCAAACCAAATACAGTTATATGATCTGCAGCAGGTACTGTTTCTTGGCGAGGTACATCTCATGTCACTTACATCATTTACACTTCAGAGGGTCACTTCCTCAAGCTTATTAAAACTATGTAGCAAAATGACTTTTTAAGTTTTACTCTGCCTCTCTCAAATGTCCCTCTCCATACCAAAATTCTACCTAAAAATTAGTGTTCATTTACATGCAATGCCAATATGGAACCAACAATAATAGAAATCCAACAGCTCACTCAAATATAATGAATATGATTTACACTTATAAGTAGTGCCAAGAGAAACCAGAATAAGTCATTTGGATTGGAAGGGGCCTTAAAAGATCATCTAGTCCATCTCAACTGCCACGGGCAGAAACATTTTTCACTAGATCAGGTTGCTCAAAGCCCCATCCAACCTGACCTCAAACACTTCCAATTACTGGTCAAACAGCTCATCTGACTTTACTATAATATAGTGCATTTGCATCTGATTATGCAAGCCTGATGGCAAGACAGGCAGGATATGGCTGTCCACTTTCTTCAATTTCAGAGTCACTGCAAGTACCACCCCTTCCTCCATCCTGATAACCACTCTCAAAAGCAACAAAACAAAACAAAACAAAAAAAAACACCAACGTACCACATAAACCAGAATATGTTTCTAAATACACCACCAGCAGTAACATTAAGACGGATGGTAGAAAGAGATGCTTTCAATATGGGAAACAACAGGGGAAAAGGAAGAGGGAAAAAAGAAAATCAGTGCTGCACATCTCTACTTTTGTGCCTCTTTATGGGAACGTTTCAAGGAATTCTATTGTATTCAGAGCTATGTCAGAAGGCAGCCAACTACTGATAGAAGTCCTTTTCTCATCACAGACCTTCCTCACCATTCTTACTGAGATCTGCTTAATGGCAGTCTTCTGACATTAATTCATTTCTACATGCAGCTATGCAGGCTCATATGTAGTGACATACAGCATCACCCCAAACAGATACAATAACAAGCCAAGACATGTTCACAGAAAATATCTACTAATATACATTATGTGCTATTTTCTGTGCAATAGGTACACATGCACTCTCACTTAGATAAAAACCCCACATAAAATTGCATATAAATAATAACTAGATAAGAAAAATTAAGACCTGAGACTATTTTCTTACATAGCTGTAGGAAACTTGAAACATCAGTGCTTTAACTGTTCAGACACCCTGTCCCCAATACCTTAATAGGCAAAAGAAGCCTGCCAATAAACCAAAACCACTTAGCAAGCTTCATATTCTGTAAAGTAACATTTTGATGTACATTAGAGCATACAAACACAATCTCTGTCAGGGATTATATAACTAATATTTAGAGAGAACTTTCATCCTCCATTTACCTTTTGGTAAAAACCAAAACAAAAAACAAGACAAAAACCAAACTAACAACACTCCCCCCCGCCAAAAAAAACCCCCAAAAAACAACAAACCCAAACCACCAAAGACCACCACCTTTTACTACAGTGCAATATAAAATTATTCATAGAAAGCTGAAAGCTGAGCACTAGTATACTTTGTTACTGTTAGACTGAATAGAAAGGTTATAGTCAGGTTTAGCACTTGTACAAGAATTAAGAATGGTATAATTGGGACAGCTGTTGGTTGTAAGTTGAAGCTTCAAAGAATTAAGCAGTTATCAACAGATAGAGGTGTTAATACATGTTAATTCTGGCTTTCCCACCAGTTTAGACTGTTAATGATACTTGGTGAAAAAATACACTTGCTCAATCTAACTACAAGCTTAAGGATTTACATTAAAATTCCCAAGATTTGTGCACAAAGGCATCAGAATTAATACCTTGTTTTCCTCCATAATTTGCCAGAATAGTTTAACTGCTTTGCTCTTCATAGTATAATTCTTATTTCCATTATATTGTAAAACATTTATAGAATAAGAAAATTTGGGTCTGAGAGAGAAAACAGGGCAAAACAGGCCTACAGACCCTACCACCGTGGCAGAAAAAGACATGCACATATTCATTCCTGCCTTGCTGACAACACTACAATAGTTAGTACAGAGATAGGAATTCAGAGAAAAGGAAAGTGAAAACATATATCAGATTCTCTGTGCTGCAGGGGAAAATTCTGTCTACATAAGAGCACCGGGTGCTGGCAAAGGCTCAAGAAGTACCATGCAGCTATGAGAGGATGGCTGCTCAGCCATATAAATAATGTGTTTGCTACCTACCCTACACCCTCTGCCCCACATAACCGTATTACAGGCACGTCTTGTCTGCTACTGCCTGGTCTCATTGCGCGACCACGGAACGATTGAGGTCTACTTGAGAAGCGACTTTAAAGACAGAGAGCAGCTGACAGAAGCTGTCAGCCCTGCCGTGGAACTCAGATGCATTAAGAGCGGGGCGCTGCGTTACCGGCTCCCACTGAAGCGCCAAGCGCGATCATACCCCACCTCTACCGCCTTCAGAGGCGGAATCGTAATGCTGCGCTAACCGGATCGCTAGCTCCCCGTACTCAGCATTCTGACGCGATAAGAAAGCAGCAGTTAAGGCCAAGGCCGCACCCACACACACTCACAAACTCCGAGCGGCACATACGTTATTTAATCATACCACTCCAGCGGGGTCCATGGGGAACAGAGCCTTCACACGACCTTCGCGAAAAATACAGGTCGCCCCGCTGCCACCACTCCGCAACACTGCCCACCACACTTCGTCCCCATCACACAGCATCTCTCCCACCAGCCCTTCGCCGGCCTCTGTAGCACCTCGGCCACGCGCACGGTGCGCTTAAGTCTGCCCGGTTTCCCACGGCCCCTCCCCAGCAGGGGAAGGCCTCCCCGCACTCCAGCAGGCACAAGCAGGGCCCGCCACGGAGCCCGAACTGCAAATTCGTCGGCCCAGCGAACCGACACGGCTCCCACCTCCTGCCTGCGGTCCAGTACGGCGGAACTCCAACACAGCGAGGAAAGACAACAGGGTTGCAACTACGGTGCAGTCTATTACGCTCGCTGAAGCTAAGGATGAAAATAAACCCCCTTCCCGTACGCTTGCACGCCGTGAGGCAATGGATGTTTCCAGCCAATCACAACAGACCACGTGACCGAAAGAGGGGCATGACATCCGGAGCAAATGGTACAATTGGCTGTCTGCAGGGGCAGTTATTTTACCAGAAGCTGGGGATGGGCCACTTGTCACTTCTTGGCTAAAACTTGTCCCTGTGCTGCACGCATACAGATATTACTTATACTTGAAAATTCCATTTTCTTTTGCTGTTATGAAGACATGCTGTTGAAGTTATGTACTTATAGAGCAAAGGTTTTTGGAAATATTTATTTCAAATATACAACAAAAAAAATTTAGTTGAAAGGGAAAAGTCAGGTTTAAACTGAGCTATGTAAGAGTATCTACAAAGTTGTCACAGTACACTATCTAGAGCGGGGCAGTTAGTCTGTAGACTTTAACCTCTGCAGCTAACAGTCTGTTCTAGTGCAAGCTGGTGATCTTGCTGTATGCACTGCCAACCCCAAATTACAAACACATTGGTGAGTTGTCTCCTACCGACTTGCACCCAGATTTATCCACTCCATTTTCTACATGGTTGTTTATAACCATACGGAAATTTTGTAAGTTGAAGGATCTTAAAAAAATGTTACTTCACTCTGCTCTTGGAGGTCCCCTAGAATAGTCACATACAGATAGATATCATGCTTGTAGAGAAGGAAAAGAGGAAAAAAGTCACAGCAAGACTAAAACTAGAGATAAAGCTCATGAAAGGTACCAAGGAATTGTAGACGTTCCTTACCAACTCCTGCTATTACTTGAGACAGATGCCAGGCTATTCTGACACAGAAAAGCAAATAGATAAAATTTTAAATTGTTGCATTGCATGAGGTAACATTCACATGGAGCAATAACTAAATTTAACACCTTTTTATTTTAAAATTAAGCATAAGAAAATAAAAGTATGCAGAAGGTATATGTTGCAATTCTGTAGGCCACAAATATTGTGGCTTAACCCCAGTAGGCAGCTAAGCCCCACACAAGCCATGTGCTCACTCTCCCCACAATAGGATGGGGGAGACAATTGAAAGAGTAAAAATGAGAAAACACATGGATTGAGATCAAGACAGTTTAGTAGGTAAAGCAAAAGCTTCATGCCCAAGCAAAGTAAATTGAGGAATTCATTCACTATTTTCCATCAGCAGTCAGATGGTTAGCCATATACAGGAAACCAGGGTTTCATGAAGTGTAACATTTACTTGAGAAGACAAATACCATAACTCCAAATGTCCCCCCCATCCTCCTTCTTCACCTAGCTTTTATAAAAGAAGGTGAATGGATAGGTCTGGTGGGTTGACCTTGGCTGGCCACCAGGTACTCACCAAGCTGTTCTATCACTCCCACTCCTCAACTAGACAGGGAGAAAATACAAGAAACAGCTTGTGGGTTAAGATAAGGACAGGGAGTTCATTCAGGAAATACCATCATGGACAAAACAGACTCGACTGGGGGAAATTAATTTAATTTATAACCAATAAAATCAGAGTAGGATAACGAGAAATAAGAGCAAATAAAAAAACCGCTTCCCCACACCCCTCTGTTCTTCCCAAGGTCAACTTTACTCCCTATTCTTCTAGCTCCTTCCTCAAGGGGCCTGGGGGATGAGAAATGCAGGTTGTGGTCAGTACATAATGCTTTGTCTCAGCTGCTCCTTCCTCCTCACGCTCTTCCTCTACTCCAGTGTGGGGTCCTTCCCATGGGAGACAGTTCTTCACTAACTTTTCCAATGTGGGTCATTCTCAGAGGATGCAATTCTTCACAAACTGCTCCAGCTTGGGTCCTTTCCATGGGGTACAGTCCTTCAGGAACAGACTGCTGCAGCATGGGTCCCCTATGGGGCCACAGGTCCTGCCAGCAAATGTGCTCTGGCATGGGCTCCTCTCCATGGGCCATAGTTTCTACCAGGAGCATACTCCAGCACAAGCTCTCCACAGGGTCACAAGTCTTTCTTCAAGCACATCTCCCTGCTCTGTCATGGGGTTCTTCACAGGCTGCAGAGTGGAGATCTGCACTCCATGGGTTGCAGGGGGGCAACCTGTGGCATCATGGGTTTTACCATGGGCTGCAGGGGAATCTCTGCTCTGGCACCTGGAGCACCTGCTCCTTTTTTCACTGACCTTGGTGTCTGCAGAGTTGTTTCTCTCACATTTTCCAACTCCTCTCTCCCAGCCGCTACTGCACAGCAGTTTTTACCCTTTCTTCAATATGTTATCACAGAGGTGCTACCAACACTGCTGATTGTCTCAGCTTGGGCCTGTGTTGAGTCTGTCTTGGAGCTGGCTGAAATTGGCTCTGTCTGATATGGGGACATCTAGTTTCTTCTCAGAGAAGCTTTCCAGTATCTGAAGGAGCCTACAGGGAAGCTGGAGAGGGACTCTTCATCAGGAACTGTAGTCTCAGGACAAGGAGTAATGGGTACAAATTGAAGGAGAGGAAATTTAGATTCGATATTTGGAAGAAATTCTTTACTGTGCAGGTGGTGGGATACTGGAAGAGGTTGCCCAGAGAAGCTGTGAATGCCCCAACCCTGGCAATATTGAAGGTTGGATGGGGCCCTGAGAAACCTGGCCTAGCAGAAGGTGTCTGCCACTGCCAGGAGAGATTGGGACTAGATGATCTTAAAGATCCCTTCCAACCCTTAACATTCTATGATTCTATAAGCCATCCCTGCAGCCCTCAGCTGCCAAAATATTGCCGTGTAAACCAAATAAAATACTGTAAAATAAGAGAACTTTGAAGTCAAAGACATACCACATTAAAAAAGTAATAAAGGAAGTGCTGAAAAGCAACAGTCTCCACACAATAAACAATAAGAATAACTACAGAATAGATAGGGATTTTTTTCTTATGAACAGGTGCAGTATTAAGCCCTTAAGCAATGCAGTATACTGGACAATACAAGGTACCATAGGATTTATATAGAACAAGGAAGTACTGAATATTTTGCAAAAGCTGTCAACTTCTCATGTTGCTACTGTGAGAAGCCAGAACTACTTAACCAGTTAATTTTTCAATTCTTTTTATTAATTCCACTTTAAACAGAAAACAAACATGATCCAGGAGACTTTGACTTAAAAATTAAGAGGATTGCAAACAAAATACCAAGGAACTGTACCCTGTGTCCTATCTCAGCTGGTGCCTTGCCCTCTTCTTGTCTCACCCTCTTCCCTCTTGCTCTCCCCACTTCCCTTTCTTTGACAAACCACTCATCAGATGTTGCTGTCTCTGAAGCCTGCAACAAACAATTCTAATCAGTTTGCTGTTAAAGGCCTAACTTTTACTACTCGTGTAATTTGTCTGGTGTCAATAACTTTAGGGGTATCTTTAGCAGATGGGGTAGTGATCAGATTATGTGCTTCCATTGTTGATGCTAATTGTGTCAGCCGTTTTACCATTCTCCAATTCAGGATGTATAGAATGGCTGACAAAACAAAACCGATCAAAACCAAAATCAAAAGCACAACAATGGGATGACACAATTTGTTTAGGATGCCGGTAGCAGTAGGTGACCACCCCAAAAGAGTATCCCACCACCTGGGGTTCAGCATCACTTTACCCTTTCTAAAACCCCGATGTATCTCTTTCACATCATGATGAATTGTCACCAGGGGTCTTCTGTCCATTTTTCTTGATCTTTCTAAGATGCCAATTAAGTCCTGGTGAAGCAGCAATTGTTTTAATCAAAGTGAGGTTCATCCCCAATAGGAGCAGGCACTAACTGATGAATCAGTGTAAAATTGGATTGCAAAGGTGATAAGACACAACTGGGGACGGTATAGGAAAAGTCACACCCCATAATCGTGGTAAAATTACAAAACACAAAAATTTGAATGATTTTGAAATCCACTGCTACATTTCTACAAAACACTAAAATTACAAGCAGTTCTTACACACACATACCATTACCTATGTACACCAGCACTGTTGCAGGAGTCTCATCAAGATGTATTTCAAAATGACAGATATTTTGCTCTGTGTCTAAAACAGATGTCTTGAGCCACAATGGCATTGCTTTCACAAAATGAAACCCTGTTGCTCCCTGAACAACACAAGATTCCAAAATTAACAGTTTGCCATTTCTACCAATTTTGATCAGGGCCCATTCCCTATGCTCGAAAGGATAGAGAATAGTTCCATCATGATTTTAATCCTAATGCAATGATGGGGTATATCAAAATGCACTGAAGTGTTGCATATTGTCAGCACAAAAGGCTGTGGCTGTATTTGTACTGGGTTGTAGGTAAATTCTACCAAAATTCCACCAGGACTGAAACTTCTTTCAAAATCATTAGCATTGTCCCCAAAATTATTGTCTGATTTTCAGTAGGGAAAAATACCTCTTCCCTTCCCTTATAACTGAGGCAACAACTGCTTTGCATCCAAAGCTGTGCCTGATACAGCAGAGGGCTAGGAGATGTTGTTTTGAGCAGCACCAAGAGCATCAATTATCAATTTTGTGATCATTTTACATTTTGCCTTTCCCAATCTGGTAAAAATGTTTTGATAATAACCACTGTTAAGCGCCCCCAGGGCTGTCAAAGAAGACTGCAGAGGTTGTATCAATTTTGGTCAGGTCTCTAGTGGTGGCAACCAATTTTGTTCATTAATACCTCTAAAATCAACACTATGTCAGAATTCCCAATCCTGTTCCCACAACACCGTTATGTCTCTTGCCATGCTTTCTTGAAAGGAGCTCCGCTTCATAGCCAGGTGGTCCACCCTGAAATGAAGTTTGTAAAAAGGTGAACAAGCCGAGCTGAATTACTGAGACATTGTTTGCATTGGCAATTTTGACTTGTTTTAAAGACCATGCCAAAATTAAAACAATATTTTGTTGTTGGCCAGTTTCTAATTACCCCATGGTCCAATTTCAAAAATTTTCAGGCTCAGTATAACTATAACCGGTGGTTGGGTAGTGAGGTGTTATAGGCATTACAACATTGATCAAGTTCTCAGTGTTTTAGTATTGTTTTCCCACACCTAATTTTCATAGGAAAATTGTACAACAGTTCAATTTTGATTTTGAATCTTCACAAAATTAAAACACAGCTGTAAGGTCCCTGTACTGTAACTGTATACAGGTTCGGATGAGGGATTCAGCAATTAATCTTCATGTTCCATGGTATTATTCTGTGAAAGTAAACACAACAGAATCTGCCACAAAGAGGCAGGAGGTTAAAATGATGGAACTATTCAGCATGTACACACAGACTGGAAAATTCTGATAACTTCCCAATCATTTTGCTGCCAAAGGGAGCCACTCTGTACCTCCTTTAAAACACAGGACAAGAGTCAGTGTAGGTGCAAACAAAGGAGACACCATCCGTACTTCAAGCTGGAAACACTCCAAAATAACCATCAAGCCCCCAACCCCAAGAGCCACCCCGTCCCCAGCAATAATTTTGTTCAGCAGAAGCATTAGTGAACAAAGAATTAGTGAACAAAGACTGTTTTGGGAGAAAGCCAGAGGCTACTTTAATTACGAGGCAGGTTTTGTCATAGCTGCTACCCCAAGCCCTGCCAGTTTCTGTTACTGCCAGATTTTTACAGCTCCTTCTGTTACTGAGGATTTTCTGGGGCCACCCTCGCACAGGGAGATCCCCAGTAGTGGCTGTCTTCAAAAACTTCACTTCCTGAGAAGGCTTTGACTACTCTGAGGCAATTTTGCAAGTTAGCTTTCCAAATGGAGATGTTAATGTTGGGTATCCCCACTACTTCTATTTCTATCTCCTCCCACAAGGGAATTATCATCAATATATTGATAAATGTTTCTTCACATTGTCAGGTTTGGGGTTTTGGATTGGCCATACAGGAGTTTCAGCAAGTCCTGTATAACCGGTTTGATCCCTTCTTTGGCACCAGAAGTAGGAGGGTATTGTTTTATATTTAATTGCACAGGGGATTTATAGCCAGCAGTGAATTTTATTTCATGTATAATTTGCAAGCAAGCAGCTTTTTTAATGTTTTCTAGGAGTTGGTTAGGGGTACCAACTAAAGCTACAAGGTCTCCCATTTCCAAGGCGTTAAGCCCTGCTGCCCAATAAACTGCACACTGAGTTGGGGACCATAAGTTACGTTTGACTTCTGTGGTTAAGAAAACCCGTGTCCCCAGTACCCACTAGCTGCTTGTTCTGATAATTTAGTAGCAGTGTACAGGATTTTTGTAGTAGTTATTTGTGGGTTAAAATTCTCATCATTGATAAAATTGTATTCTGTTTTAACCAAAGGTCTCAAGCTAGGGCAGCAATATTCTCCATTTTCAGGATTTCGGATGAGCGGTCTCAAAAACAACCAATCACCCCGTCTCTCTGCCCATCTAAGAGAGATGGGGATTTTAGTTTCCCTGGTTCTGAAGTTGTTTTCGATCCAATCCTACAAGTTGAGAAGAAGAATGCTTTGGCTCAATGCCCAGAACCTGAGAAGAAAGCTGCTTTGGCCCAACAGCAAAACTCTGTGAAATTGGGGGGGCGCTAGACTGGGCAGTAGAGTTTGATACAGTGGAAATGGAGCAGTGCCAATTTAAAACTATTTTTGTCAGTTTCTCAAGTGGTAAGCTATTCATAACAGCTTTGGGGGTCCCTTTTTTTAACCCCAAACCCCACCAATATTGTCTGGCATTGAATTGTCTCACATTTTCTGATTTATTGTTGGAAAGAGCAGAGTATCTGACTCTCTTCATTTTTTCTACCTTTTCCTCTGTTTCTTTTGGTGAGTCGGGGTGCTTTAAAATTTTGGTATGTCCTTGTCTTAGGGCAGCTCTTAAAGAATGATTCTCATTTCTTAAATAATGAATCTCATCTCTCAAAGCATGATTGTCATTCCTTTCTTCATCTAATTGCTTTTGCAAAATTTACACAAAATTTTGTAGAGAGTCAATAATTGCTCTTTTTTCACTCCTTCGCGTAAAGCGAGTTTCTATAGCTTCTGTAAGACAGGCCCCCAAAACTGAGCAGAGAATGGTCTTATTTCTTCCCAGTTTGAATTTGGTTTCATATTGCAAAGAATGTATCCTATCAATCACATTTTCTAAATTAAACCAGTTACTGTACGCCCAATCTTCTCCCCCTTGGGAGGGTCTGGCATTATACTTAGCTAGCAAAGCGAAAAATGCAGCTTTATCTTTTGCATTATGATTTTCAGTAATTTTGAAAGAAGGAAAGTAAAGCCACTTCAAGGGAGATCAGCACTTAATTACACACACAGCTTTTGCTGTCTACAAGCCCCTTATTTCAGGAAGAGTAGACACACAGCCTGCACAGTTTATTTAGGAAAGGAAAAAGTACACATGCACACACACCCTATGCAGTTTCCCCCCCTTAGTCAGGACAGGGTAGACACACAGCCTGCGCAGTACCCCCTCCTAACCCTTTAGGAGAGGTTAGTTCACATGTATACACAGCCTACGCAGTTTTTTCCCTTATTTCGGGCAGGGTAGACACACAGCTTGTGTGGTACGCCCTCCTAACTTTTTAGGAGAGGTTAGTATTCATGCATACACACCCAACGCAGTTTTCCCCCCCTTATTTCAGGAAAGACAGACACACAACCTGCGCAGATTTTTTCCCTTCCTAATGTTTAGGAAAGGTCAGTTCACATATATGCAGTAATAGATTAGAGTTACACATGCACTCCTCAGCCTACGCAGTATTCTCCCTAACTCAGGGAGGTCAGTACACATTCATACAGTAATAAAGAATAAGAACAGCACAGTTCTGCCTTTTGCACCAAGAGATCATTTGTGAATTTCTGAAGACAGAATCCTCAAACAAGTGTAGGGATGCTTTTCACCTAGGTGTGTGCAGTCTGCGGGAAATCTGAAATGTCCCCCTTGCTTTCTAGTCTGGCTCACCCTGTTGAGGTGGCCCTCTAGGTGCGGCTGAGGCAAGACGTCCTTCCCCTGTTACGGACTACAAACAACCAGCAACCCTTCTGTCTGTCAGAAACCCTTCATCCTGTCCGTGACGCCAATTTATGTCACGATCCGCTCAACCTGAGCGGGAGTCGTGATGGCTTGTTCGACCACAGGGTGCAAAAGACAAAAGCAAGAGACTCAGGTTTGTTTAGCAGAAAGCAGTAATGCAGTTTATTGAGTGCCAAAGAGAGAGAGAGAGGGTGAGAGAGAGAAAGGATGGGATATAGCTACCAACAGACGGAACGCATCCTCGTGGTTGTCCGACGACACACGTCCTCAATCTGTTGGGGAGAAAGAGATCTCGGGGGTCTTTAGTTTGAGGATGTCTTTTATAGTCTTTTCCAAGGTGTCGGGCAACTGGCCAAACAGGTGAGGAGTTTCAGGTGCGCTTTGGGTTCCGTTGGGGGAGCAAACCCAAAACATGCCCAAGCGAAGTCCTTGTCGATGAAACAAACACAGGGCACTCCATCTCTGACCAGTTCATTGTTGTCACACCTGTGGGAGCCTTGTCGAGTAAACACAGTTCAGTGCACCGTGACTAGCCATAAACCAGTCTCATGAGAAACCAGTCCTGGTCCAATGAGCACCACCTGCGAACAATCACTTGGCGTTCCTCCCATCCCTGGCCAGCGCCTTTAAACTGCAGTTTGAGGGGTCTTCTTAAACCTCAGGCGAGGGTCATTGGGCAGAACAAATGAGAGGCTTTTAGACGGACTCTTACACTGTTACAACTGACATACTTGGGTTGGCAGGGCACTGGAGCTGGTGAACTGCCAGTTCTTCTTACACAATGGGCTTTGTGCAGTTCCATAGGTCAATGGTTTTGATAGAATAAGCATTGTGTTAGCTCACCAGGTGTAGACAATTTATCATCTGGTAACATGTTCACAGAGTCTAAACACAGAAAAGACCCTCAGCTCAATCCATCTCAAACCAATGACACGTGACAGCTTTCCAGATTTCCTGTCCTGGGTTTGAAGGACGGGGTCTGCTCAATGAAAGGCAGAAGTTTTCCTTTGAAGTAGAGAGCGCTAATCCAGCTCCATCCCCGCTGCGTGGCTATAAATGTTTGAATTCAAGACTCTGAGGCAGAGATAAGGGGGGTAGGAATAACAGCTCCGCTTACTAATATATCTAACCTTACAAGCAGAAACAACAGCAGTTGTTAAAACTACCAACAACATAGAACAGGCAACTTGGTCCCAGTCCTTTCTTTTAGCTGTGGGCACACTGTTCTCTGCCCCTCGGTCCCGGGTGCTCCAGACAAACAAAGCGGGCAGCCGCGAGAGGCGCGGGAGCGCGGGTGGGAGAGCGGCAGCGCTACGCCCGGGTCTCGGGTGGGAATGGGCTGGAGCAGCCCTCGCTCACCGTTGTGTCGCGGGTGATCAGCTGTGCCCGGGGCAGGAGAGCTGCAGCGAGGCAGATGCAGGCAGGCAGGTGATCGCGAGAGGGTCTGGCTGCCATGGGTTCGCCTCTGCGGGCTGCAGGACGGGGACGTCCTCCTCCGAGCTCCAGGAAACACGAGGTCCCTCAAGCAGTCCCCTCACCAGCCCAGCTCCCACCTACCCCTTTTTGTTCAGAGACATCGAAAGCTTCTGAGGTGACCTGGCCAGCTCCACTGGCATGATAATGCGAAAAAATTACTTAAATTGACACGTAATAGAAAAACACTCAACCCTCAACATTATCCACCAGGAATTTTTCCCATGCCAACATGCTACAGCAAATTAAAACTTTTTAAATCATATACGCACATGCAGTTGCAGGCACAGCATCATAGATAGTTCACCCTAGAACAAGAGGTCTCCTTTGGGGTATGCATCGGGTCTCTCCATCCTTGCATCACCCACCTAGTGCAACCGGTCCTTGAGCAAAAACCACCCACGAACAGGATTGTCTTTGCTGGAGGCAGAGTTCACCCAAACAGTTTTTCCTAACATGCCTGTCAAGTGTACCACTGGGACCTTATCTCCATCTGGTGTTCCCAAGGGCTCCAGATTGGGCAGAAGGCCTGCCTCGGTTAGTGGAACTCGGGTGTCCATGAACCATGTGGGCCCGGTAGATTGATCTCCCCAGTTATTCAAAAATACCCCCACCAAGTGCCTTTAAGGTGGTTTTAAGCAGGCCATTGCACCGTTCGACTTTCCCAGCCGCTGGTGCATGGTAGGGAATATGGTACACCCACTCAATGTCGTGTTCTCTAGCCCAGGTGCTTATAAGGCTATTTTTGAAATGAGTCCCGTTGTCTGACTCAATTCTCTCAGGGCTGCCATGCCTCCAGAGGACTTGTTTCTCAAGGCCCATGATGGTGTTTTGAGCAGTGGCGTGGGGCACAGGGTAGGTCTCCAGCCACCCGGTGATGGCTTCCACCATGGTCAGCAGATAGCGCTTGCCATGGTGGGTCTGAGGCAGTGTGATATAGTCAGTCTGCCAAGCCTCTCCATACTTGTACTTGGACCATCGCCCCCCATACCAGAGGGGCTTCACCTGCTTTGCCTGCTTGATGGCAGCGCACGTCTAACAGTCATGGATAACCTGAAAGATGCTGTCCATGGTTAAATCCACTCCTCGGTCTCGTGCCCACTTATAGGTGGCATCTCTTCCCTGATGACCTGAGGCATCGTGGGCCCATCGAGCCAGGAACAATTCTCCCTTGTGTTCCCAGTCTAAGTCTATCTTTGAGACCTCTCTCTGTGCAGCCTGATCTACCTGCTCGTTATGCCGGTGTTCTTCATTAGCCCGACTCTTGGGAACATGGGCATCCACATGACGGACTTTCACGGGTAGCTTCTCTACGCAAGTGGCAATGTCTTTTCACTCATCAGCAGCCCAGAATGGTTTTCCTCTATGTTGCCAGTCAGCCTATTTCCACCTCTCCAGCCAACCCCACAGAGCATTAGCTACCATCCAGGAATCAGTGTAAAGGTAGAGCTTTGGCCATTTATCTCTTTCAGAAATGTCCAAGGCCAGCTGAACAGCTTTGAGTTCAGCAAGTTGACTTGATCCACCTTCTCCTTCGGTAGCTTGTGCAACCTGTCGTGTGGGGCTCCATATGGCTGATTTCCACTTCCGGTTCATCCCCATGATGCAGCAGGAACCGTCAGTGAAAAGGGCGTAGCATTTTTCATCTGCTGGCAGTTGGTTGTACGGTGGGGCTTCTTCAGCCCAGGTGACTTGCTTCTGCTCCTCTTCATCAGCAAGACCAAAATCTTTACCTTCTGGCCAGTTTGTAATTATCTCCAAAATCCCAGGGCGATTTGGGTTGCCAATACGGGCGCGCTGCGTGATGAGGGCAATTCACTTGCTCCATGTGGCTTCAGTGGCGTAGTGGGTAGAGGGAACCTTTCCTTTGAACATCCACCCCAGCACTGGCAGTCGGGGTGCCAGGAGAAGCTGTGTTTCCGTGCCAATCACCTCTGAGGCAACTTGAACTCCTTCATAGGCAGCCAGGATTTCCTTCTCTGTGGGAGTGTAATTGGCTTCAGACCCTTTGTAACTTCAGCTTCAGAATCCCAGGGGTCGGCCTCGGGTCTTACCAGGCACCTTCTGCCAAAGGCTCCAGGACAGACCATGGTTCGGGCTGCAGAGTAAAGCACATTCTTTGCCTCTGGTCCCGTCCTGCCTGGGCCAAGGGCTACTGCATGAGCGATCTCCTGTTTGATCTGGGCGAAGGCTTGCTGCTGTTCAGGGCCCCAGTGGAAATCGTTCTTCTTGCAGGTGACCAGGTGTCACGATCCGCTCAACCCGAGCGGGAGTCGTGATGGTTCGTTCAACCCCAGGGCGCAAAACACAAAAGCAAGCGACTCAGGTTTGTTTAGCAGAAAGCAATAATGCAGTTTATTGAGTGCCAAAAGGAAAGAGAGAGAGAGAGAGTGAGAGAGAGAAAGGATGGGATATAGCTACCAACGGACGGGACGCATCCTCGTGGTCGTCCAATGAGATGCATCCTCAATCCCTTGGGGAGAAAGAGATCTCAGGATCTTTAATTTGAGGATGTTTTTTATAGTCTTTCCCAAAGCGAGTGGCTTCTGCCCAAAAGGTGGGAAGATTCAGGTGCGCTTCGCGTTCCGTTGGGGAAAACAATTCCAAAACATGTCCAAGCGAGCTCCATGTCGGTGGGATAAACATAGACCACTCCATCTCTGACCAGTTCATTGTTCTCACACCTGTGGGAGTCTTGTAGAGTAAACAGTTCAGGGCAGCGTGACTAGCCGTAAACCAGTCTCATGAGAAACCAGTCCAGGTCCAATGAGCACCACCTGCGAAAAATCACGTGGCGTTCCTCCCATCCCTGGCCAGCACCTTTAAGCTGCAGTTTGAGGGGTCTTCTTAGGCCTCAGGTGAGGCTCGTTGGGCAAAACAAACGAGAGGCTTTCAGACGGACTCTTACACCAGGTAGAGAGGGCTCACAATCTGGCTGTACTCAGGGATGTACAATCTCCAAAAGCCTATGGCACCTAGAAAAGCTTAAGTTTCCTTCTTGCTTGTTGGTGGAGACATTCCAGTGATCTTATTGATGACCTCAGTGGGGACCTGGCGCCGTCCATCTTGCCACTTCACTCCCAGGAACTGTATCTCTCGGGCAGGTTCTTTGACTTTGCTCTTTTTAATGGCGAAACCGGCTCCCAGCAAAATCTGGATGATCTTCTCTCCCTTCTCAAATACCTCCATTGCCGTGTTCCCCCACACAATGATGTCATCGATGTACTGCAGATGTTCTGGAGCCTCACCCTTTTCCAGTGCAGCCTGGATCAATCCATGGCAGATGGTGGGGCTGTGTTTCCACCCCTGGGGCAGTCGGTTCCAGGTGTACTGCACGCCCCTCCAGGTGAAAGCAAACTGAGGCCTGCACTCTGTTGCCAAAGGAATGGAGAAAAATGCATTGGCAATGTCAATGGTGGCATACTACTTTGCTGCCTTGGACTCCATCTCATTCTGGAGTGCCAGCATGTCCGGCACAGCAGTGCTCATCGGTGGAGTCACTTCATTCAATGCACGATAGTCCACAGTCAATCTCCATTCTCCATCAGACTTGCACACAGGCCAGATGGGGCTGTTGAAGGGTGCGTGGGCTTTGCTGACCCCCCCTTGGCTCTCCATCTCTCGGATCATCTTGTGGATGGGGATCACAGCATCTCGATTTGTCCGGTCTTGCCGGCGGTGCACTGTCATGGTGGCAATTGGCACCTGTTACTCTGTCACTTTCAGGAGTCCCACTGCAGATGGATTTTCTGACAGTCCAGGCAAGGTGTTCAACTGCTTAATGCTCTCTGCTGCTACAGCAGCTTTTCCAAAAGCACACCTGAACCCCTTTGGGTCTTTGTAGTAGCCGTTCCTGAGGAAGTCTATGCCTAGAATGCTCCGTGCCCCTCGGCCAGTTACAATTGGATGTTTCTGCCACCCCTTCCCTGTCAGCCTCAGCTCAGCCACCATCAAATTCAATTCCTGTGGTCCTCCTGTTAACCCAGCAATGGAAACTGGTTCTTCCCTCACATGTTCCGATGGCGGTAGGGTGCATTGTAAACCAGTATCAACTAATACCTCATGTTTCTGTGGCTTTGATGTTCCAGGCCATCGCACCCACACTATCCAAATACTCTCTGTCATCCCATGCCTCTCCCTGGCTAGAGGCAGGGCCCCTCTAGCCCTGGTTGTTATTTCTTTCCTGGGCATACATAGTGGAGGTTCCTTCCAGGGAATCTGACAAATCATCCTCCCTTCTGTAATACCCTGCACCTTTACCATGGGAGATTGAGGCTACCTTCATTTTAGTGCAATTCCCCCGGTTAGCATTTCCCTCCCTGAGCTGACGCACCCGTGCTGCCAGGACAGAAGTGGGCTTCCCATCCCATTTGCCCATGTCTTCCCCATGGTCTCGCAGGAAGAACCACAGGTCAACTCGGGAGGTGTACCCTCTCTCTCTAGCTGGGAGGCGTTGGGTTCTAGATTTGGGGCCTGTGACTTGCACTGGTGCTGTACTGATCTTCCTTATCTCCTCCCTCATCTCCTCCCTCATCTCCTCCCTTATCTCCTCCCTCATCCCCTTCATCCTATCTTGGACCTCTTGGAGGTCCCTGGCCACAGCAGAGACATTGGCCTGCTTTGGGCCATTCATCATACTCTCAAAATTTCTGAGTTTGTTGGCAACAGAACCCACTGTCTCTTGGTGGCTATCAGCATTGATCATTGCAATGAAGGTGGCATATTGAGATGGCCCCAGGGTTGCCAAATTCCACAGCATCTGCCCTGTGCACCTGACCTTGTCAGGGTCATTGTCATGCTGTCCATCCCTCCCAAAGAGTACCTCTAATACTGCCACTTCTCTCAGCTGCTGGATCCCTTCCTCAAGGGTCTTCCAGCGCATTCTACGGTGGTGCTCCTGCATTCTCTCTTTGTGGACAAACTTCTCTCTCACACTCATTAAAAGCCAGTCCCAGAGGGAAAGGAGGCCTTGTTCCCTTACGAATATCTGGTCCACACCTGAGTCCTGGGCCAAGGATCCCAAATTCCTGGCCTCAGTTCCATCCAGTTGCACACCTGTTCCCAGACCCGCAGTAACGAAGTTGTAAAAGGCTCACGGCCTCGCCATGCGATGTCTTTACACAGGTTACGGAGACTATTGTATGAGAGGGACTTGGTGATGATCTCAACCTCTGGCTCCCTTGCTGGTTGTGAGGACCCTCCTGGCTGATCCCCATTATCTAGGTGCCTCGTTTTCATCTTAGATTTCCTAGTTTCCACAGGGGCAACTGCTGCTGGCTGTGGCTGCCCCTGTGATCCAGCTGGAACCTGGACAGATACAACATCTATGGGTTCCATGCAGCGCCATCTGACTCTCCCTCTTTAGGGCAGGGGGAGGGTTTCTCACCAGCTGGAGAAAAGTGCTCCTTCAACATCTGGCTGTGCTCCTTCGACATCTGGCTTATATCCTTCATTAGAGCCCCCACCCACTCTGGGTGGTTCATTTCTGCAGTGGGCTGTGGGGCAGCATCAGGCTTTGGGGTAGCATCCCTAGTCCCTGGGGCAGGGTCATGTTCTGGGGCAACATCCCTAGTCCCTGGGGCAGGGGTAGGCTCTGGGGCAACATCCCTAGTCCCTGGGGCAGGTTCTGGGGCAACATCCCTAATCCCTGGGGCAGGGTTAGGCTCTGGGGCAACATCCCTAGTCCCTGGGGCAGGTTCTGGGGCAACATCCCTAGTCCCTGGGGCAGGGTTAGGCTCTGGGGCAACATCCCTAGTCCCTGGGGTAGGGTTAGGCTCTGGGGCAGCACCTCTATTTCCTGGGGTAGGTATCAGGGTTGTTATCCAAGCCAATATTCCCTTGTTTCTGAATGCTAAGTAAAACAGGCCTATCAGCAACACCAGCCACTGTATAATAACACTAGCAATTAAAGCAGATCTGAAATCCTTGAAAACTGGTGGGGTAGCCTCAAAAAACTGGGTGATGGGTTGGGAGAAAATTTCCCTTGCATTCATTACCTCACAGTAAGTACCATTATTGAAATAACCCCAGAAACATGCAGTTAGAGTATGATAGCTCTGGATCCATGTGGCCACTTCCCAGAAAGAATTAAAAAACCATGAATTCCTGACATAATCAATCCACCAAATTAATCGGATAAGAGCTACAGTAGCTTTGGTGAGAGGTCCCATATTCAAATAAGGGCTTGCAAATACTTAAACACTTACTTTAATTGGCTAATTGACAAATCTGGACTGCTAAAAGCAAGCAAAGCAAAAGCATAAGCATAACATATAATTGAACCTTATACTTTCCTTTAACTATTATCTAACAAAAATTCTACAATACTGCTGATTCCCCACTTTTGAAAAACAAGCCAAAGTTCACAATCTTCTGCAGGTAAAACAGTACAACAATCAACAATACTTTAAATAATAGACATATATTTATAAAATTAGATAATCATCAATCTTTAAAAAGCTGTGTCATCACCTCAGAGTCTGCAAACAGCTGATAAGCCTTGATTCAATGAGGCATTAGATGTTCATGTCTAGAAAATGAGCATCAAATTCACACCAAAATTATCTTCAGCTGCCATATTGATAGGGTCAAATTGCCAAGTCAAAACGACTGGAATATTATTTTGATGCAGAAAACACCTGGGTTTGCATAATTTCGTTTCCAGGTAGAATTAAGGCCTGACCACTGACTAAATTCTAATTGGAATAGAATTTCCTGACATCTTTTTATTAGAAAAACCAAAACACTTAAGAACAAAAACTACAATTAAACATTTCAGTGTGAGAAAGAAATCAAATTCCTTCAGCAGCTTGTTCTCTCTGAAGTTTTTCCTCAGGATGAGATGCTTTGCACATGGCAGGGTGCTGGAGTGCTTTTATAATAATAACTCAGGAAAACCATGACTATCAATTCAGAAGAGACTTTCAACGAAGCTCAGATAATTTTCTTGGAACTCTGAAAAAATACTTAAAATCAGGAGACAGCACATGGTCAGGTCATAGAAGACCTGCTAAAATAAGAGAGAGAATCAATAAAAATGAAAACAAAGAAACATTAAATTCACAACTTAACTGATTATCTTCATACATTTTATTCAGGGGCATGTCTGGATGCTTTCCAAAATCTACTTGGAATGTTGAAAGAATTCAAGTTAAACAATAAAACAGAAATAAAAATCATTCTGTAATACAGAATTCATACTCTTAATACAATGGTTTTGAAATTAAATACAGAAACTAAATTCCAGCCTTAAAAATCGAGCTAATAGAGAAATACTGTTTTTCCAATATATATAAAGGAAATTTTGGCTCGAATTAAATTTTACAGTTCAAATGATGGTCCTAGAAATGTTCCTAATTTGTATTCATGAAGAATTTCATTGATAATTTGAGAAATATAAGCTAGAAATCTATTACAACTTGGTTTGAAGGGAAAGATAAAATACTGATAATAAACCTGCAAGGCATAAATTCGCAAGTTTCTTCTTTAAAGAAACTCAAAACCTATTAATTCATATTGAGGGCATTTGAAAGGCTTAGAAGCTGGGGTTTTTTTTTTTAATAATTAACTCTAGAAAAATTAAAACTCAATGCTGACATTTGGACAAATGTCCACTCATATATGAGCAATAACAGATTACTAAATATAGGTGATATCTATTCAAATAAGATATAAAATGTCCTGTACGCTCACCATTCCAAGAATTTCAGCATCTTTTTGACAACAATGTAGAACACAAACACCTTTAATTTTACATACAAAAATTGTGAGAATAGAACTGAATCTAATATCATGTTCACATCCCTCTGCTCCGTCTGCCCCAAACAATATGGTTAAAAACAGTTCTTGGCGGACCCCACTCCCCTTTCCCCCTCCCCTTTGCAGCACTGGACTAGTGCATGCCACGGAGGGAGCGGCGGGGGGGCTGACGAAGTCTCTGGGAGTCATGCGGAGCGGGGGAGCGGAACGGCCGTGCCCAACCGGCACCCATCACAGGGGAACGCGGGCTGCTGCCATCCGTGGGCACGGGCCACCGGGTGTGCGCGCTGAAGCAGCACAGAGGCAGAGAGGAGCAGCGGCGCTCCCCTCTCCCGGGCTGCGGCCCGGGATGGTGACGTCACGCTGCTGCACCCGGGTCTTCTCTGGGTCCAATCGGGCACCCTGTAATTGCTTAAGAGATATTAAATCTTTCTTATTTGACTTTACAAAGCATGAATTTCTCTCCCCATTTTAATCTGCCAGCTTTAATGTTGATATCTCAGGTTTCTCCGAAACTGGGCAATCATCTCCTCCCCCAGCATTCCCAAAAGCCAGAGACAGATCTTTCTGTGCCCTTTCGCTCTCACTCGCGCTGCCCTGTCCTCCGCCCTCCCATTTCCCCCTGCTCTTTTCAAACACTGTTTCATCCATGGGGTGGGCAGGGTGGGAACAGCCACAGAAGCCATGGCGAGGCAGCGGCGCGGGGGGAGGGGGAAGGGGTGGCTCCGCTGTTAGGATTGCTTTGAACATATGCCGTGGAGCGGGCACGGGCTATGCCGGCTCAGCAGCCACAGCCAGGCTGCTGCGTGGGGTGGGAACGGGGGGCTCCACTCTAGGGATTACTTTGAATACATGCCATTGAGCGGGCATGGGCAGCACTGCAAGCACAACAGCCTCAGCCAGGCTGCTGCGCGGGGCAGGCTGTGGAGGCGCAGACGCCGCCGCCCCATCCAAGCCGGTCTGTGCGAGGGTCGGTCCCTGCAGCATCGGTCCCTGCGGGACCGACCCTGCAGAGCGTGGAGCCGCAGAACGGGGGACTGGTGAAGGGGAAATCGGGGGCCCTGCGCTCGCAAAACACAATTCAAGCAGCATCAAAGACGGTGCTGCCAGCCGGTCCCCGGAGTCGTCCTCCCTGGCTACCTGAGACGGCGGTGACAAGGTCACCTGGATTTGTGCTTGAAAAGAATCACGGCAATTAGCAATATATTGCGACACCAATCGAGAAGGCAGTGAAGAAGTCTCTGTCTTTTCAGAATTCGTAAGTGGCTCACTTAAACATTCTCTGATCAATTCCCAAAACGGTAATAAGAAAGGAGCTTTTCTGTCTCCCAGACAAACATAATCAAAAAGTTTCAGACAAACTCAATCCCAGAAAGTTTCACTTAAAACACAATCAGGATCTATATTTGGAAATTTTTTTCTAACTTATATTAAGAGTTCTCTTAACTTTTTATCTGGAACACTAAAATAATTTCTCCTTAATAAAGATTCTAAATAATCATACATATATTTCTGCTCCTCAAATACATTTTCCCCCATCTCTATAGACTCACCACAACACTTAGCTTACTTTAAATATGTTATTATAAATTCTGAATCCTTTTCCATACTCTTATTTCTGTTCTTTAAATAAATTATCCCCCTTCTCTCAGAACTTACCTCAGCAATCAGCTTATCTTTAATATATCATTATAAGTTCAGGATTTTTTCTCATTTCTGCTCTTTTGGCATAATATTTCCCATGCTCTGAGATTACCCCAAAGTTGATCACCTCAGTATAAGATAGGCAATGAGAAGTCCCAGTCCTTGGCTTCTCCAGTCCTGCTTGCTTCTCCTAGCAGTCAGCAGGAGCTTTCTTCAGGCTTTGTTCTTACCTGACTTATTTGAAGCATTTGAGGAGGCCTGATAGTAATATAAAATCTTTAGTAAAGCAAGCAAAGTAACGTACCACTCACAGGGCACCAGATGTGCGATTCTTGGCCCCCGGTGCTCTAAGGCACCAACTCTGGAGCTATTGGTCTCCTACTTCATCAGGTTATCTCAAATAAGCAAAAAAAAGTTATTTATTACAATGCACATCTTATTACAAAGCACATCAGTCTCAAACGGCACGCAGACAAGCAATGGCAAAGCAGTGGCAAAGCAATGGCAAATGCAGTAGCAATAAGCGAATGGCTAAAAGCCAGAATGGCTAAAAGCACCAACTCTCCCCAATACATACTCTTAAATAGGATTTTTCCAACAAGCTAAGATGCAAACTCGGGCCACCATTCCTTAACCTATTAGAATTCTAGTTTCTTAGCACACCAGGTTACGTATAAAACTACTCATACAGCCTAACTTGTTCTTCAGAAAAATGTAAGCAATATTCTTACTATAACTCTATTATGTCTATGTCCTGTCGACCACTGTGGGCCTGGAGCCTCTTGCTGAAAATATCAGTATGTTTCAACCTTCACTAGAACTCGCTTTGCTACTCTGACATTTGAAGCCTTTCACTTACTAAAAGCATTAGAACTCACCCTAAAACTACTAACTTACTTCCCCTTAAATGTGTACTTTATGTGTGAGTGGCTTAATATACTTCAACCCATCCAACGGCTTTAATTCAATCCCTGAACTTTGATTCCTCTCTGAAGACTTCAGAGAGACCCCTGACTCACTGACTCAAAGAGCAGAGTATTACAGAAAGAAAGATAATCTGTCAGACCCACTTGAAGAAACCCCTACAATGTATGACCAGGAAAGAAATAATAACCAGGGCTAGAGGGGCCCTGCCTCTAACCAGGAAGAGGCACGGGATGACAGGGTCTATTGGACGTTGTGGATCCAATGGCCTGGCTCATCAGAGCCTCAGAAACATGAGGTATTAGTTGATACTGGTTCACAATGCACCCTACTACCATCAGAACATGTGAGGGAAGAACCAGTTTCCATTGCTGGGTTAACAGGAGGATCACAGGAATTGAATTTGATGGTGGCTGAGCTGAGGCCGACAGGGAAGGGGTGGCAGAAACATCCAATTGTAACTGGCCCAGGGGCACGGCGCATTCTAGGCATAGACTTCCTCAGGAACGGCTACTACAAAGACCCAAAGGGGTTCAGGTGGGCTTTTGGAATAGCTGCTGTAGCGGCAGAGAGCATTAAGCAGTTGAACACCTTGCCTGGACTGTCAGAAAACCCAAGTGCAGTAGGACACCTGAAAGTGACAGAGCAACAGATACCAATCGCCACCTCAACAGTGCACCGCTGGAAATACCGGACAAGTCAAAATGCTCTGATCCCCATCCACAAGATGATCCGTGAGCTGGAGACCCAAGTGGTGGTCAGCAAAGCCCACTCACCCTTCAACAGCCCCATCTGGCCTGTGCACAAAACTGATGGAGAATGACTGCGGACTATCGTGCATTGCATGAAGTGACTCCACGGTTGAGCGCTGCCGTGCCGGACATGCTGGCACTCCAGTATGAGATGGAGTCAAATGCAGCGAAGTAGTATGCCACCATTGACATTGCCAATGCATTTTTCTCCATTCCTTTGGCAGCAGAGTGCAGGCCTCAGTTTGCTTTCACCTGGAGGGGCGTGCAGTACACCTGGAACCGACTGCCCCAGGGGTGGAAACACAGCCCCACCATCTGCCATGGACTCATCCAGGCTGCACTGGAAAAGGGTGAGGCTCCAGAGCACCTGCAATACATCGATGACATTAATGTGTGAGGGAAAACAGCAATGCATGTGTTTGAGAAAGGAAAGAAGACCATCCAGATTTTGCTGGGAGCCAGTTTCGCCATTAAAAAGAGCAAAGTCAAAAGACCTGCGTGAAAGATCCAGCTCCTGGGAAAGAAGTGGCAAGACGAACGGCGCCAGGTCCCTACTGAGGTCATCAATAAGAACACTGCAGTCTCCACAAACAAGCAAGAAGGAAACTTAAGCTTTCTTAGGTGCAATAGGCTTTTGGAGAATGCACATCCCTGAGTACAGCCAGATTGTGAGCCCTCTCTACCTGGTTGCCAGCAAGAAGAACGATTTCCACTGGGGCCCTGAACAACAACAAGCCATTGCACAGATCAAGCAGGACATTGCTCATGCAGTAGCCCTTGGCCCAGGCAGGACGGGACCAGAGGTAAAGAATGTGCTTTACTCTGCAGCTGGGAACCATGGTCTGTCCTGGAGCCTTTGGCAGAAGGTGCCTGGTGAGACCCGAGGCCGACCTCTGGGATTCTGAAGCTGAAGTTGCAAAGGGTCTGAAGCCAATTACACTCCCACAGAGAAGGAAATCCTGGCTGCCTATGAAGGAGTTCAAGCTGCCTCAGAGGTGATTGGCACGGAAGCACAGCTTCTCCTGGCACCCTGACTACCAGTGCTAGGGTGGGCGTTTAAAGGAAAGGTTCCCTCTGCCCATCATGCCACCGACGCCACATGGAGCAAGTGGATTGCCCTCATCATGCAGAGTGTCAGTATTGGAAACCCAAATCACCCTGGGATTTTGGAGATAATTACAAATTGTCCAGAAACTGAAGATTTTGGTCTCGCCGAGGAAGATGAATGTCCCGGGCTGAAGAAGCCCCAGTGTACAACCAACTGCCAGCAAATGAAACATGCTTTCGCCCTTTTCACCGGCGGCTCCTGGCGCGCCGTGGGAATGAACCCGAGGAAGTGGAAATCAGCCATATGGAGCCCCACACGACAGGTTGCACAAGCTACCGAAGGAGAAGGTGGATCAAGTCAACTTGCTGAACTCAAAGCTGTTCAGCTGGCCTTGGACATTTCTGAGAGAGAAATGGCCAAAGCTCTCTACCTTTACACTGATTCATGGATGGTAGCCAATGCTCTGTGGGGTTGGCTGGAAAGGTGGAAAAAAGGCTTACTGGCAACATAGAGGAAAACCAATCTGGGCTGCTGATAAGTGAAAAGACATTTGCACCTTTCAGCGTGAAGCTACCCGTGAAAGTCCGTCATGTGGATGCCCATGTTCCCAAGAGTCAGGCTAATGAAGAACACTGACACAACCAGCAGGTAGATCAGGCTGCACAGATAGAGGCGTCAAAGATAGACTTAGATGGAGAACACAAAGGGAGAGTTGTTCCGCGGCTTGATGGGCCCATGATGCCTCAAGTCATCAGGGCAGAGGCGCTCACCTCTAAGTGGGCGAGACCACGAGGAGTGGATCTAACCATGGACTGTATCTCTCAGGTTATCCATGACTGGGAGACATGTGCTGCCATCAAGCAAGCCAAGCGGGTGAAAACGTCTCTGGTATGGTGGGCGATGGTCCAAATATAAGTACGGAGAGGCCAGGCAGATTGACTATATCACACTGCCTCAAACCCGCCAAGGCAAGCGCTATCTGCTGACCATGGCGGAAGCCACCACCGGATGGTTGGAAACCTACCCGGTGCCTCACGCCACTGCTCAGAACACCATCCTACGCCTGCAAAAGCAGGTTATTTTGAGGCATGGCACCCCTGAAATAATCGAGTCAGACAACGAGACCCGTTTCAAGAACGGCCTTATCAATGCCTGGGCCAGAGAACATGGCATTGAATGGATATATATCATATCCCTTACCATGCAGCAGCTTTCAAGCAAGTTGAATGGTGCAACAGCCTACTCAAGACTACCCTGAAGGCGTTTGGTGAGGGAACCTTCAGGAACTGGGAAATAAACTTAGCAAAGGCCACCAGGGTGGTCCACACCCGAGGGTCCATCAATCGAGCTGGTCCTGCCCAATCTGAGCCCTTGCACACAGTGGATGGAGAGAAAGTCCCTGTCGTACACATGAATGGTATTTTAGGAAAGAAGTTTGGATTAGTCCCACCTAGGTCAAGGATAAACCCATTCATGGTATTGTCTTAGCTCAAGGACCTGGTTACACTTGGTGGGTAATGCAGAAAGATGGGGAAACCTATTGTGTACCGCAGGGAAACCTAATCTTAAGTGAGAGTTGTGTGTAATGTTTTCATTATGCAGATGGTGATAGAATAAGGGGCGGGTAATGTCTTGGGTTGCAATACAGGATGTGACTAGTTATTGGGAAGGATGAATCAGGAAAACCTTATAAATATGAGTTCTTCGCAAAAGATTTTGAAGCCATAAGCAAGATAGAAATTGTAGCAGTTTTCGACTGTGTGGCTGAGAGCAACAATGTGAATGCATGAAGGCCTTTTCCCTTTGTGTAGATAATGCCAAATACCACAAATACCAAAAAAGCTAGCAGACATCCTCTCCAAGTATGACATGAAAGCTTCGAGAAAGGTTTAGAGATAAGAAAGCAGTAAAACATGGTAATATAGCGATCCCTATAGGTTGCATGCAAATATTAGAGAATTTGTATCTTTTATTATATTGGTTAGTGGCAATTAGAATATTCAACATAGAAGAAGATTTATTGTGTTGTAAATGGGAAAATTGCTCTCTTAGATCGCCCTCACACCACTCTCGTACTCTCCCCTCTCTTATCTCTTAGAACTCCTAACCCCCACTCTCTCTTTCTGTCCTGCTCTGAGCTGTGGCTGGCAGCTCTCAGCAGGGCCCTTTAAACCCACACCCTTTACAATAAACTGCAAACTTCAAGACCACAATATAGAGAGCGCCTAAGTTTGTCCTGACGAGCATCCCTGACAAAGACTCCCACAACCAGAAATGTGTATTCTATCACTATCTCTTGAAGCCGGGTGGGGCAGTGATCCTTATCTCCGTGGGACATATTTTCTGCTAATGGGCCATCTTTGAAACCAGGTGGGGCGATTATCTTTACGTTTTCCACAACCCATCCTTCCTCCAGGGAAGATATCATCTGCTAATGGGCCATTAAGTCCCACTATATGACTGATAAAATACATCATCCCATTGGGAGATGCTCCAGCCAGGGGGAGGAGCCAAGCCTTTCCTACCTAGATAAAAACTGCGATTTTGAACACCAAGGTACCTTCTTACCACTGGATTCCAGAGAAAAGCTGGATCTTTCCACGCCATCACTGGACCTTGGGAGGAAAACTGCACACTTCTACAGGACCACTGCTTCAAGTGAACCACATCTGTCACTCCAGGAGGACTGCAGCCACCATTTAACTGGACTGCTACCAACACCCTGACTGACGGGGTGTCAGGTTGTATTCTGACTCTGTCAGTGTTTTGGGTTTGTTCATTGTAATACTGTATTTCTATTTTAATTTTCCTGGTAAAGAACTGTTATTCCTATTTCCCATATCTTTGCCTGAGACCCCCTTAATTTCAAAGTTATAATAATAATTTGGAGGGAGGGGGTTTACATTCTCCATTTCAAAGAGAAGCTTCTGCCTTTCTTGGCAGATGCCTGTCCTCCAAACCAGGACACCGATACAGAAGAAGAAATCCAAGATAAAAACAGTTTGCTTAGTGTGGGATGAAGAGGAAGCAGGGCCCTCAGAACAGGAAGAAGAGACGGGACCAGAGATAATCACCCAATCCCTACCCCAGGGTTAGTTGTAAGATCTGCAAAAATATTTCAACAGCTGTCCAGATGAATACATTTTGACCTGGCTGCTGCTCTGATCCTGGGATACAGCAGCCCACAATATGGAACTAGAAGATAGTGAAGCATAGCAGTTGGGATCCCTGTCCTGGGATTTGGGCATTGACAAGGGGATTGGGAAGAGGACAGAAGCTCTCACCCTCTGGAGGTGACTCCTATCAAGTGTGAGGGAAAGGTATCTTCTCAAGGACGATGTATCCATGCACCAAGACAAATGGAACATCATGGAACAAGGTATCCAGTTGATGCCTAGAGGAGCTGAAACAGAGTCTACACAGAGTTAAGGAGAATAAAATGGATATTTATTGAGAGGCCTTCAAAGGCCACACCCTGGCATTACCAGTTGTGGCCCCTGCCTGGATAGCTCCAAGATGGAAGCAAGTGAGTGCTTGGTCACGAGATCTCACATCTTTATAGGTTTTAGTTCATTTGCATACAGGAGTCAGCTGTCCAGTTAATAGTCTCAAATCGTGAAGTTTCATCTTGCTTGCTTGCTTGCCCGCCCTCCTCTTTTCACGTTGTTCATGCTTAGTACCTTAAGATTGAAGAAATTGTCCTTGAGTCCTTAGCTGGAATAGGACTCTTTTGTCTTCACCACCCAAGCACAATAGAAAAGCACACCCAAGCAGAACAGAAAACCTCAAAACTTAAGGCACCAATTTCCCGCATTTAGAGGCTTGACAAGGCCTCTACCTTGTCGAGTCTCTATTCCAAATATCACTGACAGATAAGTGCCTAATAATAATAAATATCTAACATTAGATAACTATCTGATAGTAAATACATAATAATAACCATAAACCTAATAACAATAAACATCTACTAAGAATAATATTTTACAAAATCAGATATTATATAAAGAAGAATAGTAATTAGACACAGAAGAGGAAACATTTAAAATATATTATCATTTGCATCAGTCTTTTTTGTTACAACTGTTCATGAGCAGAAGTTTCTTAATTCTGGAGTAGTGAATCCAGGGTCCTCTGCCAGCAACTTTGACTGCAATGAAGGTAGTCAGTAGGACTTTAAATGGTCCTTTCCACTTGGCTTGAAGAGGATCACTGTCCCACCACTTCACATAGACCCAGTCTCCAGGCTGGAACGGATGTGCAGGTGTGTCCAGTCCTATGGGTCTGGATAGAACAATGTAACTCTGAAGCTTCTGTGAAGTGGAACTTAAAGCCATTAAATAACACTGTAAATCATGTTTCCCCTTCATGTGAATTTCACCTGGAATATGTTGGATTTGATATGGTTTACCATACAGTATTTTGTAGGGACTGATGTTACCCCTCTGTCTGTGTTGTATGTGAATCCTCAGTAAAGCTATAGATAAGGCCTGAACCCATGTCATGGATGTTTCCTGAGAAATTTTACTAATTTGTCTTTTGAGAGTCCCATTCATATGTTCAACTTTACCACTCGCTTAGGGTCTTTAAAGCGTATGCAGATCCCAAGTAATTCCCAAAATCCGGCAAACTTCTTTAACCACTGTAAGCAACAAAGTGCAGTCCCCTATCTGATGACATTCCCAAGGGAACCCTGAACCTCGGAATTATGTGATTAAGCAAAACTTTTACCACCTCCTTGGCTATGTTAGTGCGACAGGGGTAAGCTTCTGGCCATCCACTAAATGTGTCAACTAATACCAGTATGTACCGGTATCCCTCTTTGCGTGGTAACTCCGCAAAATCTATTTGCCAGTAATCTCCCGGAAGATCCCCTGCCTTTGTTACTCCTAACACAACTCTCTTTCTTGTGTCAGGGTTGTTTTTACAGCACATTTTGCATTTACTTACTACTGATTGTATAATATCAGTCATTCCCTTTCCTATTACTCCTTTTTTAAAATGTTTCAAAAGGTTTTCAACCCCAAAATGTGTGATTTCATGTTCTCTTTGAACTAACTCCCGAAGGATCAAGGTTGGGACTACCACCTGGTTTGCCGGTGTAAGAGCCCATCCACTTTCTGTGATTTCAGCTTTAAGAAATTTTATTAGTTTGTGGTCTGCTTGGTCATATTTTGGGGTTTACCCCGACAAATCAATCTTTTTGTGGAATTACTGCAAGAATTCCTTTTTCTGCAATCTTTCTTGCTGCTTTATCAGCAAAACAATTTCCCAATTCTGGAGCGGATTTCCACTTTTGGTGACCGCTACAAAGTATGATAGCTACTTTTGGGGCTTTTTAATGCTCTCTAAGAGGGCAAGTATTTGCATGCTTGATTTGATTACCTTGAGCGTTCAAGAGTCCTCTCATCTTCCAGATGGCTCCATGGGCATGAACAACACTAAATGCATATTTAGAATCAGTCCATATATTTACCTTTTCCCCCTCTCTCCCGTCTACAGCTCTCGTTAAAGCAATCAGTTCAGCTTTCTGTGATGGCACATCTGCTGGCAGGGCATTTGCCTAGATCACCTTGTCCTATGTGGTCACTGCATAGCCTGCAATCCTTTTGCCATTTTTCACGAAGCTGCTTCCGTTGATAAAAAACTCCCAATCTGGATTCTCCATGGGCACATGTTTCATATCTGGTTGGCTGGAATAGACCTATTCAGTTATCTGCAAGCAGTCATGCTCTGGCTCATTGTCAATTAAGATGGAGGACAGAAACATGGCAGGGTTAACAACAGAAGTTGTTTTCAGTGTAACATCATCCTGCTCTAATAACAGCGATTGGTATTTCAGCATCTGGTTGCCAGACAGCCAATATCCCCCCTTTTGCTCAAGGACGGCTGCTACTGCATGGGGTGCATACACTACGTGTCACCCAAGGGTGAGTTTTTGCGCCTCCTGGATCAAAATGACAGTAGCTGCCACGACCTTTAGGCACCCCGGCCAACCTTGGGCAACACTATCTAGCTGCTTAGAAAAGTAGGCCACAACTCTCCGCTGGTTCCCGAGACACTGTGTTAGTACCCTCAAAGCCATATTCTGTCTCTTATATGCAAAAAGTTCAAAAGGTTTAGTTAGGTCTGGCAGTTGCAGTGCTGGAGCTGACATCAGTGAATGTTTCAGCGGTTTAAAAGCTACTCTAGTGTGTTCAGTCCATTGGATAATTCCTCTCTCGGCTGCTTTTAATGCCTCTGATAGGGGTTTTAGCAGAAGTCCATAATTCACTATTGTCTTGGTTTGAAGGACAAGTGTCTGCCGATAAAGGCAGAAGTTTTTCTTTGAAATAGAGACCTTAATTCCACTCCCCCCAAGTATTATAAATGTTTGAATCAAAGGACTCTGAGGCAGAGATAAGGGGGTAGGAATAACAGCTCTTTTACTAATATATCTAACCATACAAGCAGAAACAACAGCAGTTGTTAAAATTACCAACAAAACAGAACAGATAACTCGGTTCCAGTACTTTCTTTAGCTGCAGGCACACTCTCTCTGCACTCAGCCCCAATGCTGCAGACGGAGCAAAGCCCGACAGCTGCAGAGAAATGGGCGGGAGCGAAGGAGGGAGGGGGTGGCAGCGGCCACGCCTGTCTCAAGTGGGAGCAGGCTGGAGAGGGCAGCTCCTCGCTCACCGTTTGTGTCCAGGTGGTTAGCTGTGTCCTCAGAGGCAGGAGGCTGTAGCAGGGGAGATGCAGGTCAGGTGATGGCAGACCATATGGCTGTCCTGTGTTCGACAACATGGCTGCAGACAGGGGGTCCTACTCTCGCCTCCTCTCCCTGGAAACACGAGTAACCCCTCCGGAAGCCCGCTCCCACCTACCCCTTTTGTCTAGAGTCATGAAAGATCCTGGGTGTAACCCGGCAAACTCTGTTAGCATGATAATGGGAAAAATCCTTTAAATTGACACAGTAATAGAAAAAACACTAAACCCCCAACATTATCCACCCCGAATTTTTCCCATGCCAACCTGCTACATCAAATTAAAACTTTTAAAATCATATACATACATGCAGTTACAGGCACAGTATCATAGATAGTTCACCCTAGAACAAGGTCTCCTTGGGGTGTGCATCGGGTCTCTCCATCCTTTTGCATCACCCACCAAGTGCAACCTGGTCCTTGAGCGAAAACCACCCAACGAACAGGATTGTCTTTGCTGGAGGCAGAGCTCACCCAAACAGTTTTTCCTAACATGCCTCTCAGGTGTACCACTGGAACCTTATCTCCATCTGGTGTTCCCAAGGACTCAGATTGGACAGGGCCTGCTTGGTTAGTGGAACCTCGGGTGTTCACTAACCATGTGGCCTTTGGTAGATTGATCTCCCAGTTCTTGAAAGTGCCCCCAGCAAGTTCCTTTAAGGTGGTTTTAAGCAGGCCATTGCACCATTCGACTTTCCCAGCCACTGGTGCATGGTAGGGAACCTAGTACACCCACTCAATGTCGTGTTCTCTAGCCCAGGTGCTTATAAGGCTATTTTTGAAATGAGTCCCGTTGTCTGACTCAATTCTCTCAGGGGTATCATGCGTTCAAAGGACTTGTTTTTGAAAGCCCAGGATGGTGTTACGAGCAGTGGCGTGAGGCACAGGGTAGATTTCCAATGATCCACTGGTGATGGCTTCCACCATGGTCAGCACGTAGTGCTTGCCTTGGTGGGTTTGAGGCAGTGTGATATAGTCAATCTGCCTGGCCTCTCCATACTTATATTTGGACCACTGCCCCCCATACCAGAGGGGCTTCACCCGCTTGGCTTGCTTGATGGCAGCGCATGTCTCACAGTCATGGATAATCTGAGAGATGCTGTCCATGGTTAGATCCACTCCTCGGTCTCGTGCCCACTTATAGGTGGCATCTCTGCCCTGATGGCCTGAGGCATCGTAGGCCCATTGAGCCAGGAACAATTCTCCCTTGTGTTCCCAATCTAAGTCTATCTTTGAGATCTCTATCTGTGCAGCCTGAATCTGCCTGCTCATTATGCCGGTGTTCTTCATTAGCCCATCTCTTGGGAACATTGTGTCAGGATCTGCTCAACCCGAGCGAGAATTGTGATGGTTCGTTTGACCCCAGGGTGCAAAAGACAAAAGGCAAGACTCAGGTTTGTTTAGCAGAAAGCAGTAATACACTTTATTGCGTGCTAACAATTAAGTTTTGTGTTAGAGGGGGAGAGAGAGAGAGAGAGAGAGAGATGAAGTAAAAAGGGGAGAGATGGGGAAAGGATGGGATATAGCTACCAACAGACGGGATGCATCCTTGTGGACGTCCGACCAGATGAGAGGCGTCTTCAATCCATTGGGGAGAAAGGGATCTCAACGTGTTTTTTAGGAAAGTCACTTTTTATAGTCCTTTTCCAAAGCGAGTGGCCTCTGGCAAAAAGGTGGGGAGATTTATGGACTATTGTATGTGGAGATCATTGCTCCAAAACACAAGTGGAAAAAGACGCTACAGCCAGTACCCTGCTGAGCGCAGCGTACCATGGAAAGCACCAAACACACGTACAAACAGTCCTTGGCAAGCATCCACCATGGCCAGGCCAGAACTCAGGCGAGTGGTGCGGTCCCGGGGTCTCAGTCTCTGATGATGCTCGTGAGGCAGATCAGAGAAACTTTGGAACGACTGTTACACATGGGCATCCACATGACGGACTTTCACAGGTAGCTTCTCTATCCGAGTGTCAATGTGTTTCCACTCATCAGCAGCCTAGATTGTTTTTCCTCTATGTTGCCAGTCTGCCTTTTTCCACCTTCCCAGCCAACCCCACAGAGCATTGGCTACCATCCATGAATCAGTGTAAAGGTAGAGCTTTGGCCATTTCTCTCTCTCAGAAATGTCCAAGGCCAGCTGAACCCTGGTGGCCTTTGCTAAGTTTATTTCCCAGTTCCTGAAGGTTCCCTCACCAAACGCCTTCAGGGTAGTCTTGAGTAGGCTGTTGCACCATTCAACTTGCTTGAAAGCTGCTGCATGGTAAGGGATATGATATATATCCATTCAATGCCATGTTCTCTGGCCCAGGCATTGATAAGGCCGTTCTTGAAACGGGTCTCGTTGTCTGACTCGATTATTTCAGGGGTGCCATGCCTCAAAATAACCTGCTTTTGCAGGCGTAGGATGGTGTTCTGAGCAGTGGCGTGAGGCACCGGGTAGGTTTCCAACCATCCGGTGGTGGCTTCCGCCATGGTCAGCAGATAGCGCTTGCCTTGGCGGGTTTGAGGCAGTGTGATATAGTCAATCTGCCTGGCCTCTCCGTACTTATATTTGGACCATCGCCCACCATACCAGAGACGTTTCACCCGCTTGGCTTGCTTGATGGCAGCACATGTCTCCCAGTCATGGATAACCTGAGAGATACAGTCCATGGTTAGATCCACTCCTCGGTCTCGTGCCCACTTAGAGGTAGCGTCTCTGCCCTGATGACTTGAGGCATCATGGGCCCATCAAGCCGTGAACAACTCTCCCTTGTGTTCTCCATCTAAGTCTATCTTTGACGCCTCTATCTGTGCAGCCTGATCTACCTGCTGGTTGTGTCAGTGTTCTTCATTAGCCTGACTCTTGGGAACATGGGCATCCACATGACGAACTTTCACGGGTAGCTTCTCTACGCGAGTGCAAATGTCTTTTCACTTATCAGCAGCCCAGATTGGTTTTCCTCTATGTTGCCAGTAAGCCTTTTTCCACCTTTCCAGCCAACCCCACAGAGCATTGGCTACCATCCATGAATCAGTGTAAAGGTAGAGCTTTGGCCATTTCTCTCTCTCAGAAATGTCCAAGGCCAGCTGAACAGCTTTGAGTTCAGCAAGTTGACTTGATCCACCTTCTCCTTCGGTAGCTTGTGCAACCTGTCGTGTGGGGCTCCATATGGCTGATTTCCACTTCCGGTTCATTCCCACGATGCGTCAGGAGCCGTCGGTGAAAAGGGCGTAGCATGTTTCATTTGCTGGCAGTTGGTTGTACACTGGGGCTTCTTCAGCCCAGGTGACTTGGTTCTGCTCCTCTTCATCAGCAAGACCAAAAACTTCACCTTCTGGCCAGTTTGCAATTATCTCCAAAATCCCAGGGTGATTTGGGTTGCCAATTTGGGCCTGCTGCGTGATGAGGGCAATCCACTTGCTCCATGTGGCGTCGGTGGCGTGGTGGATAGAGGGAACCTTTCCTTTGAACATCCACCCTAGCACTGACAGTCGGGGTGCCAGGAGAAGCTGTGTTTCTGTGCCAATCACCTCTGAGGCAGCTTGAACTCCTTCATAGGCAGCCAAGTTTTCCTTCTCTGTGGGAGTGTAATTGGCTTCAGACCCTTTGTAAATTCAGCTTAAGAATCCCAGAGGTCGGCCTCGGGTCTCACCAGGCACCTTCTGCCAAAGGCTCCAGGACAGACCATGGTTCCCAGCTGCAGAGTAAAGCACATTCTTTACCTCTGGTCCCGTCCTGCCTGGGCCAAGGGCTACTGCATGAGCAATGTCCTGCTTGATCTGTGCAATGGCTTGTTGTTGTTCAGGGCCCCAGTGGAAATCGTTCTTCTTGCTGGCAACCAGGTAGAGAGGGCTCACAATCTGGCTGTACTCAGGGATGTGCATTCTCCAAAAGCCTATTGCACCTAAGAAAGCTTAAGTTTCCTTCTTGCTTGTTTGTGGAGACTGCAGTGTTCTTATTGATGACCTCAGTAGGGACCTGGCGCCGTTCGTCTTGCCACTTCTTTCCCAGGAGCTGGATCTTTCACGCAGGTCTTTTGACTTTGGTCTTTTTAATGGCGAAACTGGCTCCCAGCAAAATCTGGATGGTCTTCTTTCCTTTCTCAAACACATGCATTGCTGTTTTCCCTCACACATTAATGTCATCGATGTATTGCAGGTGCTCTGGAGCCTCACCCTTTTCCAGTGCAGCCTGGATGAGTCCATGGCAGATGGTGGGGCTGTGTTTCCACCCCTGGGGCAGTCGGTTCCAGGTGTACTGCACGCCCCTCCAGGTGAAAGCAAACTGAGGCCTGCACTCTGCTGCCAGAGGAATGGAGAAAAATGCATTGGCAATGTCAATGGTGGCATACTACTTTGCTGCCTTGGACTCCATCTCATACTAGAGTTCCAGCATGTCCGGCACGGCAGCGCTCAGCCGTGGAGTCACTTCATTCAATGCACGATAGTCCACAGTCAATCTCCATTCTCCATCAGACTTGCACACAGGCCAGATGGGGCTGTTGAAGGGTGAGTGGGTTTTGCTGACCACCACTTGAGTCTCCAGCTCACGGATCATCTTGTGGATGGGGATCACAGCATCTCGATTTGTCCGGTCTTGCCGGCGGTGCACTGTCATGGTGGCAATTGGCACCTGTTACTCTGTCACTTTCAGGAGTCCCACTGCAGATAGATTTTCTGACAGTCCAGGCATGGTGTTCAACTGCTTAATGCTCTCTGCCGCTACAGTAGTTATTCCAAAAGCCCACCTGAACCCCTTTGGGTCTTTGTAGTAGCTGTTCCTGAGGAAGTCTATGCCTAGAATGCGCGGTGCCCCTGCGCCAGTTGCAATTGGATGTTTCTGCTACCCATTCCCTGTCAGGCTAATCTCAGCTTCCAGCAAAGTGAATTCCTGTGATCCCCCTGTCACCCCAACAATGGGAACAGGTTCCTTCCCCACATGTTCTGATGGTATCAGGGTGCATTGTGAATCAGTATCAGCTAGCACTTTATGTTTCTGTTGCTTTGATTTGCCAGGCCATCACACCCACACTTTTCAGTAGATCCTGTCATGCCATGCCTCTTCCTGGCTAGAGGCAGGGCCCCTCTAGCCCTGGTTATTTGTTCTTTCCTGGGCATACATAGTGGTGGTTCCTTCCAGGGTATCTGATAGATAATCCTCCCTTCTGTAATACCCTGGACCTTCTTATATCATTTGATGCCTGACCCATAAGCAACAAAACGAGATTTGCTTTACCATCAACTGATTCAGGGTCTAGATCTGTATATTTGATAGCGATTTCTCTTTAACTGTTTAAAAAATCAGAGGATGATTCATCATAATTTTGTCTCATTTCATAAAGCTTCGACCAATTTATAGCTTTAGGTACACCATATTTTAACCCATATACCGCAAGACTTTGATATCGTTTTAGCCTTGCGATAAGTTCTGGTATATCTGGATCCCATCCAGGATTTTCAAGGGGGAATATCTGAGTGACAGTACCTTGAATTGGTCCACAGGCTATGTTCCCCTCCACTGATGTTGTGATGGCTTTATTGACCATTTGTCTCTCAGTGGGATCAAGTAATGTATCTGACATAGAGTTCAAATCTGCGCAGTCAGGGTTTTGTGGGTTAATAGCCCATTCTACTAATTTTGACACTTTATCTGGGTTCTCTTTATATTTCCCCACGGTAGTTTTCCACTGCTCTAACACTTTAAGGCACAATGGAACTTTCACACATATCGATCCCTGATTAGCGACTGCTTGTTTTAAGGGGGCTTGCAAAATTGGTTCTCTTTCTTTTTCCCTTTTTGATCTAGTACGGTGGGCAATTGGGCTACATTCTCTGAGGGCTTTTCTTGCTATCTTTCACATCCACTGCCTGTTTAAGGCAGCAATAACTTCATGCATTTCATCATCCTTTTCTTCCTTCTCAGAGCCGTTTGAGTAAGAGCTGTCTGACTCTGTTGTAGCAAAGACTCTACCTCGGCTAGTCCCCATCCTAGAAAGCATCATGTAAGACTGTTTCCGTTAGAAAGGTTACGGAGCGGCGAGAAAAAACAGCAACAAGACACTCTCTTGCTTGGTGCAAGAAAGAGCAAGAAAGAGCAATTTATTGAAAGAAGCCATGGCTTTAAATAAGGTACTTCATGAAAAAAAAATACAGACAGTTCATTGGACAGAGAAAGAGACACCTCTTCTCCCTGGCTTTACCATGGATCTAGCAGGTGTTTATCTCTGTTATAATTCTTTCTCTTATGTTTACAGTAAAGGAAAAGGCTCTAGCCTGGGAAAAATCCTGGCTGGAGCTGAGAAAGTTCCATGGCCTGAGAAAAAGACTCAGAACCTGAGAAAAAAAGCCTGGCTGAAATGTTCCTAGGCTTTCAGCAGTGTCTACATAAGACCAATAGTGATGTTGCTCCTGGGCTGTGTGCCTGCGATCTTTGATTATGTCATCTCCCGAGGCAGCTCCCTGGTCTTCGGGGTTGCCATGGTATCTCACAAGCCTGAGAACGGAGGAGGCGCCACTTCCCCTGTGGGAGGTTCCCTCTACGCCTTCTTTGTAAAAAGCCCTGCCCCCCGACCCCTCCTGTCGGTAGAAGACTTTACCCAGTAGCCCTTCCTCTCGGGGTGGTGCCGAGGGCTGCACACACTGGCTATCTCCTCTCCTCTTCCCCACCCCTTGGGCTGGTGCCGGAGACAGCAGCAGGGACCGTGTCCATTGCTGCCAATGATGCAGAGTCCTATGACCAGAACTAGAGGGGCCCTACTTCCAGCCAGGTGGAGGAAAGGGACAATTGGATCTATTGGACCGTGTGGATCTGATGACCTGGCACAACAGACCCACAAGAATATAGGGCTTTAGTTGACACTGGTGCACAATGTACCCTGATGCCATCGAGATATGTAGGGGCAGAATCCATCTCTATTTCTGCAGTGACAGGGGGATCCTAACAGCTGACTGTACTGGAAGCTGAAGTGAGCCTGACTGGGAACAAATGGCAAGCACCCACCCCCCCCCACCCTCACACCCCAGAGGCCCTGTGCATACTTGGCAAAGATTATTTCAGGAGAGGTTATTTAAAGGACCCAAAAAGGCATCATTGGGATTTTGTGATTGCTGCTGTGGAGACAGAGGAAATTATTAGACAGCTAAACATTATACATGGTCTCAGAGGACCCTTCTGCTGTGGGACTGCTGAGGGTCAAATAACAACAGGTACTGATTTCCACCACAACAGGGCATCATTGTCAATACTGCACCAACTGGAACTCTGTGATCCCCATCCATGAGAGGATTTGTGACCTGGAGAGCCAGAAAGTGATCAGTAAGACTGACTCACCCTTTAATAGCCCTATATGGTCAGTGCATAAGTCCAATGGAGAGAGGAGACTGACAGTGGACTATTGATGTCTTACAGTGGCTACCTAAAACAGAGGCCAGACAAAATTAAGAGAATAAAAGAGGGTATTTATTGAAGGCCTTCAATAGGTACACCTTGGGCAGTAAAAAGCCTTCCAGGGGCTACACCCAAGATGGACGACTGTCACGAGTTTTTCATAGAGTCATAAGTTCGGTCCATTTACATATCAGGGGTGTCCTGGAGTGACTTTGTGATGCTTGTATCCCCATTTGTCTGTTTAACCCAAAAATAAGTTTTGCACCTTTAAGACTGGTTCTGAGAGCAAAAGGGGGAGAGAAGCGTGGAGTTTGTTGTTGGAGACTGCACTTGTTCCCTTGCATCCTTCACACAGACTGTGCTGTCTGCACTGAACAGTAGGAAAGAGCTCTCCTTTGCTTTTAGTTAGTTTTTTGCTAGTTGAGGCAGAGAAGTTCCCTGGACTGTGGTTTATTTTTCTTTTTCTTGGAACTGTTCGAACCTGCTCTGGACTGAAAAAACCCAGAAGAGCACCGGGAGCTCACATCTGTGGCCCACCGGGACCTGGCCTCGGCTGCGGCATTTCCCAGTGCCGGAGGGACTGATAACAGACTCAGCTGAGCTGCAACTCACGAGGGGGACTCTTCTGAATTTGTCATCTCTTTGGAGTGGCGAGAAGTTTTGCTGTTTAGTATTGTTCATTTTTGTGCTGGGGAGTTCTTTGCCTGTTAAATAAACAGGGTTTTTTCCACTTGCTTCGGAGGAGAGTTCTTACCGAAGCAGCTGGGGAAGGAGCCACTTGAGTCTGTTTCCTAGAGGGATCCCATTCAGAGGTTTCCTCCCAAATTTGCCCCTTAACCAGGACACATATATACAGAATAAATTAAAAGAAAAAAAAAATTAAAAAAGATGGGATTACCCACTGAGTATGAATACAGTGGTCTTTCCCAAGGGCTGTCCAGATAGTGAGAGGGCTTTATTACATCCTTGCCTTTCCCTTTCCTGGACAAGGAAGGGAGTTCAGGGACGAAGGCAATGAACTTGGGACATTCATTCTTTCCCCATCTGTTATTGACCTTTGCCACAGCCTCTGGAAGCCATGCAGGCCATCCTGCATTGTGTAGTTTCAGGACAGGTTTTTGCAGTGACTTCCTGGGACCTCCTCCTGGCTAGCTCAGTACTAGGAAGAAGCCCAGAGCCCTGCAGGAATGAGATAAAAGACCAAAAGAGGCTCCTTTCCCTGGAGAGTTTCTAAGCTTTATTCCAGAAGGCTTCCAGGGGCAAAAGAGGAAGTTACACTGGCTGTCTGGGGTTTTTCAAACCCCCTGCCAGGGGCAGAGGGGACCCAGATCTCAGTCAATCAGCTTAGGACGGAGGGGAAGGGGGAGGGAAAAGGACCAAACCGCCATAGGCTGCAGGATGTTCAGGGAAAAACCATTTTCAGTGCTGCATAAACCACTTAAGTGAAATAAAACAGGTTTTAATACCTTATTTGTTCTTTCTACTATCCTATTAGCTACTTCCACCCTGACCAGCATATATTGTTTTCCTTACAGTTTCTTGAAAGGACCTATATAATCCATTTGCCATGTCTCCCATAGACCCTTGGTATACCGGCTTCTGTAAAGAGATCTTTAACTCCTCAGTAGCCATGTTTAACATGTAACCACTCTGGCAAAGGTTCTCATTTTTCTTCCTCCTCTACTGCTGTTTCCATCAATTCCAAGCAAGTTAAGGAATCCACCTGGTTATTAAAGAGGTGAGCTGGATTGCCTCCCTTCTGGTGTGCTGCACCCCATCCCACCAAGATAGGCTTATGCTTAGGGATGTCCATAATCTCTTCCCATTTATCTTTTTGCCACACTGGCACTCAATTAGCTTCCCACTGGTTCTGTTCCCAAAAGTGAAGCCATTCAGTACACCCTTTAAACAATGCATGAGTCCATGTAGATGTATAATGAATCCTTACTCTCTGCTTCTTTCTTTATTACATTCTTTTAGCTCTCTTATCTGTGCGGTTCCTTCCTTCTCAGTAACAATTTGGTCTCCTGAATTGACATGTAATGCTACTGCTCAATATTTCTACACTTTTCCTTCCCTTTTAGAGGATGTCTTAGTGAACCATGCAGGAGAAATAGGACTTTTGGACAGCAAATTAATATGATTATGCAGAAGCTGATTTATTGTTTACTTTTTAGCTCTAATTATACATTCTAAGACTACTGTTTACGTGATTATGCATTTTTTGATCGGTGCTTCTATGCTGTTTACGCGCTTTGCACGAGCCTTTAAGGTACGATGATTGGTGGTTGTTTAGAACTTTACTGCTTACTTTTATCTTGGGTTTTTTAATTTTGGTATTTTGTTTTTTAGCTTCTTTTTTTGATTTAGCACAGTTTATGTTTTAGTGGCTTTGAAGGATTTTAACAAGTTGCAGAAAAACACTTAAAAATGGCTTATTTCATGCACTTGTTATAAACATTGGTTTAAACTAAGAAATATACAGAAAAACAGTTAAGTGTGTAAAGAAACAGTAAAATATGCAGAAAAGAATCTAGACAGCAAAATATGGAGAAAACCAGCTAAATACAGTTTGTCTGGTGCATACGATACAGACCACGGCCTGGACTTGTTCAGACATGTCACTGTGGCCTAAACTTGTTCAGTATCACTACAGAACCACATTCTTTTTAAATTGTGCCCAAACTGGGGAGACAGTCCAATGGGAGAGGAAGGGGGTTTCTCATTGGGTTCAACACCTGCTGGTTCCTGTGTGGGGAAAATCTTAGGTGCTTCTTCCTCTATTTGGCAGGTATGACAATAGTGATCGATTTGTGCATGCCATTTTTTTGGAGTCTCCCTTTGTGCTACTCCAGCGGGGGGGTGGAGTGCCAGTGGTTACTGATTTTAGGACCCTGAAAGGCCCTCACAAAATAATTGATTGGTACCCTTTAATCCTATCAGCCTCCTGCAAGGCCAAATTGGCCACAAAGAGGCCCTTTTCCCAAGCAGAGTAGTGTTTTTTGGCATCTTTATAACTAGAGGAGTAAAATTCAGTGGGGTTAGTGGGACCCTCAGGCCCGCACTGCCACATATGAATTAAATTTCCATGGGTGACAAAGCCCCACTCAAACTTAAGGGTGTATTGGCTTCAAAAACAGCAGTTTCAGGGCTTCCTCATGGACAGAGATCCAATCCCAAGAGGCCCTCTTTCTCATTAAATCATAATGGGGTCAAGCTATGGTGGAAAAGCCTGGAATGTGTTTCCTCCAGAACAGTAAAAAACCTAAGGTCTGTTGAAGTTCCTTCTTGCTCCTGGGCACTTCCACCTGTTCAAGGGTAGTTAAGGCTTCAAGGAGAATGCACACAGATGCCCAGAAGTTTTACCTCAGAGGATGGAGGCTGTATTTTTTCTGCTGGAATTTGGAGGCCTAAATTTTCCAAATGGACTTTCATTTCCTATTGGGTTGGTCCCACCACAGAGACATCAGAGCCACCAATCAGCACATCATTGATATACTGATACACTTTAACTCTCTCCCTGAGGGGAATCTGGACAAGCTCCTGTGCTAAGGTGTAGTGGGTGAGAGTTGGTGAATGACAGTATCCCTGGGGAAGATGTGTAAACATGTACTGCACACCTTCCTGTAGAGAATGTTACTCCCCCTAAAATCTATCCCTGGAATTCCATCCCATAATTACTGAATGCTTAGCAACCGACTCCCCATCCCCCTTATCAAAAACCCTGTTATCTTTTTGGATTTCTATTGGCTCTTAAAGCCAACAAGTTATTGGTCCTTTTTTTACTTAAGAATGTTAAGATAATTGGTTAGTTTAAAAGCTGTAGTTTTATTGGTAGAAAATTCAATCCTCTGTAAACCTATAAAAAGTCCTTTGTTATCTGATATATTTGGACTTCGCTGTACTCCCCTTTGAAGAAGTAAAGCTATCTTCAGAACCAGTGCCGCGTTGTCTCAACCTTTCTGTACTCCGCTAGTGGGTAGCTGTAAGCCCGACAGCCCAATTCCAGAGAAATCTGGGCCTGAAGCTGTTAGGCTTGGGGTTGGAAAGCACCAACCCAGGAAAAACAGCTGCACCTTCCCATGTAAAAGCAAAATGCTCTCTGTTTCCTGCAAGGGGAACATAAAGAACATACCTTTTGCATCAGTGGTTGCCAAATCTGGAGGGCTTGTTCCTGAATGGTCACAATCAATACTGCTATGTTCAGGATAGCAGCTAAGGGCCCATATTGGCATTTAGATGCCAATAATAAACTGTTAGCCACCATCTGCTATCTTGCTTGTGTACAGGTCGAACAGGAGTATTATAGGGGGAATGCACAGGGACAATTACTCCCCTCTCTTTCAGATCTGAAATTACTGGGGCAATCCCTTCACTGGCCCTTACAGGGAGAGAATAGGGCTTAATGTTTACAATCTCAGAGGGAGGTAATTTGACATGGATTGTGCAGTCTCACCAAGACTGCTGGTAAACCAAACATCCACTCTCATTCTTTTAAATCTACCCAAGCACATCCTTTAAGCAAATCAAGCCTCAAAATGTTTGTTGGTAAATTCCCCAATATCATGAAAACCTCTATTGGGAATTTGTCCCCAGGTAGCCAATGCTTTACTTGGGCAGTTGACTGAGGTCTGGAATTTCCAAATACATCTGTAACTCAAATTCGCTTTTTGGCATTGATTATGTCGTGGTGATCAGCCTCATCTGCCTGCAGAGATGACATCTGTGCAGCAGTATCCACTAAAGAAGTAACAGGTCTTCGAAAAGGACTCAGGGGAAAGGTAATCAGTAAATCTCCATTCTTATTCCCTGTGAGCCTTCTCAAATATTTTCACTTGTCATCTTCCAGCTCACTTACTGAGGACAGCAGAATGGGTTTCCTGGCCCCAGGATAATTATTTTTTCAGGAGGAGCAGATGGAGTAACCATCTGTCTTGGTTTGAAAGACAGGTGTCTGCCAAGGAAGGCAAGAACCTCCCTTGGAATGGAAAATATGACCCCCTTCCTTCCAAATTATTATAACTTTGAAATTAAGGAGCTTTCAAGCAAAGATATGGGAAAAGGAATAACAGTTCCTTACTAGTATATAGATGTATGTATAACAAGGCAAACAAACAACCACAATGGCAGCAACCAGAAACAAAACCAGAAACCCATCAACAGCCTTCTCTCAGCTAGCAAGCACTTTCCCCTTTGGTGTAGTTATGGTCATAGCTGGCAGGGGCGCTCTCAGCTCACGGCTAGGCAGGGCAGATCAGATGATTCCCCCGCAGCTGCAGGGGGTGCTGTGGCGTGAGCTCAGCCATCTCACTCCATGTGGTAATAGCAGGCGAGGCGGCAGGAGAGATAAAAAAGGGGCTTTCCTTTACAAATCCACAAGGGCAGACAGTCTCAATGCCCCTCTGAATGGCGAAATGGGCTATAGTAGGAACCTGAGAAGCAAACTGGAATGGCAGACGTGAGCAGACCCCTGAGGGCAGCAGATCAAAGTGTAGCACTAAGCCCCAAGTGGTGGCAGAAGCAGAAACAGCAGGGGTTCCTGGTAGATGCTGGGTGACGGGCTAAAATATAGGAAGAGGCCCTGGAGCAGCATCAGAATAGCAGTGGGGCTGGGCGGTGATTGCTCCTTTGCACGTCTCACTGGTAAGGCAGTGGTTCAGTGAGAGACGGGGTGTTCCCAGGTCCCGGGTCCTGGCACAGCACTCACCAGCTCTGGGCTCCCAAACATCAGAGGAGCAGAGAAGCAAGCCTGTTGCATATAGGTAAAACCTTACAAAATAAGTGCCTTGTTACCCTTGTAAAACCATGGCTCAGGCATGTTACTTTGGCTAAGTAGAAAATGACTATGAGAAAGTGACTCAGCTGAATTAGAGGTAGAAAAACAAGTTGAACTAATGCCTGTGAGAGGCTACCTGGAACAGAGGCTAGACAATATTAAAGGAATAAAGTAGGTATTTATTAAAAGGCCTTCAAAGGATACACCTTGGGCAGTACAAGAGCTCGGCTGTGGCTCTACCCAAGATGGACGCAAGATGGACGCAAGATGGACCACCCGTCATGAGTTTTCACACTTTTATAAGTTTTGGTCTGTTTACATATTTGGGTTAATTGTCCAATTACAGCTTCAGGTTATGAAGCCCCATCCTCCTGGTTTGCTCTCTTCAATTTGCCGTTGTTTACACATTTTGGGCCTGAAGCTGCAATGATATCCTTGGTTCTCAGGCTGACAAAGGATTGCTTTGTCTAACTAAGCTGTGAAGAGAACTTACTAACACTTTATATGAAGTTCAGAGTTACACACTAAGTACAGAATCTGAAAAATATGAAAGCTAAAACTTAAAGTAATCAATATAAATATTATGTGTTCACATTGTGGTTTATGGTGGTTGGTTGAATTGCATTTGCTGTGCTTAAATGGAATGTAACTGATAAAAGCCTAATTGCTTTAAAAGGCCTGGTTTTTGCAATAAAGGAGCTCTCTCTTCCACCTCCCTGGGGAGTCTGCATTGCTCTGCTTTGTAACACAAGCTGGCCAGCCCTAGTCACAGTGCCAAAGTGTGGATGATTCAGATACCCTTTTAGGGCTTCCCTGGAAAATAATCCCTTAGATGAGAAATCCTTAGGATGACTCATGCTAGAGAAATGTTCACCCCCCTGTAGATCCCTGTGTTATATCTTAGTGCTGTAATTGGTCCTTTTTCAATCTTCTAAGTAATTGGTCATCTCTTTACCTAAAACCTTAAAGTAATTGGATAGTTTTCAACTTGTAACATTATTGGTCAATCTCCCAAGCCACCCTAACCCTATAAAACCCCTTTGATATTCTATGTACTTGGACTGCTGTCGGATCCCTTCGCAGAAATAAAGTTGCCTGTGGAACTTCTGTGCAGCTTTCTCAGATCTCTTTCTTTCTGGCTAAGAAGGTCCTGCAAGCAAAATGGAATCACAAAAGAAATGATAACCTAAATGTTAGGCCTTGCTTGCATCTAAAGACCTTGTGGCTGACGTCTGCCTGAAGCAGCTAGGAAAATCTGTTCCACTCGGAACGTTATATTCGGGCTTGCTGTGGCAGCCTGGGGCAAAACCCCAGCCCAGGCAGCTACACCAAAGAAAAGAAAAAAACCAACAAACTTACAAAAACCACAATGCAAGAGTATTTTGAGTCAGAGTCACTGTGCTGCATGCCCATGGAGGTGAATCATCCCACTGGAAGGAAGCAACCACCTTTCGTCCCCAACTCTCACAGGGACCTCAGGCTGGGTCTCACCCATTGTGATACTCCCAGAGCCATGGGGGCAGCAGTCACCACCCTGGACACAAAACAAAACCAAAAATGGATATGGGATAAAAACCCATCCCCAAGACACCATCTGAGCCTTGGGAGCTGAGGATGACTCAGGGTAGAATTCCCCTTTTATCTTGCCCCAACTAGCTATTAGCTTTTCTAGATTTGTATTGGGCAAGCCATCCATAACCTTCCCAGGAATTCCTTTTGAAATTCCTTCCATCCATAATGTGTATCTTCTATTATTGAGGGGCCATGCCATCTTCCCTTGTGGATGGGGTTGTGGTGGATTATGCAGAATTACGTGCTTTGCCCTTCCATTTCCCTTGACTCCTCTAATGTTCATCTTGGATTTTGTCTGTCCCTGACTAGTAAATCCCATATGTCTGCCACAGTTGATCAATTCCTGCATTACTTCTCCCCAAGTTACATCAGAGGGGACCTCCTCTTTGTCTTGGTTGGGGAACTCACAACCAGTCTTGCAATTGCACAGCGCACAGCTTTAAATCATTAGGTGTGTCCTGGGTTGATAATTTAACTGACTCCTTACCCTGCCCCCCTTGGCCATGAAGCTGTCTGCTCCCGGGGGAGGGGCCGCCTGGGCTCTGCTCTGCGGAATGGCCTTAGTTTGCCGCGGGCTTGGCTTGGGGGCGGGGGGTGGCTCGCGCGGCTGCGTGCTGGGCTCTGGCTGCTGCTGCGGGTGGCTATCGCTGCTGTGGTGGTGGCTCGTGGCCTGGTTTGTTAGTTAGCTGTTTTTTGCTTAATTTTTTTTTTACTTTATATTGCTTGAATTATTTAGTTTAGCTCGCTGCTATTTAAGGCTTGCTGGCTATTCCGGCTGTTTTTTTCTTTCTCTCTCTCTCCCTCTCCCTTCTCCCCCTCACCCCCGAGGATTCAGCACCAGCTCCGGAGGAACCCTGCGGCCTGCCGCTAGACACCGGCCAGAGAAGCGTTTCGCCCTTCTAGTGAAAATCAAAGCGTCCAAGTTTCTCTCTCTCGGTGAAAACTTTTTTTGTCATCTGAGTCTGTGCTGGGAAGTGTTCCTCTTGTATGTGTTAATAAATAGGTTTATTCCACTTTTCCCCCTGAGTGAAATTTTTTTTTTTCCCTAAGTTTGTCCAAACTTGGACATTTCTTATTTGGTGGCCCGTACGGGGAAGGAGAAAGTGGAAAAAACTTTAATAACATCTTGTTTTTAATTGGCCTGTATTGATATCAGTATGTTTTTTGAAGCCGTGATGTCTTTTAGATTGGAAGCCTGCCTGTATGTTTGCTCTTTAAAGTTTTTTGAAATCTTAATACCCCTGTGGTCTTTGAGCCTGTTCTCTTACTCAAAAATAGCCCCAGTGTTGTCTCTAGCACGTAGTTTTTTCATAAAAGGAGTATTAACCGAAATACTCATTGGGCTAGGCTTAGTTGTAATGATCTGCCAGAAGTTTATAAAGGTGTTAGAATCCACTTCAGAGATGAACAAGTCGTGGTTTGTGTTGTGCACTCAATTCATTAAAGGAAAAGCAAGCAAAAAAAATTTTTTGCCTTTATTTTCCTTCTTCTCCCCTGAATTATTTACATCTCTGTTAGAAAATGTTCAGCTCTCCCTGAGTGTAAAAAAAACCATCTTTCTGGTATTTAATTTAGTAAGTTTTTTCTATACTGTCTGCAGTTTATACAGAATGAAAGCTAAGATTTCTAAGAATGCAGGTGTTACAACCCCTAATTTGGTAGCAAAGCAGAGTGTGAAAAATTCTGAGTGGTGTGGCAAATGAGAAGAACTGGGCCAAATTCTAAAAGTTTTCTGAACCTATAATCTGGAATTTTTCATCTAAACAAATTCAAGACCCAGTCAAGACTGCAAAGTACTTAAAAAAAAAGTGTCAGAACAATTCTAAGGAAAAAAAAATCACTGCAGTAAGCTGAGCTCTGGCGTACGCTTATCGAACCCTGTTAGATAGTGTAGAACAACAAACAAAGGAGAGGGAACAGGGAGATAACGTAGCTACTATTCCAGTTACTCAAACTGCAGTTAACACCTCAAGCTCCTGGACAGGGGCAAAATTAGACAGCAAGCTTCAACCTATGGCTGTGGCTACCAGTACCAAAAGTAGAAAGTGCACAAAGAAAACAGATCGGCCGGTGAAGAATGATAATGATGAGGATGCAGGAAAAGAACCTTCAACTCCCCCTAATATAAAATCCGGAGTTAAAGTAACTGATAAGAAATCAGAAACTAATAATAAGTCCTTTTCCCTGAAAGATCTTTGTGGTCTAAAAAAAAATTATACAAGGCGACCTGATGAATCCATAATTAGTTGGCTGGTCCGGCTTTGGGATGCGGCAGGTAAAGCGAGACATTTGGGATCCCTGTCTCAAGATCCAGTCATCGATCAAAGTATGATGAGGGGAGCTAATCCTCAGAGCCTCTGGTCACGTGTATTAGACAGTGTGGCACAAAGATATCTCTGTGCTAATAACCTGTACATGCAGCAGACCAGATAAAAAACCATCGAGCAGGAAATCCAACGTTTAAGAGAAATGGCGGTGGCAGAAATTATTTTCTCAGATAACGTAACAACTAAAAATCCAGATCTGGTACCGTGCACACCGATTATGTGGAGGAAGCTTGTGAGGCTTGAACCATCTGACTATGCCTCAGCTCTTGCAATCATGAAACCAAAAGACACATACAAGACAGTGCTTGATATAGCAAAAAAGCTTCGGGCGTACGCTGATGCTGTGCATGGCCCAACGCATGCCAAGATTGCAGCCGTGGAAACACGTCTACAGAACTTGGAGGATAAGTTGGAAAAAAACCATAAGAAGGTAAGAAAGAAAATCAAGGAGGATCTCCTCCAAATCTCAGCTGTGCAAATCAGACGTCCTGGCAGTCAACGCAGACGCTCCTCTGCTGAAGAGAGAAGGTACACCCCACGTGCAGAGTTGTAGTTTTTCTTGCGTGACTGCGAAGAAAACATGAAGAGGTGGGATGGAAAGCCCACAGCTGTTCTGGCACAACGAGTGCGTGATTTGAAGAAAGACAAGGCTCAACAAAAAGGTTCCATCAGAAAAAAAGCAGCTCCAGTCGCCCGAAACCACAGTGCCACATATAAGGAAAATAATGACGACATGTCCGATTCACTTAAAAAACTTCTAAGACCTATGCCCCCGTCAAAAAAGACAAACAGGCTTAAAAAAGCCCTGCCTCTAGCCAGGGTGAGGCCAGGGAAAACCGAGTGTTTTAGACCGTGTGAATTCGGTGGCCTGGCACATCGAAACCACAGAAGTATAAAGCTTTAGTAGACACTAGAGCACAGTGTACTATATTTCCATCAGGATGTGTCGAAAAAGAGACCGTTTCTATTGCTGGTGTAACAAGTAAATCACAGAACTTTACCATAGTAGAAGCAGAAATAAGTCTAACCGGCAGAGAGTGGAAAAAAATACCCGATTGTAACTGGCCCAGAGGCCCCGTGTATTTTGAAAATAAATTTCCTTCAAAGCAAGTATTTAAAAGACCCAAAAGGCTTCAAGTGGGCATTTAAAATAGCGGCTGTGATGGCAGAGAAAATCCGGCAATTAAACACCCTGCCTGGACTATGTAAGAATCCAATTGCCGTGGGACTCCTGAAAGTAAAGAAACAGAAGGTACCAATTGCCACTTCGATAGTACATCGTCGGCAATATAAAACAACTCGGGATGCTGTGATCCCGATCCATAAAATAATCCGGGAGCTGAAGCGCCAAGGAGTGGTGAGCAAAACCCACTCACCCTTCAACAGCCCCATCTGGCCTGTGCGCAAGTCTAACGGAAAATGAAGACTGACTGTGGACTACCGTGCATTGAATAAAGTCACCCCACCGTTGAGCGCTGCCGTGCCGGACATGCTAAAGCTCCAGTACGAGCTGGAGTCCAAGGCAGCAAGGTAGTATGCAACCATTGACATTGCCAATGCGTTTTTCTCCATTCCTTTGGCAGCAAAATGCAGGCCGCAGTTTGCTTTCTCCTGGAGGGGCGTGCAGTACACCTGAAACCGACTGCCCCAGAGGTAGAAGCACAGCCCCACCATCTGCCATGGGCTGATCCAGGCTGCACTGAAAAAAGGTAAAGCTCCAGAACATTTGCAGTACATCGATAACATCATTGTGTGGGGAAACACAGCAGAAAAAGTGTTTAAGAAAGAATAGGGGGGGTTAAAAATAGATTTAAATTGGAAACATAAAGGAAAGTTGTTCCTGGCTCGATGGGCCCATAATGCCTCAGGCCATCAGGGGAGGGATGCCACCTATAAGTGAGCACGAGACCGAGGAGTAAATCTTACCATGGACAGCATTACTCAAGTTATTCATGACTGTAACACCTGCGCTGCCATCAAGCAGGCCAAGCAGGTAAAGCCCCTCTGGTATAGAAAACGGTAGTCCAAGTACAGGTATAGGGAGGCTGGCAGATTGATTACATCACACTGCCTCAGACCCGCCAGGGCAAACGTTATGTGCTGACCATGGTAGAAGCCACCACCGAATGGTTGGAGACCTACCCTGTATCTCACGCTACTGCCCGCAACACCATCCTGAGCCTGGAAAAACAGGTCCTTTAAAGGCATAGTACCCCTGAGAAAATCAAGTCAAACAATAAGACTCATTTTAAGAATAACCTTGTCAACACCTGGGCTAGAAAACACGGTATTGAGTAAGTGTACCACATCCCTTACCATGCACCAGCTGCAGGTAAAGTGAAGAAGTACAATAGATTGTTAAAAACCACCTTAAAGGCATTGAGTGAAGGATCCTTTAAAAATTGGGAGCAGCATTTAGCAAAGGCCACTTAGTTAGTCAACACTCGAGGTTCCACCAACCGAGCAGGTCCTGCCCAATCTAAGTGCCTTAATACAGTAGATAAAAACAAAGTCCCAGCGGCCCATGTCAAAGAATTGCTAAAAAAAACAGTATGAATTAATCCTGCCTCAAGTACAGGCAAACCCATTCGGGGGATTGCCTTTGCTCAAGGACCTGAATGTACTTAGTAAATAATGCAAAAAGATGGAACAACCCGCTGTGTACCTCAGGGAGATCTGACTGTAAAATAAAACAAAAGGAATATGTAAATGTTAAAGGTTTAAGCAAGTCAGAAGAAGTGTTCATATTGTGTTTAATAAGTGTATATCCCAATCGTGTGTCAATGATCACGATATGGGATAAGGGGTAGAATGTCCTGGGTTGATAATTTAATTGACTCCTCACCCTGCCCCCCTTGGCCATGAAGCTGTCTGCTCCCGGGGGAGGGGCCGCCTGGGCTCTGCTCTGCGGAATGGCCTTGGTTTGCCGCGGGCTTGGCTTGGGGGCGGGGGGTGGCTCGCGCGGCTGCGTGCTGGGCTCTGGCTGCTGCTGCGGGTGGCTATCGCTGCTGTGGTGGTGGCTCGTGGCCTGGTTTGTTAGTTAGCTGTTTTTTGCTTAATTTTTTTTTTACTTTATATTGCTTGAATTATTTAGTTTAGCTCGCTGCTATTTAAGGCTTGCTGGCTATTCCGGCTGTTTTTTTCTTTCTCTCTCTCTCCCTCTCCCTTCTCCCCCTCACCCCCGAGGATTCAGCACCAGCTCCGGAGGAACCCTGCGGCCTGCCGCTAGACACCGGCCAGAGAAGCGTTTCGCCCTTCTAGTGAAAATCAAAGCGTCCAAGTTTCTCTCTCTCGGTGAAAACTTTTTTTGTCATCTGAGTCTGTGCTGGGAAGTGTTCCTCTTGTATGTGTTAATAAATAGGTTTATTCCACTTTTCCCCCTGAGTGAAATTTTTTTTTTCTTAAGTCCAGTGGGATAAGGAATTAGGGGTTTATTTCCTGGAAAGCTCTTCTAGGGGTTTTTTCCCTATGTTTGTCCAAACTTGGACAAGGTGTTGGGAAGGAAATAGAAAAATCTTATGAGTGCCTAGCAAGTAGTTCTGAAACAATAGATGAAATAGAGATGTTAGCAATTTTTGACATAGAGGCTGAAAACAGCCATGTGAAGGTTTGAGGCCTCTTCCTTTGTTTAGATGATACCAAATGCCACAAATACCAAAGAACCAACAGACATCCTGTCCCAAACCGGGCAGGAAAGGTCTGAAGATAAGGGTTACAGATAAGAAAGCCATAAAACATGGTAATTTAGTAGTTCCTATAGGTTGCATGCAAATATTAGGAAATAAGTATATTGTATTAGATTGGTTAATGGAAATTAGAATATTCATCATAGAAGAATACTTATTGTATTGTAAACGGGAAATTGCTCTCTTACCTCTTACTCTTTTACCCCCTTGCTCTTACTCTCTTAGTCTCCATGCTCTACACTCCCTCTTACACCCACGTCCTTATAATAAACTACAAACCTGAAGAACAGAAAATAGAGAGCTCTTGAGTCTGTCCAGCAACCATCCAACCAACAATATAACCCCCGCAATTAGATAGTCACCTAATAAAGGGATGCAACCTCTCAGGGTCTGCAACATACTCCATAGTGTTGGGAAGGATAAGGATTTGACAGGAAGGTCTCAGAGATGTGTATGTTTAGCAGAAAGATCTTTGAATGTAGAATCTGAAGAAGGAATAGAAATGAAATCAAGTTTTGATATAGAAGAAAAAATTTGCTGAGCCAGTCTTAATGGATAACTAGAAGGCAAAGAGCATGTGAGTTGGAAGGGGTTTTTATGGCTCAGAGCAAAAGATTAATCTATCTCAAACAAAAGATGTTTTTACCAAGCAAAAAGATTCCACAGGCAAACAAGACTGCCAATGTTACAAGCAGAAAAAAGGTCTCAGAATTTTCCACTGCAAGTAAACTGAAAAATCACTTATAGCTTAAACTGTAACATATTAACTTTTTGTGATTGGAAAATCATAACATGAATATGATACTGTTAGTAGTTATGATAGGTCATAGGTAATAGTAAAAGTATTTATTGGTTGTCATGTATTAGAATGTTCAGCAAAGAAAAGTATATTATGCATTGTAACCAGAACTAGAGTGGCTTCAGATGAGCCTACAGCTGATGCTGACCGTTGTGGTCTAGGCTTTTGTCACACATAACCCGTTGTTGGGGGTTGAGTGTTTTTCTATTACTGTATCAATTTAAAGAATTTTTCCCATTATCATGCCAATGGAGCTAGCCGGGTCACACCCAGGGCCTTTGATGACTCTGAACAAAAGGGGTAGGTGGGAGCGGCTGCCGGAGGGGCTCTCGTGGTTCCAGAGGGGGGACTCGTGTTTCCGGAGAGCTCGGAGGAGGACGCCCCGTCTGCAGCCACATGGCTGAACGCAGGAGAGCCAGACCCTCTGCGATCACCTGCCCTGCATCTGCCCCGCTGCAGTCTCCTGCCTCTGCGGACACAGCTAATCACCCGGACACAACGGTGAGCGAGGAGCTGCCCGCTCCAGCCGCTCCCACCCGAGACTGCCGTGGCCGCTGCCGCCCCTTCCCGCCTCCGCTCCCACCTGCTCTCTGCAGCTGCCGGGCTTTGTTCCGTCTGCAGCATTGGGACTGAGTGCAGAGAGAGTGTGCCCACAGCTAAAGAAAGGACTGGGACCGAGTTATCTGTTCTGTGTTGTTGGTAATTTTAACAACTGCTGTTGTTTCTGCTTTTACGGTTAGATATATTAGTAAAAGAGCTGTTGTTCCTACCCCCTTATCTCTGCCTCAGAGTCTTGGATTCAAACATTTATAATACTTGGGGGGAGTGGAATTAAGGTCTCTACTTCAAAGGAGAACTTCTGGCTTTGTTGGCAGATGCTTGTCCTTCAAGCCAGGACATTGGGCATTCAGATGGCCTTTGCTGAATTCAGTGGACAAACCTCAATACATCCTCCAAAACATAAGCTTTTAACACCTTTATTTCAATTGACAGAAAAACCAAAGAGAAGTGAGGTTCCACTTAAAGGCTTAACTGTATTCAGATATGGTTCTGGTTGCTCTCATAAATCAGTGGTGGTATGGAAAGACCCCTCTTCTGGTACCTGGAAATCAGATGTGTCCACAGTAGATGAGTCCCCCCAAATCGTTGAACTAGCTGCTGTTGTCAGAGCTTTTCAAAAATGTTTTGATCCCTTTAATCTGGTAACAGATTGAGCTTATGTTGCAGGAATTGTGATGAAAGCAGAAGCATCAGTTTTGAAACAGGTTTGTTTTGGTTTAATTTTAGGTTTGTTAATTTCAATATACTCCATTTTCTTTTTTTTTTGAGATAGGATTTAGGAGCAAAAACAAGGCAGGCTTAAAACTTAAAAGGGTATAAAGAAGAAATTTATTAAGAACACAGAGAAAATAAGAAATTTGGAATAAGATTTTTAAATTACTTTTCCTCCCCCCCTTTCTTTCTATATTTTTTAATAATAACATACAAAGACACTTTAGTTAGTTTTTTACTTAAATAGTTATTTTAGTTTACTTTAGAGAGAGAAGTGTTTTTGGTTTTTTTTGTTTTAGCTATAGGGTGTGTTTTTACTTTTATAATTTGCATTTGCCCAGGAAAATTTGTAAATCGTGGAACTTTTCTTATTTTTGCAGTTTTTTTAGAACTGTGTTATGGGTCATGGTAAAAATACTTATGGGATATTACTTTTAAGGACAAGCTATTCAAAGACAAAAGTTTTCTTCATTTTTTTAAAATAAAATGTTTCTGTTTATTTTTCTACTTTGTAGAACAGACATCCCCCATTCCCTCAGGGCAAAGGATTTTTTTTTTAAATACTTCAATTTTCTTAAGTATTTTTTTACAATTTAAAGGAATTTTTAGTGTAGTCCAGTCCCTCATAGCTTACAAAAAGGTTTTTTTAGCTAATTTTTTATGGCATTTTAAAAATCTTTTCTCATTTGGAAGCTTGATTCTTACTTTACTAACTTTAGTATACTTTCTGCTTTATTTTTCTCATTCAAGGGAGGTCAGGAGATTTGCACTTTTATCTGAGCATTGGAAGGGTTAAAATTGTACACAGAAGGCAAAGGGAGCCGTGCCAGGATTTTTCAGGCCATGCAGGCTGCATGGGCGAGACTCGGCTGGAACAGAGCCCAGTTGCATTTTTCTCAAGCTGCATGGGCAGCTGGGGGGGAACTATGATTTTAGCAAGGGTTTCTCTTTCCCCTGGCCATCAGGGTCTCTAGTTGAAAACAGGGGGGACCTCTGTGGCTCCCCCACCCCTGCCCAGCCAGGCTGCATAGGGAGGGGGGGGCTGGGCGGGCCAGTTTTACTTTTAGAAGCCAGAAATTAAAAGAGAAAGATTTCAGTTTTACTGCTGTGATTCATGGAGGCGAAGTAACTTTATATTGGTTTCCCAGGCTGTCAATTATTAAATCAAGTTTGTGATTGGTCCCTGCAACTCACAGAGGAAGTTCTTATAGAGAAAAACTCCTGTGTGTGTGTGTGTGTGTGTGTGTGTCTGTGCTCTGTGCTTTTCCTCTTTTCATGCAAAACCAGCACAAGGCTTAAAATTTACAGCTTTTTAATTGTTTACAGCTCATTTTTTTCCTTAGAAAATAGAACATCTCCTTACTTTGTCATTCATATTCAATTGCATATAGACCTTCCCAGATTTATGGCTGAAGGGAACAGGCAGACTGATTTTTTAATAATGCCTGTACAAAATTCTGTCCTACCTAATAAGATGGAGCAGGCTAATTCTAGCCATTCTTTTTTTTCATCAGAATGCTGCTGCTTTGATTCAAAACTTTGGCATTACTAAAGCCCAAGCTTCAGAAATTATCACTGTTTGTCCTGATTGACAAAGGTGCTCTTCCCTCTGTTGCAGGTGGTGTTAATCCCAGAGGGCTTCAAAGCCTTCAAATCTGGCAAACAGACATAACCCATTTTTCTGAGTTTGGCTGTTTAAAATACATCCATTCCTCTACTGACACCTTTTCTGGTGCTGTTTTTGCATCAGCCCATTCAGGGGAAACAGCTAAAGATGTCTATAGACACTTTACTGCTGCTTTTGCAACTCTTGACATACCTTCTGAGGTGAAGGCACAACGGCCCAGCTTATACTTCCCATTCCCTGCGTAGTTTTCCCTCCTAACTTTTTAGGAAAGGGAAGTACACATGCACACACAGCCTACTCAGTTTTGCCCCCCCCCCCTTACTTTAGGGAGGGTAGACACACAACCTGTGCAGGTTTCCATCCTAATTTTAGGAAAGATCAGTTCACATACATACAGTAATAAAGAACAAGAACAGCGCAGTTCTGCCTTTTGCACCAAGAGATCTTTTGTGAATTTCTGAAGACAGAATCCTCAAACGAGTGTAGGGATGCTTTTCACCTAGGTGTGTGTAGTTTGTGGGAAATCTGAAATTCCCCCCTTGCTTTCTAGTCTGGCTCACCGCTGTCGAGGTGGCCAGCTAGGTGCGGCTGGAGCAAGACGTCCTTCCCCTGTTACAGACTACACACAAGCAGCAACCCTTCTGTCTGTCAGAAGTCCTGTCCGTGACGCCAATTTAATGTCATGATCTGCTCAACCCGAGCAGGAGTCGTAATGGTTGATTCGACCACAGGGTGCAAAAGAGAAAAGCAAGAGACAGTAATGCAGTTTATTGCATGCCAACAATTCAGTTTTGCGATATATATATATATAGAGAGAGAGGGGGAGAGGTAAAGAAAACGAAGTAAAAGGACAGAGAGAGAGAGAGTGAGAGAGAGAAAGGATGGGATATAGCTACCAACAGACAGGACTCATCCTCGTGGTCGTCCGACTATAGATGCATCTTCAATCCGTTGAGGAGAAAGAGATCTCCAAGTCTTCTTTAAGAAAGTCACTTTTTATAGTCTTTATCCAAAGTGAGTGGCCTCTGGCCAAAAGGTGGGGAGATTTATGGACTATTGTATGCGGAGATCATTGCTCCAAGAAACAGGTGCTGGAACAGGATGCTACAGCCAGTACCCTGCTCGAGTGCAGCATACCGTGGCAAGCTCTAAGCACACCTACAAACAGTCCTTGGTAAGCATCCACCTTGGCCAGGGCAGAACTCAGGTCAGAGTGAGCGGTGGGGTCCTGGGCTCTCAGTCTCTGATGATGGTCATGAGGCAGACCAGAGAAACTTCAGACTGACTCTTACAATACTGTAAAAGGTGGGGACATTGGAAAAAGGATTGTCCGATGTTAAAGAAAAAATCCTCAGTTTCCCAACTCCCAGTAGTACAAACTCCAAGTGGCTCAGGCTCTGAGTGATGGCAGCTGAGTGCTATTTCCCCAGCAGAGCTCTTGGTTATAACTAAGCTGGGGAAAGATGTCATCGAGTTTTTAATATATAGAGGAGTAGCATATTCTGTGTTAAATACCTTAGAAGGAAAACTGAGTCACAAGACTGTACGTATTGTTGGGGCGACTGGGGTAAGTGAAACATGGCCTTTCTTTCAACCTTTAAAATTCAAATTGGGGAAGCATTGGGCAACCTATCAATTCCTTCACATGCCTAACACCCCAATACCATTGCTGGAGAGGGACTTGCTAGAAAAATTGGAAGCTTATAACCAGACTGTGTTTAGCGAGTCAAATATGTCTCTTTGCATTGTAGCTATAATTACAGGCTGTGATTTTGTGTATAAACCACCTGTGTTTACTAGTCAGTTGCTAATCAGAAACTATACCTTGTATTCTAGTATAACCCCATCGTCCATCAATATGGATTTATCACTTGTAAAACAAATGTTAGAGCATGTAAATTTGCAGCAGCTGCTAGAAAATGCTCAGGCTAAAGCTAAGAAGATCCTAATAATGGTTCACTATGATAGTAAAGTTATGAAGCAGGTAATGGAACAAATTAAGAGGGTGGGCGAACACCACTGGTGGGAAGTTCTTTTTGGCTGGTCCCCCACAGCCACTGGAATTTTCAGCACGTTGCTGCACCCTGTTGTAATTGTGCTGCTAGTGCAGATCTGTGTGTGCTTTGTCATGGTAGCCACTTGTTGTTGAATGGGGCAGGTGAAACTCGGCTTTGATGGCCAGGTGAAGAGAGCAGGGCTGGCAAAGACCCTCATGAGGTAGTCAAGGGCAAGACTGGGTTGGCCTCTGAGTTTGCAACCAAGAAGGTCTTTTGGCTCAGCTGTTTGCTGCAACCCAGTAGGTGTTGAGTGGTGGGGACACACGCCATGCCAGACCTTGATGAGAGGCATGGCCTTCTCTGTTACCAGAGGACCATCCAGGAGGGGAGGACAGACTGGCCAGCCTATGGATGGCATGAGCAGTGGAGTGTTTGGGGTTGGAGGGACCTCTTGAGAGGTTTCATTTGGTCTGAACGCACCTGCTCAAGCAAGGTCACCTAGAGCAGATTGCCCAGGACTGCTTTCAGCTGGGCTTTGACCATCTCCACAGATGGATACTTCACAACCACTTCAGGCCAACCTGTTCCATTGTATGATCATCCTCATGGTAAAGAAGCAAAATTTTGCCTACAACCCTGATGAAAGCGAAACATGATTTGCAGTGTTATTTAATGGCTTTATGCAAATGATAAAATATATGTCAAGTGGTTCCTCTTCTGTGTTTAATTACTACTCTTCTTTATATAATATTTGATTGTAAGATATTATTCTTATTAGATGTTTAATATTATTAGGTTTATGTTTATTATACATTTGCTATTATTTATCTAATGTTAGATATTTATTATTATTAGACACTTATCTGTAATTAAATACTTGTCAGTAAAATTTAGAATAGAGACTCAACAAGGTAGAGGCCTCGTTGAGCCTCTAAAGGGGGGAAATTGATGCCTTAAGTTTTAAGTTTTTCTGTTCTGCTTGGGTGTACTTTTCCATTGTGCTTGGGTGATGAAGACAAAATAGTGCGATTCCATCTTGGGATTCAAGGACAGTTTCTTCAAACTTCAGGCCCTAAACATAAACAAGATGAAAAGAGCATGACAGAGCAGCAAACAAGCAAGGAGGATGAAACTTCACGATTTGAGACTATTAATTGGATGGTTGACTCCTGTATGCAAATGGACTAAAATCTATAAAGATGTGAGATCATGTGACCAAGCCCTTTTTGCTTCCATCTTGGAACCATCCAGGCAGGGGCCATGACTGTGGCACTGGTACTGCCAGGGTGTGGCCTTTGAAGGCCTCTCAATAAATACTCATTTTATTCCCTTTAACTCTGTGTAGCCTCTGTTCCAGCTGCTCTAGGCGTCAGCCCCTGTTAAAATTCTGTCCCCTCCCAGACTCCCCATGCAGACAGAGCATCCCTCCCCCACAGGTTAAGAGGTGCAGCAGTGATATATGTGGTTGAATTGTAGCTGTTTGTCCCTCAGGATTCTTGACCAGCACAGGGTGGCTACTCAAGCAACTCTGTGTGGTCCCTCCGAGTCCAGCAACAGCAGATCCTGCAGGTCTGGTGGGCCACGATGAAGGCCAAATGTTGGCAGAGATGATGGTGACATCTGCCCCTGTGTTGATCATTCCACTGACCTTAATCTGCGAGGGCTTTGCCTGATGCATTGCAACAGTACACACCCTTTTAGGTCTTTGATCACCCACGACCTGAGTCCAGTACACCTGGGGCTGTCCTGTTGATCCGAAGCCTTGGTCTCCTCGGTCGCTAGAATCTGCTTTAGGGACAGAAGACTTAAAAGGAATAAGTTGTGCAATTCAGGATTTGGCAGGGATAGTAATGTGTGGAGTAGGGGTTGACACCATGGCTTGTATTTGTCCTATGAAATCAGCGACTACAACACTGGAGTGCACAAAGATACCTTGCAAGGTGGCGCTGGATCTCCCTAGAAGCAGTACACTCAGTCCTTTCCCTATGGGCCCCTGGGCCTCGAGAGGGACTTTATGTACTTTTAATGAGCTTACAGTTATTGGGATTGACTTGGAAATATGAATGCCAGCTGATCCTCTTGTCCTTGCTGTGAGCTGCTCACACAGGCTTGTACTGGAGGGTGGGAAAACATTTGTGTCGCCATGCATTTTCCCTTTCGCATTTGGCCTCTTGTTTCCCTGGTGTTTAAGAAATTGTCCATTAACATGAAATATGGACTTGCATACCTCGGTCACCTGCCCAGACCTCCCACATGGTTGCAGCTTGCATTTGTGCTTCTCTATCCTTGAAACATCACCTGTGGAATGGACTTTTGGGGACAATTTACCTTCAGGTGGCCTTGTTGTCCACACTTGTAGCAGTCAGGTGTTGATTACAGCAGCTGTAATAATATTAGCTAACATATCCATGTTATGTGAACTAGTTCCAACCTTAGCACATGCATTTATCATATCCTCAAGAGGAGAATTTTCTTTGGGTAGTGCATCTATAATCTTTCTACATGTCCTCATTTGCGTTATCTCTTGCTAATTGTAGTCTTAACTGACTTCTTGCTTCACTGTTTGCTATTTGTTTTTCCATAGCAAAAGTTGAAAATGGAAAGGAAAGGGTCAACAATGACAGGAGCAGGCTGGGACTGGCGGTGGGGGAGGAGGCTTTGCAGGAACATGCAATAGGTGTCAGAAGTTTGAGCACCGTGACTTGATGGGACCAATCGGAGGCTGGTTTAGGTGTTGACAGCCTGGGAAACCAATTGGACAATTTGGTCTGCCTCTGTGAATTCATCTTTCGAAGCGAGCAAACCCCGAGAATGGCTCTTTTATCTTCCTGCTTGAGTGCAGGTAATGGGGTCTGGCAGGCCCGGGCCTGCTCCACTGCATGGCCTATGGACCTGTCAGGGGGCAGGGCCAGGCCCTCCTGTCTGGGAGGCTGGCATGTCCTGGCAGGGAGGAGGGGTGGCTATCGGCAGTGTGTGCTGCAGCTGAGGCCCAGGGAGGCTGATTGAGGTCTTAGCTGTCCTCCTCCCCCCTTTCCAGAGCAGCCGCTGCCATCTCTGGCTTGGATCAGCCCCTCCCAGCACGGCCTGAGTCTCCTGAGGTCCTGGCACAGCTCCAACATGGCCTGGCCACAGCCTCTGCATTCCTTGTGTGAGATCTTAACTCTTTCAATGCTCAGATAAAACTTGCAGACCTTCAATCCTCCCTTGAGTGAGAGGAGAAAAAACCAGAGAGAAGACACCAAGGTCAGTGAAGCAGGAGTCAGGTTCCAGATGGAAGGAAAATGAGGAGATGCCATTAATTTAGGCTGAAAATCCTTTTGTAAGCTATGGGGATGGACTGTAATAAACAAAAGGTTCCTATAAACTCTGTAGAAAGACATGGGAGGTGTTCAATTTTTAGATCACGAGCAAAGGCACCTGTGCATGAACAGAGAGAGGAGAGTGATGAAGACCCTTTGCCCCATGGGAAGAAGACCTCTGTTCCTAGAGATGAAGAGGATTTTAAAGATAGATGAATAGAACCTTTGGTTTTGAGCAGTTCATCCTTAAAATAACACCCCATGAGTTTGACGTGGCCCATAAGCACAGCTCTGGAAAGGCTGTGAAGATGGGAGGAGTTTCACTATTGCAGATTCCCAGGTGGCTGCTATTCGTGAAAAGTGAAGCCATGAGAGAACTGTTTTTTACTCTTGTGGAAAAGTCCCTGTAGCCTGACAAAGGGAGACTCCTCTCCCTTGAGTGAACTGAAAAAAAGACTATTCTTAAGTTGGTAACTGACTGAAGTGTTTCTGTACGTTGTTGTTGAGAAAGAGAAGAGAGTGTGGGAGAGGGGAGGAGAGGTGGTCTGAAGGTTTTATTCTGAATTGCATTATTCCTTTATGTTGTTAATAAAAGTCTTCTTTACACCCTTCAAGTTTTAAGCTTCCTTGCTTTTGCTCCTAATCCTATCTCACAGAAGGAAAGGAGTATATTGAAATTGATGAATCAAAACCACTACAGTAGGGAAGCACAGCAAGCTCTGCAATTAATAAGTAGCAAGGTTCTTGTATCTTACACCCATTGATGGGATCCTGAATATGGTATTGGCTTGGTGATTTGTAATCATGACCAGCATCCTTTTGCCTTGCTGATGCAGTGAGTTTCAAGGAAAGATCCACTCTGCATTTTGGAGTGGGTGTTTTTGCCACTGCAGCCCAAGAGCACAGTTATCACCCAAGTGGAGGCTTTGGCTCAGTTAGTAATGAAGGGTAGGCATTGTGTAGTGGAAATAGTGGAGATGGAACCTGCTTTTGTGATGATTCTTCTTGTTTCAGAATACCTACAATGGGCCTTGCGACACTCGATGCCATTGCAGGTGGCCCTGTTGGACTATTACAGACAATTAGAAGTACATTATTCACCTCATAAGTATTTTAGCGTTTTGCAGACTGGTTGAGTGGAGGAACTAACCAAGCAATCTGATCTTCCTGTTAAGGGGATCAATCTTTTCACAGATGCGGGTGGAAGGTCACAAAACGCAGCACTGACATGGCAGGAGGAAGGCAGATGGAAGGATGTGGTAATAACGGAATTGTCAAGGTTTCATGCAGTGCTTAGAGCTGCATGCTGTTGTGGAAGTTTTCCGTTGCTGGCGGAAGGTACCTGCGAACATAGTTTGTGATTCCTTGTATGTGGTGGGCATTGTGTGTTGCATGGAGCATGCCTTGTTAAAAGAGAAAGATGATGAGCAGCAGTATGGCTTGTTTTGTGAGCTGTGGATGTTGTTAACGGATAGGGAATGTGTATTTTATTACACATATTCACAGTCATGCTAGAAAGCTTGACAGAAGGAAATCAGAGAGCTAATGCTCTTGTTGCACCTGCATGGGCAGCGCCAGCACCTGATCACTTTGCAGCCAGGCGATCTCATTAATTCTTCCACCAATCTGCAAAAAAGCTGAAACATCAGTTTGGATTGGTGGAAGCTGATGCGCATGGGATTGTCCAGTCCTGTGCCGATTGTCAACAGCACTCAGGAGGCTTAGCCTCTGGTGTCAACGCCTGGGGAACAGGGCCCTTAGAAGTATGGCAGATGGATGTGACCCATGTCCCTGAGTTCAGGAGGCAAAAGTATGTGCATGTGAGTGTTGATTGTTTTTCGCTTGTGGTATGGGCTACAGCTCAGACTGGTGAATCTAGTAGGTATGTACAGTGTCAGATGCACTCCACCATTGCGGCCTTGAGTGTGCCACGAGAAATTAAGACTGATAATGAACCAGGCTACGTGGCCCGAGCCACACAGAAATTTCTCCAGCTGTGGGGAATTTCCCACATTTACAGGCACAGCTCACTCCTCCACCAGCCAGGCTATTGTGGAACGCATGAATCATATGCTGAAACAACTGCTTCAAAAACAAAAAGAGAGAGAACAAGGATTAATACCAGCTGATCATTTGAACAAGGCTGTATATGTACTTAACTTTTTGCGTCTTCAACAGGATAGGTTCAACATGGAGCAGAACTGAGTGGTGGACTGGAGAATGTAAAGCAGGGACAAGGGAAAGTACAAGTAAAAAATGGAGTGACAGGACAGTGAAAAGGTCCATATACATTGGTAACCTGGGGCAGAGTGTATGCATGTGTTGTTACAGGTCATGGAACTAGGTGGGTGCCAGCAAAATGGGTGAAGCCATAGCTTAAGAAGGCACAGGATGTGTCATCAAATGTGCTAGTCATGCCCCAATGATATGACTCAATAATCTGGGAAAAAGGGTATGTTTGTGTCTCCACAGGAAATGGCCTATGCTAAATACCTGCCCATCATGTTTGTCCTTATTTGGAGTGCACCTCGAGGTGGCACGACAGTAGATGTCCCTCCAAACTGGCACAACCGGAACATATGGGTGACCCTGGCACAGCAACTAAATCAAAGTAGTTTCTGTGTGTCCTTGGCACAGCTATATTCTGTCTTCCACACGCATTTAATTGAGGCACCAATTAATGGCATTGAAGCAATTCAGGTTGTTTAACAGATGATGAGGCTTAAATGCTCCTCTGAGAAGTGTTGTAATAAATCAATGCTTAATTGCGAAGGAAAAACCAGCAAATAAAACTTGAGTTATTATTGATGTTGGCAACAGACACCAATACAATCAGACATGCTACTTTGCAAAACAGAGCTGCTATTAATTCGTTTTGCAGAGTAGGGCTGCTATTAATTTTTTGTTGCTAGCTCACGGTCATGGATGTGTTCAATGGATGGGGTTTGAGTGAGTGGCTTAAAAGGTTGTTGGAAACAGTGATTCTGGTATTGTTAATGATTCTGCTTGTGCTACTTTCACTGCATTGTTTGCTGTAGCTTTTGCAAAGGGCCCTGCAAAAGTCGGTGAGGGCAATGTTTGTAGCACATAAACAAAAAGGAGGAATTGTGGGAATGCTTTTAGAGGAAAATGGACATGTAGTGAACGAGCCAGGAAAGGATTATGCACGCTTTTGTGAGCCTGAGCTAGGCCTGTAGCTTTGCCCTGGAAAGAGAGATAAGAAGAACAGCTGCAGCCTAATAAGAAAACAAGGGGCGAGACAAGAAGAGTTGAAGGTGATAGGTGAATGCCAAGGAACTCTGAAGCCAATGAAAAGTAGAAAAATCCGCATGTTTGTCTCATGCAAGAAGGCTTCTACCAATAAAAAGTTGTATGATAGCGTGTAGGGGTAGACTAATTGTATATTAGGGTTAGAAGAGAACAATGAAGTGGCACTTGATTGATTCATATTGAAACGTACAGTATCCAGTTCTTTATCTTCTCACCATTCAACCCTGAATGCAGACATGTCATGGGCCAGTGAGCTGGGTGGTGCTGAGACCCCGACCAATCCAATGTTCAAGCATGGGAATTTTGAACCTCCTATAAAAGGCACCAGACGCCAGCAAAGCGGAGCAGGGCCGCCCGCCACCACCACCAAACCGCATTGCCTAGTAACAACCGCGGCAACCATATCAACCCCTTCTGTGTTGCCAGTGAATGCCTGTAAGTCTGCTGGGGCTGGGGGCAGAGAACCAGAAGATGGCCCCTTGTCCCCTGATCTGTTTAGTCCTGGAGGAGACCCTGACAGTATCACAAAAGAGCTCTCACTGTCCCACACCATGTGGCTATTGGAGCCGAGTAGCAGTGAGTGGCTGGAGCCGGGGGGGCCTTCCTAGCGGCGTGCCCCCTCTCAGCCCATCCTCTGTGAAAGTGGAGGGGCGGTTGCAGAGACGGCAGGAGGTGGGGCTGCTGGATCCACTATGGTGAGCGTGTGGTACCGAGCACATGGGTGCGAGCACATGGCACAGCCGCAGGACAGCAGCAAAGTCACCTTCTCAGTGGGTCCCGTGAGACGCCCGCAGCTTTCTACATGTGGGCAGTGAGGAAGCAACCCAGGGAGTCCGGTGGCACCGACAGGGGCAGCGCCATGTCCCTGCTCCCCGCACACGGCAAGCTTTGCAGGAAGAGTCGTGGCTGCTGTTTTGTGTGCTGGCAGAGCCCTTCAAGCCGCCCCAGCTCCTCCCCCCAGCCGCGCCACTCCTGCTGCAGCCAGGGTTCCTGTTCACTGCACACCCTCATGAGCTGATACTGTGCTGGAAAAAAGACCTAACTGAACAGGTAACCCCTTCTTCAGGGGGACTACAGCATTTGCACTGCCTTGTGCGAGAACAACATCTTATTGTTCTTCAAGTTTAACAGGTATTCTCTAATTATCTTCCAGTGCTCTGGTTTGTGTCGCAGTTATCACTTGGAGAAGTCAGGAAAGCATCTCAGCACTAGGTCAGTCAGCAGATGTGAGGGTACACATCTTAACATTTAGTGATTTGCTAAGGCCTATGGTATAATATATATTCATCACACTACCATTTCTATGGCCTAGGCAATACATACTTAAACTGATAGATTATGTTATCGTAACAAACAGCTAAATAGAGTTATACATTGTACTATTTCTGAATATTTATGGTCAATATCAGCATGCAAAAGCTAATACATAAATGTGAAAACCAATATTACATTGTAGTTTTTAACACTGCATTGCTCTAATTGCCTTTTGTAAATAGATGCTCATGTAATAATTCTAATTTGTAATCTATCCTTTCAAGTAGAAATTAACTGATGCTGTTACAAGGTACTCTTTTCTGGCAAAACAGCTTCCACCTTGCAATTCCCTGATGTGAAAAGAGCTAACTCTCTCATCCTAAATCATCTTCTGACTCAGGGCTTGCTATCTCTTGAAACCACTTAGAGAATGAATGTTAATATAATTTTAACATCACAAGCCTAGATTTACACCAGTCACTTCTGTTTATAATGTCTACAAAATCATTTTCATGCTGAAAATCGCTAACAACTACCTTTCACATTTTAAATACTAATTGCGTGTTTTCTTTTTTTTTTGTTTTGAACCAAAATATGACCATGGCTTTTAATGTTGGGTCTTTGCAGCTAAGTATGCAGATGCAATAGTCACAAAACTGAGGTCATTTGAGATTACAGAAAGGTTAAAATCTATGCATGAGAAGGTAATAACAGAAACTTCTAATTAACAGAAATGGTTTGTCCTGCAGCCTTGAGGTCATGTCCTTATACTTTTCCTGAAGAAAACGTATTAATTGAAGATGCATAATCAACCCAAAAGGCATGTTTAAATTAATTGGAGTTGTTGATCTAGCCCATGTATATTGTAAATTAACACCTTCCTTTTTATTTTCGCTAACTAACTCTGATTCAATTTCAAGACTCTTAACCAAAGGAAAAGTTTCATTGTTTGCACTGCTGCCATTGAGCAATGATGTTGGGTATACTGAGAATGCATTTGCAAAATTTTAGTAACAACTGAGAAACTTGAATTGCCTGGTACAGAGATCCAGCCATAAGATATTATTTAATGCTACTTGTGTGTATTTTTTTGATTATTCGTAAGTTGTTTATGTTGGGGAATTTTTTCAATGAATATTAATAGAGGTTTGTTTTTAAAATATATTAGGGAAAACCTTCCCAGCCAAGTTCCTGGCCCTGATCAAGCCCTGGACCTGGCTGGTAAGGGAAGTATGCCATAAATCTTAGGTATTATTATCCTAAAAAGTGAAATCAAGTCACTTTGACTTGCAAATTTAGCCTTATAAAAGCTGAATCCTCTTGTTGAGGTCAACTTGGAAGCCTTGTTCCAGAAAAGGCTATTCAAGTCCAGCTATGACAGACCCTGGGTAAAGGTAAAGCATTTAAGTAGTTGTAAGTAATTTTGTTTAATAGTGCTTATTGTTTTATTGGATGTCTTGTCTTACTGTTCATAATAAGTGCATGTTATCTGAATTTAATAGGTTAAACTATCTTCATGTTTGTAGTTGTTAAGGCTGAAAACAGAAGTGAGTTCTCATAACCTATTCAATTACCACAGCAAACAAAACTTATTTGCCTTCATGTAAACATATCTAATTAATACCATACAGTGAAATGACAAATATGCATAGTGATTGACTAGTGCTCACCAGGTCAAGGCCTGCATGAACATTGAAACCCTTTAAATAATTCTGTCTGACCCATCATTCACTGATGTTTATAATAATTTGCTCATATTCACAGGAATCCTTTAAAATTTTTGTGCTCCAGCCTGACAGCCAGCATTCATCCTAAGTAGAAACTTAAGGCTTACTAAAGTGCCCTGGTTTGGAGGACAGATGTCTGCTAAGAAAAGCAGGAGCCTCTTTTTGAAATGGAGAATGTAAACTCTCTCCCTCCAAATTATTATAATTTTGAAATTAAGGGGCCCTTAGGCAAAGATATGGGAAATAGGAATAACAGTTCTTTACTAGGAAAATTAAACTAGAAATATAGTATTACAAAGAACAAACCCCAAAACACTGACTGAGTCAGAATACAACCTGATACCCTGCCAGTCAGTGTTGGAAGCAGTTTGATTAAATGGTGGCTGCAGTTTTCCTGGAGTGACAGATGTGGTTCAGTTGAAGCCCTGGTCCTGTAGAAGGGTGCAGTTTTCTGTGGATACTGCTGAAGGCTCGTGGAAAAATCCAACCTGGATTTTTCCCAGGCTGTTTACTTTCTCAGCTCCAGATCAGATCTTTCCCAGGCTGAGGATTTTTCTCAGAGACAAACAAGAGAAGGAAGAAAGAACAACACAGATAAACACCTGGTGTTGACCACCGAGCTGTGTGTGTCTTGTGATGTTTTGCAGAAAGCATGTTTTCAAAGAGGTGTTGTCTTCTTGGACCAATGAGCCTTTCCTACTTTGTTTTGCACGATCTATCTTATATAAATGCCATGGCTTTTCAATAAATTGCTTCTTCTTGCTGCTTGGAAGAAGTCGCGTGTGTGTTGCTGCATTATTCGCCGTTCCTAATCAGACAGCGACATCTGGAGGTTGCACCGAGATAGCACTCGATTGAGACACTCGGGTGAGATTCGCGATCAGGCAATCGTCAGCGTGCAGGGAGACCAGAGAGTTGGGACAGCGGAGTTGGGAGCCCTGAGAGCCGAGTCACATCTGTGAAGCCACGAGAGAAGCCGATTTGCCTTCACCCTCAACGAAAGAGGTACTGTTTTTGCATAGTCCAGGAGCCGAAAGGTTCTTCCCAGAGCGGCAAACTATAGCCTGCCCTCGCTCCACCCCCCCCAGCACTCCACCCTCGACTTAGTTGAAACACCTCTTTAATAATGGGAAGCCATTTATCCAAAAAAGCAGGAAACTATACTCTCAATTTGAAAGGCATGCTAGAAGCCATGGATTGCCTTGCTAGCTTGGGTGAAGGGTTGTGGATTTTCTGACTATCCCGAGGGTGACATTCTCCCCTGACAGCCTGGGGAGCTTTGGGAGACCATTTGTATGATGCCCTTCGGGAGGGGACATTTCAGTTTCCTCTCTAATAACTGTTTGGACAATTATTAATCGTAGTATGATGGGAAGCAGTGAGGAAGGACCAGGAGGGGAGTGAGACAGATCAAGAATGGGGTGAGGAATGCTCTGCCTGTCCATCCGGTAACGGACGAGAACGCACAGGAACACCTCGCTTTGTAACCTTGTCCGAGAATTTGCCAAGACCAGAGACTCCCCGTGCAAGGTACCCATCACTCAATGACTACGTGACGCCTGTTTACTCTTCTTCGAAGGATTACGTCAAACCAACATATCCTTCGCCAGTGGTGTTGGGGCGTCCAGCCACGGTAGCAGATACGTGTGCTGAACGCCCACCCCTGTTCGCGCCACAGGGGCAGATCGCCTCCCCCTTCCAGTCGCCGGTGTAGCTATCGCTTGCGCAGAGCCAGCCATTTGCCGACGCCACTGCGAATGTCGCTCCCACCGCTCCCCCGCTGCCTGTGGAAGCTACACAGGCGCTGTTTGTTCCTATGGAGGCTGCATCGAGGGCAGCGGAGCACATAGCGACCACTGTTGCAGAACAAGCTGCAGCGGCCGTGCAAACTGCAATGCAAACTTTAGCGACCACTTATGCAGGGCAACCCATGGCGCTGGTGCCCACGTCCGTGACGGGCCTGGAACTGCGGGAGCCGTGGGCTGCAGGCAGCTCGGCCACAGGGGCGGGACCATCAGTGCCTTCTGAACCCTCCCGCCAGAGCACGGCAACAGGCGCTGTCCGCTGCGGGGGCGGGGGCAGTGCCGGCCATCCCTTCCCCGCTGATGTCAGAGTTTTGCCCGTCTGTTCGGGCAGAGCCGCGGGAGTTCGCCTCTGACGCAGCGGGGGCGGTGCCTCTTTCTACTCTGCTCCCTGCGTCATGTCTCATGCATCCGGAAGTGCTGGTTTGTCCCTCTGGTTCACCTGGGGTGCCACCAGGTCCCTCACCGTTCCTGGCGCCGCGTCCTGCCCCACCGACCGGAGACGGTGTCATCGCTCCTGCGTCTGCGAGCGAGCCCACACCATCAATGCCTCTGGCTGCTGTGTCATCCCCTGTCAGGCAGGTGCCGCTCTCCATGTTTCCATCCTGTGATGCCGGCAACGATGGAGAGCAGCCGCCCCTCCAAGGGCATGGTTTTGCTTCAGAGAGCTGGCATTGCAACGACCCCACCGATTCTCCCCGGAGTCACCTGTGGACGCTTCCTCCATGCTTGGTGACAATGAGATCTAACAACTGTTATAGATAAAAACAAGATCAATCCAAATTAAATATGATAAAAATAAGTGATATTTATTTTGCGACCGAAACACGGTCCTCGATAGCCACAATCAAAAAGGACAATGCCGAGCCCGGGGTCGGCATCGGGTGAACACACAATGATTCGAACTCTATCGCTCCGAATCCCCAAATATTCACAAACCCGCTCTGGTTAGTCCAGTTTTTATACAGGTTTCCTTGCCCGAAGCGGAGGTCTTTGTCTTCTCTTGTCGTTCAGCATATTCATGTAGTTTTCTTTCACCGCGTTGGGCTGGACAAAACCATACCCTGGGAGATGATGAATTCTGATGAGGATATGTCCTGGCTTTCGGGAAGGCGACATGGAGATGTGTCCTGTTGATCTCCGTTCAAGGGAAACCGGGCATTCAGATGTATTTTTTCCATGGCGTTGATTATCTTTAATCAAGGGTGCTTATCGGGTCCTCGTAGCTTGGGTGCCTCTCTAGACAGGGCCATCTCCGCTGCGGCTTGGTCTCTTGTCTTGCTAAACCAGCTCTTTAGCTTTTGTTGGAAGTTACAGTGTTGCGATTAAGCAATCCTTGCTCTTCCCTTTGCAGATTTTGGTTTTGAAGTTTTTTATTACTTTACTCATACAGACATTGCTTATTCTACATTAATTTTCAACTTTACACGAATTCCATTTTATTATATATTACAGAACCACCATAGTTTTTGGGGGACAGTCAAATTACTGGCAGTGCAACAGTGATTGGGATTTGTTGGAATGCACGGGGATGCCCAGGGGAGGTGTCCTTCAGATGGAGGGGATGGAAAAGAGTATCCAAGTGGATACTGCTGAGCTCAACCCGGTCCTTGAGAGGCACCTGCTGCAGGACTGTAGTGTGGATCCCCAAGTGACGGGGGGGCTCAGGCCTTTCCCATGTTTAAGGCTGTTCCCAACACTGGACAACGGGATAGGCATGATATCGTTGCCTGGCGTGTAGTCCAGGATTTGCAGGACAAGGTTGCATGATATGGGCTTGGTTCTATGCAAGTTATGCAAGTTATTAGAATATTGAATATGGATCTGCTGGCACCTTATGATGCTAGACATATAGCCCAAGTGCGGTTTCAGCCTGTTCAATTTAAAGTCTTTGAAGATAATTGGAGACAGATGGCTGATAGGGCAGCTGCATAGAATTCGCAGCACCCAAATACAGATCCCAGGTGTGCAGTGGAAACCGACGCTCTAATGGGGCAGTATCTTTTTTCCAGTCCTGATCTTCAGTCTACCTGGGATCCTCTCGCCCTCCAATAGTGCCAGAAAATAGGGTTTGGAGCAATTCTAAAAACAATAGAGGCAGCAACTCCTAAACCAAAATATGTGAAAATACTTCAGGGTCCTAGAGAACCATTTTTACAATTTGTTGAAAAAGTGGCAGCAGCTTTGGAAAAACAAGTTGAGGATGATGGTCTAAGGCAGTTGTTATGCAAACAGCTGGCCTGGGACAATGCTAACGTCAATTGTGGAAAAATTATATAGGCTCTGCCAGGAGATCCTTCGTTAACTGACATGGTTTAGGCATATGCTAATGTAGGTACTATAGATCATGAGATCTCAACTTTAGCAGCTGCCATGTGGCACCATCAGATGACTTTAGGGGGTAGACATCAGAAACAGGAAAAATAAGGGCAAGAATAAGCAGAAACCACAGCAGCAAAAGGCCGATGTGCCTACCTTTTTATGTGTTAAGTGCAAAAAACCGGGGCACTATGCAAATCAATGCAAGTCAAGGAAGCCTGTTGCTGGTCAGGGAAATGGACAGATGAGCGTCAAGGGGTACAGCACGCAGATACAAGCAGTGCCTAAGAATCCAGCACTGGCACAGGTTTCCTCAGCCAATGTTCAGCCAGCACCTGTGGCTCAGCCGGGGTGAATGTACACACTGCAGCCACAGTCATCCTAGACTCTGTCGGTGTCCATAAGGTTCCTCTGGATGCTTTTGGGCCTTTAGGCCAGGAGGTGAGTGCACTACTTGTGGGACGGTCTAGTGCCACTTTCCAGGGAATCTTTTTTCACCCAGATGTCATAGATGGTGACTTTAGAGGTCAGATCTCTGCTTTAGTTTTTACACCTTGTCCCCCTGTCACTATCCCAGCAGGAACACGTATTGCTCAGCTTGTGCCTTTTCATTGCTGTGTTCTCAGGGCTGATCAACGAGATTGTAAGGACGGTGTGTTTGGATCTACAGGACCACCACAGGTCTTTTGGACTATGAATATCTCCGATCAGTGCCCATAGATGATGTGCACTCTGATGATACCCAGCGCCAACCCACCTCAAATTCAACTCAGAGGTTTGATTGATACCGGGGCGGATATAACGGTGATCTCCCTTTCTGCCTGGCCTCTCACATGGCCGATGGCCCAGCATGGACAGGCCATTGAAGGACTGAGGGGCACAGCACAGACCTTTGTGAGTCAAAGGCCTGTGTTGATCAAAAATTTTGAAGGGCAGATGGCTACAGTCTGGCCCTACATTACAGCAGCCCCCATCAACTTCTAGGGGCAGGATGTTTTGGCGGCTTGGGGAGTGCCCATTGAAACAAATTTTTAATTTGGGTCACTGAGGTGAAAGGCAAGAATTATCATATGATGCCCTTACGGTGGCTGACTAATACCCCTATTTGGCAAAATCAGTGGCCCCTACCAAAAACTAAATTAATCGCCCTTTGTCATTTGGTTCAGGAACAATTGCAACAGGGACACATTGAGCCTTCTAATAGTCCCTGGAATACCCCTGTTTTTGGTATTAAGAAAAAATCAGGTAAATGGAGATTGTTACAGGATCTCAGGAAAATTAATTCTGTGATGGAGAGCACCACAATGCTACCCACTGGTTGGGGCATTTTGGTCATTAATTTGATGGATTGCTTTTTCACAATCCCCTTGTGTCCTGATGATAGGCCAAAATTTGCTTTTGCAGTGCCTGCAGTGAATAATTCTGAGTCAGGACAGAGATATCAATGGAAAGTTTTGCCACAGGACTGCCGTAATAGCCCAACTATTTGTCAATGTTATGTGGCTCAGGCCTTGTCTGGACACTGCGAGCAGTTTCCTAACGCGTACTTTTATCATTAAATGGGTGACATCTTGGTAGCAGCTCCTACTCAGGATAAGCTACTGAGGATAGGACTTCAGCTGCTCGCTGCTTTACGCTGTTATGGACTGCAAGCGGCTCCAGAAAAGGTCCAGCGGCAACCTCCTTGGAGATATTTGGAGGTCAAGATCTTGGATCAGACGATTCAGCATCAGGAGGTGCAATTTGCAGATTCTATTAAAACTTTGAATGGTGCTCAGAAATTGCTGAGTGTTATTGGGTGGTTGTGTCCTTACTTAGGACTGACCACAGAGCAGTTGTGCCCACTTTTCAACATCCTGAAAGGGAACTCTTGATTGGATTAACCTCAGATGCTGACCCCTGATGCACGGTAATCGCTGAAGGAGGTGCAGCAAGCTCTTTCTACTCGTCACATCCTGTATTGCCACCCAAGACAAAAATAATTGACCAATATACCATAATCCTGTGAATTTTTATCAAGTAAACTTATTAATAAAATTTTAATCTGTATTAATCTCAGCATCACAACCAGACATGCTTGCACGAGCAGATATCACATGATTTTTTTTTTTCCATCAAGGGGTTCGAGCCCTAAGGTGGCAATTCCAGCTGTCAAACACACCTGTGCTTACTGCCAAGGCCACACTGCATCACTGCAGATGGGAGTAAACCCTCGTGGACTGCATCCTTTGCACATCTGGCAAACTGATATAACACATATTCCTGATTTTGGCCATCTAAAAAAATGTGCATTTATCAATTGATACCTTTTCATCAGCCATACGGGCTTCAGTACACATGGGAAAGGAGTCAAGATACCATTGCACATTGGTGATCAGCTTTTGCTGCTTTAGGTATCCCCCATACCATTAAAACAGACAGTGGCCCTGCATATATTTCACAAAACACAAGACAATTCCTACAGCACAGGGGTGTGTCACACGACACTTGTATTCCTCTCTCAGCAACAGGACAAGCCATCGTGGAATGTGCACATGGAACTTTAAAACATATTTTTGAAAAGCAGAGAGGGAGAATGTGTGGTGAGACCCCACAGAGCAGAGTGGCTAAAGCTGTCTATACTCTAAACCATTTAACAGTATTAGAAAACTCCCAGAATTCAGTCATTTTAAATCATTTTTTATCATTGCAATCATCCAGTGATGCCCAGTCACCCAATCCCAAGGTAATGGTGTGAGTCCTTATCACCAATAGGTTGGAAGGTCCTTGTGATTATATTATCTGAGGATGTGGATATGCTTGTGTTTCCACTGACACAGGAACACGATGGGTGTTGCTGTTGACCTCGTTTTAGCGAGATAAGACACTCTTTTTTATGGAACAAAAGCTACAGGTTTATTTCTCACATCCATTTATATAGAGTGTTACAAACATATTGTGTCTATCCCCAATTGGTTAGTAACAAATTGTTGCCCCGTATTGATTGGTCAGTTAACCTGAGGTATGTATGTGTGGGAGAGTTTGTTCTGAGATATAGTTTTCATTCTTCTCTTCAACGGTTTGGAATAGTTGACACAGGTGCAGACTAACTGTCTCTCCATCTTAGGGTTCTTTCTCAGGAAAACAAGCTGTTTTTCACTGTTGCAGGACTTTGTTTTCACGAAGAGCTGGTAGCATTTTCACAGCTTATGTTGGATCAAGTCAGAATTCAGTCTATGAGACTTGCTCAGGCCTATACAGGCCTGCTGTTTAGTGACCATAAATGGGTACCTGCCAGGTGTGTCTGCCCTGCTCTACATCCTGCCTGGGACTACAAGCAGCACCCTTGTGATGGCCCCTCAGCAGACGTTGTGGGGCTGTGTGTGGAGCAGTGATTGAAACAACTGGTGCACTTAACTCATGGAAATCTGGGACTCTTGAAGTGACAGTTTATTTAAGGATTTTATTTGTTTACAAATAGTTTATTCTGTTAGTTGGTTTTCTGACAGTTCTAAAAGTTCAATGGTTTTTTGTTGGTAGTGTTAAGTCTTAACTTGTAACTTCTAAACAGTTAGCTTGTGACATGCAAGCCTGAAGGATTGTGTTGTTGGTGATCTTGCCTGACAGCTCCTGGTGTGAGCGCTGTGACTCTGGTGGTACATGGGATACATCACTGGCTGGGGCTTACTAGGTTTGTCAAGTTGGATGTAAAGCCTTATTCAAACTAGGCTCATGCTGTCTTTGTCATCCTGTCTGCAAAGGGCCCTTGCAGGAAGGATAACAGAGAACACTTTGCACTTTTTTAATAAAAAAAAAAGGGACAATTGTCACAGCACAGCTGGTCTGTAGCTGCAAAGATAAATTTGGCCATAACAGAAATCAAATTTGGCTAGCCTAGTTCATTATAGAAGAGAAGTAAACAAGTCCCTCGGTGAGCCAATGATAGGTTGGATTTGAACTATGAGGTAGCATCACTGAATTCAGGCCCCAATAGTCTCCATTCTCTGTTAGACTTTCACACTTGCCATATGGGGCTGTTAAAGGGTGAGTGGGTCCTGCTGATCACTCCTTGGCTCTCCAACTGACAAACTAGTTCATGGATGGGAGTTACAGTCTCGGTGTGATATTGCCTCTGGTACACCGTTGTGGTAGTCATTGGCGCCTGCTGTTCTTCAGCCTCCAGCAGCCCCACAACAGAAAGGTTGTATGAGAAACCAGGCAAGGTAAACAAGTGTTTAATTTCCTCCCTCTCCAGGGCAGCAATACTGAAAGCGTACCAATACTCTTTTAGGTCTTTGAAATACCCTCTCCTGAGATTATGTCTAAGATTCATGGACCCTCTAGGCCAGTCATAATAGGGTGCTTTTGCCCCTCATCCACAGTCAGGCTATTCTCAGCCTTCAATAGCTGTTGGGATTCCCCTGTAACTCCAGAAATACAAATGGATTCTGCCCCTACATTGCTTGATGGCATTAGGGTACACTGTGCACCAGTGTCTACTAAAGACTGGTACTCCTGTGGTGCTGCTATGCCAGACCATTGAATTCCCACAGTTCAGTAAACCTGGTTATCCCTCTCCTCCACCTGTCTGGAGGAAGGGCCTCTCTAATACTGATCACAAGACTCCCTGCTAACTTCTTGTAGAAATGGACTAGGACTTCTCTCCACAAAGCCAGTAGTATGAGCAGACCTTCAATTCTACCTGGAAAACTCTGCACTGGAGACAGGAGCAGCAACTTTTCTGGAAAACCTCCCATTTGTGGTTGTTTCTCCCTGCAATTCCCACACCCGTGCATGTAGGGTTGAGGTAGATTGTCCATCCCACTTCCTCATATCCTCTCTGTGGTCCTGCAGGTAAAACCACAGGGTACCCTATGGTGTGTACCTTCTATATCCTTTCTCTTGAGCAAGAGGACACCTGCTCAAATTGCCAGTTGTTGAGATATGGACCCGTACAGGTGTGGAGTAGCATACATCCTCTCTGAATTGCTAAAACTCCTGTGTTGGTTTATCTGATAGTTCCTCCACAGACACAAAGAGGGAAGAAGAAACTCTGTCTTCATATTCAGGGTGTCGCTGTCTGCGCTAGGAGTTGCGTAAATAACGACAAACTTCTTCAGCTGGTGGCTAAAGAAGCGATTTATTGAAAGAGCGAACTACATTTTATAGTGTGGTTTGCAAGTCCATTGGACAATAGAAGAAAACAAATCCTGTCACATAGCGTGAGAACTGTTTCTTAGTCAACACCAGGTGCTTTATCTTTATTATTAATTCCTTTCTGTTTTTCCTGAATGTTATCATCTTGGGAAAGGCTCAGGCTGAAGCTGAGAAACTGCCTCAGCATTGGAAATATTTCCCAGCGTGAGAAAGAGAAAAGAAGCTCTGAGCCTGAAAAGGCCTAGCAAATTTTTCCTGGGCCTTCAATGATGTCCACATCAGGGAGTTGCCAAATCGCATCATCCACTGTTGGTGGTATATCATCTTTCCAAATTAATGTTGCCAAGGGATTGACATGGGCTGTTGGTGCACTCTATAAATTCCTGCCACATGATTTGTTGACATAAGACTTTGCCTAGGTCTGTGGGGAGCTGTGCATTGTCCCAGTCATAATATATAATTTCTCACACAGCTATTTCCTTCAGGTATTGAATGCCTTACTCTACTGCAGTCCATTTGCCTAAGTGTCATGGAATATCGTATTTATAGGGTTACCTTTCCCTCACACTTGATCAGAGTTGCCTACAGATACTAAGGACTTGTGTCTTTTTTCCCACTGCTTTGTCAATGCCTGGTTTCTTGGCAAGTGTTCCCAGCTGCCTGGCTTCCTTACCCTCTAATTCCAAACTGTTAATCACATTGTCCCTGCATTGGAGCAGCCAGGTGGTAATACTCTTATCTTAATGACAGCTGAAATATTTTCATATCTCCCGCAGCTCACTCAAGGATAGAGATCGGGTGGTGTTTGTGTCTTCTGTTTCCTCTTCCCATGCTCCCTCCCTCCCTGATGTCTTGCCCCATCTCTCTTTGCCTCTCCCTTGGCCTACCTCTCTCTCATTCTCTTTCTTCCCATCTCTCTTTCTCAGTCTTGCTCATGCTCTTGATCATGGTCTGTCTTGTGCACCTCTCTCCTCCCAGTGTCTCTTTAGATTTATGTCCTTAATTTTTTAGCTCTGTTTATGTGATGCACTCACACATACGCACACATGCATACACAGAGTATAGAAGAGAGGTGTGTAGTCCCTTTTCATGAAGGTGTTGGTGGTATGTGTCGTCTAAATAATCTTAAAGCACATAACTAGGTGAGGATGGTAGCGATACATCTGTAGTATCGCAGTTATTTCCAACTCATTTCTGGAAATTAGCATATTGCAGGATATCAGTGTCCTTTTATTTTAGGTGTTACATTCTCAGCAGTTTTAGATACTACATTGATGGATGTTGTCAAAAGTTATTTTGTTATGATGAGTTTGTAGGAGGAAGGAGACTGGTTTTCTTATTTTCTAGATTCTCTTCAAATTTCTTGTTGATTTGAGGTTTTTATTTGATGTTTCCAACCCATGTTTCTAAGGACAGTATGATTTGGCTTCTCTGCTACACATTAAGGGCGTGGTTTGATAAGTAACACTGTTGTCCCTAAAAGTGGGATTCATCACACAGTGTGCAGTAAAGAAATCGCACACAGAGTCGAGGTATTTGTTTATTTCATATTCTCACAAAGATGGGTGCTAGGTGGCAAATCCACAAACCTAACCTGCCAATTCTCAAAACGTTACACTATATATATATATTTTAGCAAACAAAGTTTTATTGACTACAAGTTACCTAGTTCTCTTATTATTTAGTATTCTACCTAGTATTGGTTGAATGATTGTCTCATTTCTCATGCTAATTAGTCTGCATGCTCAGTCTTTCTCTTCTTTTGAGTCAATGGCGGTCCATGAGTTGGTGGTTGAAACCTCGCCCTGTCAGAATTAGCTTTTATTCAGTTGGCATGGTGTGCAAGCTTCAGATTGAGCTCTGGGTGTCAGGAGCCAGAGGCAAGAGGCTATGAACTGGAACCACCGGTCCCTTGCATTACGAAGGGTGGGCATGGAAGCCTGTGGCACCAGCCAGGTGGCAAGAGACACAGCAGGAGCTGATGACTCAACAGGAAGACCTGCAGATTATGTTTGGGAGGGTATAAATGGCCAGGTGGTCCTTTTTGCTAGGTATTAGTGCAAGGATATCTTTTTCAGCAACCTGTTTAACTGTTTTGCCAGCTAATTAATTCCCTGTATTAACTGGGGAGTCTCAAACTATTGCCGTGGAGAATAATTACAGAGCGGTGGAGAACACAGCAACAAGACACTCTCTTGCTTGGTTTAAGAAAGAGCAAGAAAGAACAATTTATTGAAGAAAGCCATTGACTTAAATAAAGCAGTTTGTGCAAAACAAAATACAGACAAATCATTGGTCAGAGAAGGAGACACCTCTTGTCCCTGGCTTTCTCAGGGATCAAGCAGGTGTTTATCTGTTATGATTCTTTTGTGTTTACAGTAAAGAAGGAACCTCTAGCTTGGGAAAAATCATAGCTGAGGCTGAGAAAGTTTCATGGCCTGAGAAAAATACTTAGAACTTGAGAAAAAAGGCCTGGCAGATTTTGCCTAGGCTTTCAGCAGTGTCCACATCAAACTGATGGGCTTTACAGCATGTCATGGCCACATCTTTTTGCCTTTGCACACTGTAGTAGTTCACTAATTCCTTCTTTGTACTTAATAGGAGTCCTCTGTGCCAATAACCATCCTCTTTCCTTTCATATGATTTCATGGGTGTGTATTATTCCAAAAAGATATTTTAAATCACTCCATATTGTGGGAATGCAGCTAGAGAGCAGAAATACGAGCACTGCTCAGCTTGTCACAACCAACAAGGATGTGTTAGACATAGTAGGCCACAAGCCTTGGCAAGAGTAAGCGGGATTCTGAAGAAGGAATCTAAGAGATAAGAGAGTGCTTGGTGCAATGTGCTTAGTATGCTGTTTTGTGGGAAATCATGCGAATATCGTACGTACCTGGTTTGCTTGGAATGAGGCATTGATTAAGCAATGCTAGGTGCAATCAAGCAATATAGCATAGTTACACAAATATTATTGGTGTGCTATTTTTAGCTACAGCTGAAAAGATATATAAACTCAGTGGTGTGTATCAATAATTGGCTTCATGCTTGCATCAAGCTGGAGACCCCGTCTCTTTATTACCACTACCGCCAAATGGTGCCCACCGTGTGAGAAATAGACAGCTGGACGGCGGATTCCCTGTAGGATGAGACTCTGCTCGGGAGAAGCAGGAAAAGCTGGCCAGCAATGACTAACTGTTGTAACCCAATACCGGAGGTATAAGGAATGCTTTAATCCTTCCCCCCTGTCCCCATCCTATTGGCAGAAAGCCAAATTCCCCTCCCTGACCCTTTCCTAGAAAAGACCGTTATCTGAGATCTTCCTCCTCTTTTTGCCCTGGGACCACCATGAAATAAACTACAAACTTTGAGAAAGGCAAGGAGCCTCTTTTGAACTTTTGTTTATCCAATGCTGTGTCTAGCTCCTTCTTAGAGATTAAAACTGTAAATAGCTAGGAAGGAGTTACAGCATACAGCAGTTGGCGAGCAACGTGTTTGGGCTTGAAATTAAGAGCCCACAGGTAGCTATAATCCCATTTTTAAGGATTTATTACGCTAGTTGGCTCGATCAACTACCCCCCACGCTTGGCAACTGTTTTTTACACAGCCCCAGGCAGGGAGGATTGCGCCAACAACTCTACTCTAGCACCAGAGAGAGCCTGCTCAAGGATAAACATCTTTCACGAATCACACGACAACCGAGGTCTGCAGGACAGGTAAAAAGTCCCTCGTGGGAGGCGGGGACCCCAAAATTTTCCCCTAGAGGCTGGGAGGGGGTTCCCCAGACAGACCGGCCGCTGCGCAACAGCAGGGGCGGGTGCTAGGACCCTGCGACACAGTGGCAGCAGCAGCAGTTCGGGTGGAGCTACTCCCCACTGGTGTGCGGGACCGCAAAATAAACCCCTCTTGAACCGGTGGAGCTCGCGACTCCAGCATTGCGCGACACCCAGGGGGCCCCCCCACAAGCAGTGCAAGGCGACAGGGCTACCCAGAAGCCGGCCAGCGGAACGCGGGCCACGTGTTCGGGGTTGCGTCATCCCGACCACAGAGATCCCAGCATTCCCTTTTCTCCAGGCCTTTTTTTAATTCGGGTCAGAAAAGAGTTGTTTTTGTTTGTGTGAATATTGCGTAAAAGTATAGGATATTGTGCAGATTACTTTTAAAAGATCACAATCAGCGTCACAGTTGTCTGCACATCAAAAAAGTGTATTTTCTCAAATTAAGGAAATTTTAAATGCTGAAAAAACTACAGTTTCTAAAAAACTGTTAAGACATTTTGTCTATTAGCTGTTTTTTGAAATTCCAGATTGCTAATTACAAAATATAAATTCAGCTTTATTTTGGAATAATGTAAGAAATTTATTAAGTTCTAAAGGAAAAAAAATGTAATTCCAATGCAAGTCTATTTCTTCCGATATTCTTACAAGTTTGCAAACGCTTATTAGAAACAGAGAACAAAAGACAGCCACAGATAAATCCTTTGAACCCCCCCTCCCATCTCCTCCAAATTCCCGTGTCCCTGAAAAAGATGAGAAACGAAAAATACCTCAGAAAGCTACTAAGTTTCCTTCCCCCATACACCCAAGCTCTGAAAATTCTGAACAGCCTGCCAAAAAATCCTCTCTATACCCATCTCTTTCACCCATTTTACCTCAAGGGCACTGTGATGATAGATCGAAAAGTAACTTTCCTTTGTCTCACAGCAGGGGACCACATGGTCTATGGCAGCAGCCATGCGTCAGCTTCTTCATCCCATAACCCTTTCTTCCCTCCAATTCCCTTCCCTGACCCCTTCTCTTTCCCCTCTCATAACCCGTTTCTGCTCCCGTGTAACCCGACACCCACAGGTTCCCTTGCTCACCTCTTCCCAGCTCAAGTTACAAATACCAATCCTCCTAGCTATAGTAGGGGCCAGGGAGAGAGATATAACCCAGCGGCTGCAGGAAATGGGGGAGGGGAAACTTCGGCTAACAGCAGCTGGGGAATACACGCTGTCCCTGCAGTAAGGGAGAATGCACAATCTCCCAGGCTGATATATAGAAAGATACCTAGCCCTGAAGCTCAAAACTTAGAAAAAGACTATATACCATCAGCTGCTCCTGTAATCTATGTTGGTAAGAGAAATGGCAAGAGAAATTATCAGCCTCTATCATACAAAGATAAAAAAGAAATATGTAAAGTACAAAGAGAATTTGGTAAAAGTAGTGAATTTTTAAAGGCATGAAAAAAGCAACTTTTACTTCAAATGAAATGATACCTCACAATTTAAAAGATCTTTTCAGGTGTTTCCTAACTCCCTCAAAATATGATTTATGGTTTAATATTTGGAAACGTTCTTTAGGGGTTCTTTTAACAGAGCTTCACCAAAGCCCTGACAATTCCAAAGATTCTGATGATAATGATATTACATTTGATCATTTATGTGGTGAAGGGAATTGGCAATGCCCTGAAAAGCAAACTCGTGTATTATCTAAATTTGTTTTAGATAAAATTTGCAATATAGCCGAAAAAGCTTTTAATCAATTACCAACGGTTGAAGTAACTGGTAGTTATATTAATGTTAAACAATATGATTCTGAGAACTTTTTAAGATTCGTACATCTTCTGCGCACACAGGTGGAAAGACAAGTGCACGACCCAGCAACCCAGGTAAAATTAATAAAAGAAATGGCACAAAGAAATGCCAATGAAGCATGTCGCAGAGTTATTCTAAGTCTTCCTATGTATCCTGAACCAACCCTAGCACAAATAATAAAACCCTGTACCAGTAAAGCAGAACTGTTCAGAACACCAGAAAGGAATCCAAGGCCAGCACCATCCAAGCCTGCAGCAGCTGAGACACCACGAGCAAGGAAGCAAGCAGCGTCATCTGAACAGCTGCAGCATATCACCTGCTTCCAGTGTAAAAAGCAAGGACATTTCCCTAGGGAAGTCCCTCTTAACCAGGAACAAAAGAAGTCCAACAAACAAAAAACTAAATGTACAGCGCGTTCCTGCTATTAACACCATAACTTGCAAAGATATAAATACTGCGGGCACTCCTCTGGCAAAAGCCTCTCTTGAAAACAAAGGGGGAGGATGGGATAAAAAGTGTCGTTATACAAAACAAATTAAATATCAAATGTTCTATTAACCAGATCTGGCAGCATTGCGACCATTTCAGGCTGGAGACTACCAAAGGTTTTCATTTCAGGTTTACTGATTGGACAATAATTACAGTGGACCTGTCATGCAGCCTAGTAGACTTGACCATATTTCACATGGAAAAGGAGAGTGAGTATTTTGTTGTTGGAGACACAGCACACACACCCTTAGAAATTGAAGTCGCTCCCATGGTTATGAAAGGAAAAATATCCTGCCTCATAATATTAGCATGCTGTTCTTAGCCACCATTCTACCTGGGCGAATGGTAAATCTTAGCCCAGGCCATTCCCATTCCAGCGGAGGTCACAGCAGATGGGAAATCACCTGAGGCCTACTGGATAGAAACGGTGGGCGAGGAAAAACCCTCTTTGGCATGGAATCTAACACATGGATCAAATCATCTCCATGTGGAAGGGTTGCTTGATACAGGGGCAGATGTGACGATCATACCTGAAAGGATATGGCCTTCACACGGGGAACTGCAATCTATGGCTGGAAAAATTCAAGGTATAGGAGGAATTAAATTAGGAAAAATATCAAAAAGCATCATGCAAATTGAGGGGCTGGAAGGAAAATTGGCTAGTGTCTGTCCATTTGTTATAGATTACAAGTGTCCCTTATGGGGAAGAGACACCATGTCCCAGTGGGGAATTAAAATGATTATCCCTAAAACTCCTCAGGATTTTTAGAGTTGGCCACTGTGGAGTGCCCTGCCCAGAAATTAACATGACTGAATGACACCCCAGTTTGGGTAGCACAGTGGTCAATGAAAAAGGAAAAGTTGAAGGCGCTTGAGGAACTTGTGGAGGAGCAATTAGCAAAAAACCACATTGAAGAAACAGCAAGTTCTTGGAATTCCGTGGTCTTTGTAATAAAGAAACCGAGGAAGGACAAGTGGAGATTGTTACATGGCCTCAGAGAAATAAACAAAGTAATTCAGGATATGGGTTCTTCTCAACCTGGGATGCCATTTCCAGCAATGTTACCTCGAGATTGGCAATTGGAGATATTAGACAACAAAGATTGTTTTTTCCAAATCCCCTTACACCCCTAGGATGCCCCAAGGTTTGCCCTGATCCTTTCCTAGAAAAGACCGTTATCTGACATTTTCCTCCTCTTTTTGCCCTGGGACCACCATCAAATAAACTACGAACATTGAGAAAGGCAAGGATCCTCTTTTGAACCTTTGTTTATCCGATGCTGTGCCTAGCTCCTTCTTAGAGATTAACACAGTAAATAGCTAGGAAGGAGTTACAGCATACAGCAACTAACCCCTCTAGAAAAGAGGTGAGTTACGGGGGCTGATTCCCCTGAAGTCTGATTTGCTATAGGGAAAATGGGACAGGCAATATCCACACAAGAAACATATTTGAACTCATGGAAAACTGTTACAGCAGCGAGGCAAATGTCTGCCTTCGCATGATTTAAAAACTATACTGAAATGGGCAGCACTTAAGCTGCTGGGGGTTTCCCAGTCCACAATCTTTATGACTGATTTGTGGGACGAGGTGGGAGTGAAACTCTGGATTCGGCAACAAAGGGAGATAGAGCAGCTGCAGAAATGCTTCTCTCCTGGAGAAATATTTTTGAGGCTGTAAAAGCCCAAGAAAAATTGCATTCTGATGATAAAGGGAATGCCTTGTGCCCTCCCTCTATGGCAGAGGCTCAAAGCTCTTTAAAACCTGACGAGATGGGACATTTAACGGGAGAGACTGCTACCCTCTCAGTAGAGTCCACAATCCCCCCCTTTTACGAGTATAAGGGTGAGGGGCCCTATCTACGATTGAGAGAGAGATGAGGACTACTGATTTGTGATCAGAATCCAAATTTTACTGTGAGCTACATATGCTTATATACCATTTTCAAGAAGGCTAGTAATTTTTACTGCATTCATTGGGTTAAACATCACATAGACAAACTTTACATTTCTACTTAGGAAAACCTTATTTCCTGTCAGCCAGTCTTGATCCAATCTTCTTGTATTGTTCAAAGCTGTTTGCTCTTGCCAAGGCATTTTGGTTATAAAGCTGCATATGCTAATTAAATCTACGGTACTATCCGTCTCAGCTACCACAGAGCCCTTCGAAATCCATAGGGGCTTTTGCTGCTGTCTATTGCCCAGATGACAGCGAGGAAGATGGAGGGTACCCCTTTGACCCTGGACCTGTTGACCCTGAGAAAAGAACCAACAGACAGAGACAGAGCATGGTGCCTGCCAGGAGCTGCATCTGTGACTGCTGCTTCTGCTGTGCCAGGTGCCCCCCCCCCGCTGCCTGGCGCCGGCCAGCATGATTGTAAAACCTGCATGTTGTGCTGAATCTACAGCACATCAAAATACCAACTGATGCTACGTACTGACCAAACCTTTTAAAATTTACCTTCTCATTTAAATTACCTGTGATTTGTGATTTTAATAAGATTGTTACTGGAATGTGTAAATCTCATGGCACTATTATATAAGTAAATTTTTATTGTTTTAGCCCTCAGTATTTATATCCCATTACTTTTATTAAGCTCAACTCAACTTTATTGTACAAGCAATCTTAAAAAGTTGTAACAGTTTAATCCCTCCAGTAAATTTATGTTGCTGCTATTTCAGTAGATGTTTACCAGCATGTTGTTTACTTTGATGTTTAACTATTGTATGACAAATTTTCTGACACTGACCTCCTGGAGAACACTGCTTTTGATCTGAGGCCTTGGAGACAGCTTCTAAATTTGACTGATGAATTTAAAATCACGGGCTTGTAGTTAAATAGAAGTGTGTGCTTACATACGGTAAAGTGTTTTTAATTTGAAGTTTTATAGTATAGTAATAGATGTGGGACAAGATGGAGGATTTTGGGTGGTGTCTCTTTTGGTGTTCATCTTCCTTCTTCATGGGTTTCAGGTTTTATTTTCCAGTTGGTCAGTCAGTGTCACACTGAGGGTCATGGGAAGTTAGTTTTTGGGTTAAAAGTATAAATAATATGGGTCTTAATTCTCTATTGGACTGTTTAGCTTTAAGACACCTTGTAGCATCTGGATCTTGTTTCATTTTCCTTGCTTCTAGCAGGTAGTTAGAAGTGCTGCTGAACGCTCTGTACTTTTTGATAAGATTTAATGAACAACCAAGCCCAAACATGAGAAAATCCGTTTCTTTTGTGTATTTTTTAATCCTGACTATGAGTGAAGGCAGAAGAGACTGAGACAAATCACTAATTAAGTGGTGTAAAACTCCCACCACTGTTACAGTGTATTATCTAATTTATTTCTGCTTAGTGTAAGTTTATTGTTTAGCCACATGTTGTTTTGCTTTTTATGTTGCCTTTATGTTCATAAAGAGAGACACATATGTTGTTAAAAAACAATAGAAGGGGGAGTATGGCTCTTCAAGAATGTTTACACTAATATTTACACAAAAAATTGTCACAAACGCCACCAATTATTTTGCTCAGGGAAAACCCAAAGTTATTTCCTTTTTCCATTGTCGTCACCTATGATGAGTGACAACAGGCTTGAAAGGCCTAACAGACTGGACTCTGACTTCATCAGCTGTACCATGAGAATCTGCCAGCTTTCATGAGATTGGAATCCCGTAATGGTAAAAATCTATACTTATTCTTGTGAGAAAGAATTCTAAGACCGTGACAGTTCACACCTACAACAACTGTCCTAAATCATTGGGAAAAAATGTAAACAATATCTAAAAAGAGACACTTGCACAAATGTAGTCACCTCTATTGAAGTGATCAATCAAATGGGGTAACAACTAGTTACCAACCAATTATAGTTACACATGACACTTTTAAAAAACCCTATGTAGTTAGAGCTATAATTATTAAAATCACCTTTTTTCCCTACTTAAAGAATGTGTCTCATGTCTCTAATGTGAGCTCACAACACCACTCACCTGCATTAACAGATGCTATTATGACTCATCCAAAAATCAAATTTGACTTACAAGAAGTATGAGTGGATCAACAAAATCAAAAATGGGAATTATTGCGCTAGCCAAATGACTTATAAAAAGTAAAGGGGGGGATTGTTATAGATGGGTAATATGATGACTGATCCTTGCAATTAAGGGATGAATATTCTGTGTATGTTAAGAGAAGTTTTGTTGATGGGGTGGTTATGTCATTGTAGGTTGTTGTTTGTACACCCTCTGTCCTGCCCATAGTCACCTTTCCCCTCTCTGTATTATTGCCACCGGACAGCCTTGGATGATAGACTTGTCGGGGACATGTGGAGGGAGGGTGTGCACATGTGCCCCTTGCATGGGGCAGTTGGGAATGGGGGAAAGTTTGTTGCTGGGGAGGCTTGACATGAGAACACCTCACCTCCAATTGTAGATGTTACTTCCCCCAAACAGGGCCCCTGGGACCTGATTCCTTAGACAAAGAAATTCCTTAAAGCATGCCCCCCCCCATCCTCCTTATCAAAACTTCTATTATCTCTTAGGATTTCTATTGGTTCTTAAAGTTGTTAAGTGATTGTTTTTTTCTTACTTAGAATTTTAAGGTAATTGGTTAGTTTGTAATTTGTAGTTTTTATTGGTTAGAATTTCAATCCTCTAGAAAGCTATAAAAGCCCTTTGTTATATCATGTAATCGGACTTTTGCGAGCAGATCCCCTTCGGAGAAAAAAGACATCTTCGGAATATCTGCAGCACGGTCTCAAGCCTTTGTCTCTGTTAGCGCATAGCTGTGACTCTGCCACGAGAGTTCTCTGAGCTATCTGGGCTCTCGTAGCATCCTGGGGTTGGAAAGAATCCAACCCTTGGCAGCTACATCCAATCAAGTTGCAAGAAGGTCTCCACCAATGGACGGCAAAGAAGACTTGACTGGCAGACTTTGGGAGGAGCCAGGGTTGGCTGATGCAACACCAGGGGTAAAAAAGGCAGAGCAGACATTTTGCAGATGAGCTTTGGATAGTTGGTCACACTCCCAGTGCTGTCCCTTTTTCCTTATTCAGTCCTTTGTTGTGTTGTTGAGGTTTAATAAACCTTTTAAATTTTTAAGTGAGCAGTTGTTTCTCACAACTGGGGATTCGTCCAGGAGAAAAACCTTGTCTCCGTGGCCCTAGAAGACTTCAGACGAGAGGCGCGTCCCACCTCATCTTTATTTGAGCAGTCATTTCTCACACCTCCACTTAGTTTTCAACCTCTCCCCTCTACCAATAAAAACAAACACTAGAAGATTTAAGTGAAAAAATAACTGTTTACTAAAAGAAAACAATAACCACTATATAAAAGGCGCTTTGAGTCACATGGCCCTCCCAGGAACAAAGAAAACAAGATGGTGGCAGCTCAGGCAGCCCACAAGGCCCAGAGGACAAAGACAAAATGTTGGAGAATCCCCTCCCCTCCCCCCCAAAAAAAAAGCAACCAAAACCTGGAAAGCTAGTTCAAATTAAGAAACGCTGGCAGTGTCAGAGCCGACCCCCTTAAACAGCTGTAACTTGGGGAGCTGCCCAACCCCCGGCTACAAGCATGAGTGGGCTCATTGGCACTTCAGATTTGTGAAATACCATTTCCCAGGCAGCAGCTGTCTCATGTCAATGACTTGTTAGGGGAAGAGTGGGGAGGATGCTTCTGCCAACTTTCAAAAATTGCGGCTGCAGTTCCAGAGCAGTCACTTCAGCAACATTTGGTTTGGGAGTGGCCCCACTGCCTCTTTTTCTGCCCTTGCCCTGCAGAACATTGCTGGAGAGTTCAGAAAATGGGAAAAGAAATGCAAGTAGTACGGTGCTGAGGTCTGATCACTTCAGCAAGCCAGACAAAAAATAGACCCCCTTCCGGTTAAGGTCACAGAATTTTCTCTGCCAAAACCACAACAACGGCTGATGCGAATGGTATTATAATAAACATTGCTGAAAACTCTACCCCCTTGTCTCTGTACTCAGGACAGCTCATTTAAAAAAAAAGAGCAAAAGCTCACTAGAAAGCACAAGTTCCTGGGAGCAGACAATGTTTCTGATAAGCTCAAGGGGAGCTGAGCCCAGGGGTCGTTCATCAAGGCTGAGGCCGAATGAGCATTTCTCAGATAACAGTGCAGACTGGGCGGGAAGGATGCACCATCACACAGGCCTGGCATCCTTTGTATCCCTGTGTCCAGAAGCACAGGGCCTGTCTTCCAGTCTCCCTGGGTACTTTTTGCCAAAGGCTCCAGGAAGGACCCTTCTCCCCAGCTGCATTGTAGACCACATTTTTCACATCCTGTCCTGTCTTGACTGGCCCAATGGCTACTCCGTGAAAAATCTCATGTTTAGTTTGTCCAAAAGCTTATTGTTATTCAGGATCCTACTTGAATAGTTCTTTTTCCAGGGCAAGATAGAGAAGGCATACAATCTGACTCCACTCTGGGATATGCATCCTCCAAAAATCTAAGAAAGTCTGTTTCCTTCTTGCTGGTCAGTGGGGACATAGCTACTATTTTGTTGACCACATGCATTGGAATCTGAGGATGTCCATCTTACCATTGTACTCCTAAAAACTGGATTTCCTGGGAAGGATCCTTGACCTTATTTTGTTTTATGGCCAAACTGGACTTCAAGAGGATATGGATTACCTTTTTCCATTTTCAAAAACTTCCTCTGCTGTGTTCCCCATACAATGATGTCATCAATGTACTGTAAGTGTTCTGGAGCCTCACCCTTTTCCAGCTGTTGGAGGTTAAGATTTTTCCTTTCATTCAGGGAATTTTTTCCCATTTGCTGCCTAAGAGATTATAACAACCAGTACTTCAGAGACAAAATAAGTGCCGAAGGTGAGGGGAAGGGAGCAGATGGCTTCTCTCTTACCTGGGGGGATATTCTCCTGGGAAGGGCAGAGATACCACAAGATTTAACTGGGGGATGAGGGGCTAGGCTCATCTGGGTTTAGCTCCTTGCTCGCTCTCTCGCTCTTGGATCAGAGAAGAGCAGTCGAGTTGCTGCTACTGTGGGGATAATTCACTGCCATCGTGAAGTCCAGTCCCTTTATTACTTCTTCCTTACAGTGGGTAACCTTTGCTCCTAAGGGTGGCCATTGAACTGGGGCCTTATTAACACCTAATCACACTGGAAAGGACCCTCAGCACCTACCTAGGTGCCTAAAGGGAAAAACCCAGGACCCCAACCCCCTTCCCTTTCCTGGAGGGCTCGTCTCCCAGATGCATGCACCAACTGCTTACAGAATGCTAGCTGTTGATGTCCAGGCACGCTGTTTTCTGCTGTGTTGGAGTCAGTGAGTCAGGGGTCTCTCTGAATTCTTCAAAGAGAAATCAGAGTGCAGGGATTGAATGAAAGCCTTTGGATGGATTGAAGTATATTAAGCCACTCACACATAAAGTAGACATTTAAGTAGAAGTAAGTTAGTACGTTTTAGGGTGAGTTCTAATGCTTTTAGTAAGTGAAAGGTTTCAAATGCCAGAGTAGCAGAGCGAGTTTTAGTGAAGGTTGAAACATACTGATATCTTCAGCAAAAGACTCCAGGCCCACGGTGGTAGACAGGACTTAGATATAATAGAGCTATAGTAAGAATATTGCTTACATTTTTCACATAGAACAAGACAGGTTGTATGAGTAGTTATATACATAACCTAGCATGCCATGAAACTAGGATTCTAATAGGTTAGGGAGTGGTGGTCCGAGTTTGCATCTTAGCTTGTTGGAAAAATCCTATTTAAGAGTACGTATTGGGGAGAATTGTTGCTTTTATCCATTCTGGCTTTTAGCCATTCGCTTATTGCCACTGCATTTGCCATTCCTTTGCCATTACTTTTTGCTATTGCCTCTTGAGTCTGATGTGCTTTGTAATAAGATGCGCTTTGTAATAAATAACCTTTTTAACTATTAGCTGCTTTGCTTATTTAAGATAACCTGACGAAGCAGAAGCCAAGATCTCCGGAGTTGGTGCCTAGAGCACTGGAGGTCCGGGAACCTCACACTGCTGCTGCCTCAGGATTTTTTGCTGCATTTTAACCCGACATCTCATGCTTGCTGGGACACCTTGTGACTCCTGGTACGCCTGTAGAGTTTCTGCTACACTGTTTGCCACCCCAGGTGTGCCTGCCTCTGCGTTCCAGCCACCACTCCGAGATTCCTGCTACAGGCCATTTCACTATCCAGAGGGGCACTGAGACTGGCTGCCCTTGTGGGTTTGAAAAGGAAACCCCTTTTCCATCACTCCTGCTGGCTTGCCCACCATTACCATGTGGACAGAGGCAGCTGAGTACATGACACAGCACCCCCTGCAGCAGTGTGGGAATCAGCGCACCTGCACTGCCCAGCCAGGAGCCAACAGCGCCCCTGCTGGCTGTGATCATAACTACACCGAAGGGGAAAGAGCTTGACAGCCAAGAGAAGGATGTTACTGGGTTTCTGGTTCTGTTTGTTCTTGCTGCCATTGTTGTTGTTTGTTTACCTTGTTATACATATGCATACTAGTAAAAATCTGTTATTCCTTTTCCTATATCTTTGGCTGAAAGCCCTGTAATTTTAAAGTTGCAATAATTTGGAGGGAAGGGGGTCACATTTTCCCTTCTGAGGGAGGTTCCCGCCTTCCTTGGAAGCCATCTGTCCTTCAGACCAGGGCACCAGTGCAGCCTGGATCAGTCTATTGAAAATAGTGGGGCTGTGTTTCCACCCCTGGGGCAGTTGGTTCCAGGTGTACTGGATGCCCGTCCAGGTGAAAGAAAGCTGTGGCCTGCACTTTGCTGCCAAAAAAATGGAGAAAAATGCATTAACAATGTCAATGGTAGCACCACTTAGCTGCCTTGAACTCCAGGTCATAATGAAGTTCCAGCATGTCCAGGAGAGGAGCACTCAGTGGTGGTGTGACTTCATTCAGGCCATGATAGTCCACTGTCAGTCTCCATTCTCCATTTGACTTATGCACTGGCCATATAAAACTATGCATGGGTGAGCAAGACTTGATGAGCTGTAGCTGTCGGGGTTTGGGAGTTCCAGACCCCTGGCTGCTACAAGGTACCAGGATAGGTCTTCTTGGTGTCTCGGGCAGACTCAGCCCAGCCGCCACAGAGAGAAGAGACCGAGACCGAGGCGAATGGGTGTGTGTTGGTTTCACGTGGTAAGGGGGAGAGGTGGATCCACCTCAGGGATGGCTCCATGAGTCTAGGGAGTGGGAGGCACTCTCCCGTCTCTGGGAGCTTCCCCTGTGAGCTGCTGGCACCAATCAGAGAGCTGATTTGGTGATGGACAGCTTGGGAAACCAATGAAAAAGTTATTTTGCTTTCACAAATAACAGTTGCATCGAGTTAATTGTCTCTTTCAGTTTCCGGTCTCAGTGGTGTGGGGGTCCCTGGCTGGGGGCTCCGGCCCATCTGCGGGCTCGGCCTGGGGCCCGGCTCGGAACCCTGGCCCCGAGCTCAGCAAGGGGGGGAGGGCCCGGCCCGGCACCGGCTCTGCGGGGAGCCCCTGGCTTAGGGGGCCTCCGGGCTCCGCATGGCCCCAGCACCTGCCAGCTGGGCTCAGCTCGCCTTTCCACGTGGCAGAGAAGAACTCCAGCTGCCCACGTTCATTTCTTTGCAATCCGGATACAATTGTAACTTCTTTATGCCTGGATGGAATCCTGGATCTTCGAAGTTCCCCTGAATGAGAAGAAATGAAGCATGGAGACTACAGAAGTCAGCGGGATGAAGACAAAGTTCCTGGTGGGAAGAGATTGAAAAGATGCAAGTAGCTGAAAACCTTTTTTGTGGGCTGTGGGGATTGTGACTTCACTAAAGTTCCTTTAAACTGTGGAAAATACTTGGGGAGGTTTGAATGCTTGAGTAGAAGACTTTTTGCCTCGGGGAAATTGAGGTCTCTCTGTTCTGGGACTGGAATATGAACAGAGACATTTGATAGAGAAGCAGATGAAGAGAATTTTGTTTTTCGGCAGCCTGCCTTTAAAAGTGATACACCAAGTGTGTAACGTAACCCATGACATGGCTCTGGAAGGACTGTGTAAATGCGAGGAAAAAATTCATAGTTCTGTGGTTTTCAGGCGGACGCAGACTGTGAAGGTGAAGACACCCCCTAAGCCATAACCAGAAAAGGGACTTTTCTCTCTGAAGTAAACTGAACTGATTATTTAAGTGTATAACTGACTGAAGTGTTCTCTCTGTATGTTGGTTGATAAGAAATGTGGAATGAAGGGGAGGAGGGAGCCATCTAGGAATTTTATCCTGAATTCTAATTTTTTTTTTTTTTAATTATTATTAATACATTTCTTCTTGTACCTTTTTAAGTTTTGAGCCTGCCTTGTCTCTACTCCTGGGTCCTGTCTCAAAAAGAAATTAAATATATTAAGATTGGCAAACCCAATTCACACCGTGACAGGGTGTTTCACAGGTGTTTATTGCTCCTGCAAAGGGTCTCACAGCAGCTCAATCTCAAGGGCTGAGCTCAAACAGGGGTTTTATAGGTTTTAGGTAGCTTGGAAAAGGACCAATAGCTAGGATCCTCTAGGAAGTTATAACCAATGAAATCTACATGGAAGTGGGAGGCTTAGTTACAAAGGGGGAATATTTCTATGATGAGTTCACCCTAGCTAAGCAATTCTTATCTAAGGAATTTCTCTCCAAGGAGGCTTAGTTAGGGTTTCTTCTCCCTCCACAACTCCTCTCTCTGTATTTACTAAAAAAGCACTGCCGACAGTTTTTTTAAAACATTGGACAAAGCATGAAAACATAGCTAACACAGTGATAATTACAATCAAAATCCACAAGATTCCCTTAACTGAAGATGAGACCCATGCCGACAGTCCCCATTCACTGAAAAGGTCATTGACCCAGTCTGGGTTGGTTTCCACTTTCAACTCCTTCACGAGTTCTTTCAGCTTCTGGATGTTTGCGTGGATGGATGTTGAATGTGAAGAGAGATTGAAGCAGCACATCCCTTCAAAGTCCTGGCAGCCATGTCTATGGGCAAGCAGCAGGAAGTCAATTGCGGCTCGATTTCGCAGGGATACGTCTTGTGGTTTCTTCATCCTTTAAAAGATCACTCAGAGCAGCAGATGTAACGTTGGCTTGCTTACTGAGCCAGCACCCCATGTGATTAATTTCGCTGAGGGCCTTTGCTGCTACTACCCATGGTAGGAATAGGGAGACAGCAACCCTTTTTGATTTGTTCCAGTTGTATAATTCAGGGTCACAACTTTCATCAAATTAAGTGTAGTATCTTTTTTCGCATTTTAATTCCCTTTCTTTTTTCCAGTTGTGTAACAAGGTAATGTTGGGGGTCAGGGTAGAAAGCCTGCCAAGGCTACAGGGTCCCCACTGGAGACGAGAGGGGATCCCAGCCCAAACTCAATCACCACAGATGAGAAACATTCCCCTGGGCAGTGTCTTGGGGTGGAGAGACGACTCAGAAATTGCACAAGCAGTGTAAAGACACCAATCTGGATAATTATAGGCTTTGTTAATGGGTGATATGTCTTTTCTGTATGTGTTTTTTATCAGATAAAATTCTGGGAAATTTTGTCTTGGGCGTTTAAAGTAAAATTTAACACAGTATGTTGCCTTGGAGGACTCCAGCAAGTCCTATTCTTGGGGTTCCTCTAGATCATTTGGCAACATTTTTTCCACTCGTCCCAAGTGTCTACCGGATTGGGACTCTTACCTGTGGTGCAGAGGAGCTCTGAATTATAGACTGGCCAGTCATCTGCTACTAAAGGGATCCCTACCAGACAAGTGGAAAGTGGGTTGTTGTAGCTGTTTTTTCCTGGGTTGGTGCTTTCCAATCCCAAAGCCTAACAGCTTCAGGTCTAGATTTCTCTAGACTTGTGGCTGTCGGGCTTACAGCTACCCACTAGCGGAGTACAGAAAGGTTGAGACAACGCAGCACTGGTTCTGAAGATAGCATTACTTCTTCAAAGGGGAGTACAGCGATATCTGAATATATCAGATAACAAAGGACTTTTTATAGGTTTACAAAGGATTGAAATTTCTACCAATAAAACTACAGCTTTTAAACTAACCAATTATCTTAAAATTCTTAAGTAAAAAAGGACCAATAACTTGTTGGCTTTAAGAGCCAATAGAAATCCAAAAAGATAACAGGGATTTTGATAAGGCGGATGGGGAGTCGGTTGCTAAGCATTTAGTAATTATGGGATGGAATTCCAGGGATAGATTTTAGGGGGAGTAACATTATCTACAGGTTGTCACAAGGTTGCCCATGGATAGACACATGGTATCTTGTTTTGATGTCCTTGCTAAGGTCACCCAGACATTATGATTGGGTTGTTGGCTTCTCCAGCCAAAGATGTGGCATGGTGAAGAGCATCCAGGCAGCAGTGAGGGCAGCACCAATGGAGATAATTTTCATCTTTGGACAAGGATGCGGCTTCTGATAGGGAATATAAGCAAAATTTGTTATCTTTATGATGGAAGGGGAGGGATAGTTTTCTCTCCTTCATCCCTTTCCTTCGTTCCTTGCCTCCCCATGTTTGTTTTTTTTCTTTTTCTTCTAATGCTAAGATTAGGGAAGTGGATATAGGGATAGGGTTTTTTGACATGGCTTGAAGGGAGGGAACAATAGGGTTTTCCAGGAGGGAAAATAACATCTGAACTAAAGATTACTTTGTGACCAGGCTAAGTCTGGCCTACAGAAGCAGCAGAATGCTGCTTGGTTTTCTGTTTTGTCTGCTGTCGTGTGACAGGACCGTCTTTTCTTTGGTATGTGGGTGCTCGGCGACGCCTGCGTCTCCAAGCAAAACTGGTCTGGTTCTGAGGAGGTTTTGTATTGGACTCAGGAGAAATTTTCTTGGTGTTTGTGGGAGTAGTATTTGCAGTGCCTAGGTATGATTTCATGTTTTTCCCTGGAAACCATCTTGGGCCAGATGGTAGGGAGACATAGGCATATCCCCATCCCCAGGTAATCACCTGGAGATTTCCAGAAATTTGATGTGTTTCTGGGTCTTTCACTAGCACTGGTGGTTTGTCAGTGAGCTTAACTCGGGCTGAATTTGCTAAATGGAGTATTGGGGGATCACATTCTGATGCTGCACAGTTTAGGAAGTTCATGATGTAGAGAGCTCTTCAGAGTCTTTCAACCAGAGATAAAAGCTCAGTTTCTCTCCACTGCTGGTTGAGGACTCTTTTGACAGTTTGATGGGTTCTCTCTACAATGGTTTGTCCTGTGGGATTTGCAGCAATGCCTTTAATGTGCCAAATTCCCCACTCGTTGAGGAACGTTTTTACTTTGTGATATTTATAGGCGGACCCATTATAGGGTTTTGATCTTTTTTGGGACTCCCAGAGTGCTGAATGCAAGAAGAAAATACTTAATAACATAAATGGTCTTTTCTCCTGCATGAGCTGATGCAAAAATTTCTCCAGAAAATGTGTCGACTGACACATGCACATACTTTGACTTCCCAAAGGGTGGGAAATGGGTCACATCAGTCTGCCACAGCTGGAAGCTATTCAGGCCTCTGCGATTGACCTCTGTACCCATAGAGGGTATCTGGTAATTTTGGCAGTTTGGGCATGTTGCAACAATAGCTTTTGCCTGATCTTTTGAGAGCTTGAACATTCAGATGAGACCAGGTACATTTTGATGAAAACATACATGTGACAATTTTGCCAAAGCAAAGATGTTAGGGATGTTAGTGGTTTCTATTGACATGGCCAATGTGTCCGCTTTCCTGTTCCCTTCTGTGATGGAACCAGGGAGGTCAGCATGTGATCTCACATACATAATACGGTACGGTTGTTTTCTGTGAGAAATTGAGTGTGTCAATGCAGAAATCAATTGGTGTAATTTTGGATTGGAAACCTCTTTGAGGAGAGCATGTTCTGCTCTCATAGCTATACCAGCAACATAAACTGAATCTTTGACTAGATTAAAGGGTTTGTCTTTGAATCTCTCAAAGGCTCTAACAACAGCTGCTAACTCAGCAATTTGTTGAGATCCCTCCATTATTTGGACATCAGATTCCCAATTTTTTGTTTTTGGGTCTTTCCAAGTCATTACCAACTTGTGAGATGACCCTGAGCCATCTGTAAAAACAGTTAAAGCTTTGAGAGGTGCTTTACTTTGGACTAATTTTGGGACCAGATGAAAAACTGCATCTTTATTAAAAAGATTTTATTTTGGCAAATGGATGGAAATTTGGCCTGTATAGCTATCTAGAATAAATTGGAAGCTTTCATTTGTCTGGAGCAAATGCCCCTGATCTCCAGTTATCAGTGGCAGGTAGATGCATGTGAACTCACACCCTGCAAGAGAGCGAAGGTGACTTCTGGCCTTTTTTATCAGTAGTGCCATGATTTCTTGAAATGTGGTAATTGTCTTTGTGGGTTGATTGCTTGTGAAGATCCATTCAAGAATTAACAAAGGGTCTGTAAGTTGAGGGTCCCATTGGAAAATCAATCCATGGAAAGAGGGGCCTTTCCCAGGATGACAAACTGGAAAGGCAGATTTGGCTCGAAGCAATGAGCTTGGCGTGAGGACAGGGCTCCTTGGACCTTGGTGATGGCATTTCGGGCTTCTGGTGTGAGGGTGCATGGAGAGTCCAGGTCTTTGTTGCCAAAGAGAAGGTTGAACAGCGGGGCGAGGTCTTCTGTTGTAATTCCCAGTAGGGGGCGTATCCAGTTGTGGATCTGCACAGACTGTGTAGGTCTCTCAGGGTTTTTGGGTCATCTCGAATGGAGAGCTGCTGGGGTACCATGGTCTTCTCACAGATCTGGAGTCCAAGATAAGTCCATGGGCTGGTATACTGCACTTTGTCTTCACGAATCTCGAATCCTGTTTTTTCTATGGTTTCAATGGTTGTTTTAACTGATTTGTCCAAGTAAGTATTTTCTGATGCACAAACTATAATGTCATCCATGTAGTGGTGGATGATTGCATCTGGGAATGAGTTCCGAACAGGATAAAGAATGTGAGCCACATACCATTGGCATATGATGGGAGAGTTTTTAAGTCCTTGAGGGAGAAAAAGACAGTAATATCTTTGGAGGGGGGCCTCTCTGTTAAAAGAGGGGATGAAGAAAGCCAACTGTGGGGCATCTTGGGGGTGCAGTGGAATGCTGAAGAAACAGTATTTGATGTCTATGATGGCAAGTGTCCAGTCTTGAGGCAGCATCGATGGTGAGGGCAGACCAGGCTGGAGGGGATCCATGTCTTCAATGACGTTGACTTTGCAAAGGTCGTGGATAAGCCTCCACCTGTCTGTCCCAGGTTTTCACAGCACGAAGACAGGAGAGTTCCAAGGGCTGGTGGTTTCAGTGATGTGGCCCTTGACAAGTTGTTCTTCCACCAGGGCATGTAGGGCACGCAGCTTAGCTTCAGAGAGGGGCCACTGCTTGACCCAAATGGGGTCCTAACTTTTCCAGGAGAGCTGAGGGGTAGATGGTAAGACGTGCTCTTCAGTGGCCCCAATTAGAAATCCCAACTGTGAATTTTGATGGAAGCTCCCCATTGGGATAGGACATCCCTGCCTCATAGGGTGATGGAGGCCCTTACCACAAACAGGCGGATGGTTTCCAGCTTGCCCTTAGGCTCTTCAACGATGACGTTGTGCTTGATTTGCATGGACACTACTATTCCACTGATCCCGGAAATCATGCCTGCTACTGGTTGAAGTTCTGAGTTTATTGGCCATTCTGATCCGGGGTGATGACCACATCAGCATCGGTGTCCAGCATCCCTGGTCTGTGGGTCCTTTCTCCTTTGCAAAGAAGGTTGCACTCAACGACGGGCTTTTGTGAGCCCATGATCTGTGCCCACAGTGTTGTGGCGTTGAGGAGGATCCATTCCTTGTGGTTTTCAGGAGCAAAAAGGCCTGTGCAATTGGTGTTTCCTGTGAAAGATAAAAAGGCATGTCCATGCAGGACAGCTGGACAAAGATTTCTTGCCCAGGTGCTACAGTTTGTATTTCTGGTGGCTGTGGGACAGCGTAAGGGAAAACCTGTCTGCCGGGAGTCCCCTGTTAGATAGCTATTTGAGTGGGACTGTCGGTCCAGGTGGTGTGGTTCGAGGACCCCCCCGTGTGGGAGTTGGGAGATGCTGCTTGGCTGGATACTGAGAGGTGTGGAGTTCAGTACGAACAGGGGAAGCAGGGAGTGGGGATTTACAGGGGAGGGGGTGCCGCAAGGGTGGGAGCTAAGGGCCCCCGCAGGAACGGGAACCATGGTTGGTACAGGGGCCTGAGCTAGGAGGCTGCAATGGGATGGGTCAGAGGAACCCTTTCTTTGTTCTGTGGCGGCCACGTGCACATGTGTAGTGGGGGGAGGAGGGGGGAAGGGGAATGGAGAAACGGAGTTGCCATGAAAACGGTGGTGGCGGTAGGGACGGAAGTTACCGCGGTCACAACCAGAAGTGAGGAGCCACAGGAGAGATGGTTGCCGTGGGCACTGGAACGGGGATGGACAAAGGCGGCGTTGAGGAGGAGGTGGGGTGTGCCGGCACGCCAGCAGGGTATGGGGGGAAGAGCGTGTGGGCGAAGGTGGGGGTTGGGGACTGTTATGAATGCATGACATGTTGTTGGCTCTTTGCAAGTATTGGGATAAATGCTATATGTATAATGTTAAAATAGCATTTCTATATGGATATAGTCTTGGTTAATAGTAAAAGTTAGACATAAGTTTTTAAAGATAGCATGCTTAAACTACCCGCTTAGTCAAAAATAACAGCCTTTAAACATGTGATGGGGACCCCTGCAGCTGACAAGACAATTATCAACACTCACCGGCTAGGACCACCACCCAAATTAAAAAGGATAAGGAGAAAAATAAAACCACAAGCCAAGAAATATGCATGCTCTAAAAAGGCGGACCCAAGGAGTGGCCATGCTGAACAGTTCCCAGAAACAGCTGGCTATGCATGGAGGTCTATGAATATGTAATAAATAGCCAGATCATAAAACGTATTTAAAGGGGTGTTCCCGAAGCAGCATACCAAGCACCCGGCTGTTTTAACCCTTTGCTTTATGTATGTCTCCTATTGTCTTTTTTATTAAACCTTTTAATTCTCCAGAAACAGTGAACCGTGTTTTTCACAGGGACAGAGCGGACAGCTAGGCTGCAGGAATGGAGGAAGGGGGAGAGGGAGGCATGGAGGGCTGGACAACGGGGAGGGGGGTTGGAGGCTGCAGCGTTGGGGGAGTGGAGTATATCAAAGGTGTTATAGGTAATAAAATGATCAAGCCAAATTAAGAATAATCAAAAGAAAAGATTTTTATTTCGCGAGCAAAATACCGTCTTAGATAGCCACAATCAAAATAGGGCAGCGCCGAGCCTGGGGTCGGCGCTGGGTGAACACATTGATCCGAACTCTATTGCTCCAGACCCCCTCTGTTCACCAATGTTGTTTCGGTTGGGTTGGTTTTATACACTTTTTCCGCCTGGGGCAGAGGTTCTTCTTTCTTTTCGTTGCTTCGCATATTCATGTAGTTTTCTTTCTCTGTGCTGGGCTGGACAAAACCATTTCTGGGAAGCAATGAATGCTGATGAACGCTGATGTCGGTTTAGGGAATCCAGTATTGAGATGTATGCTCCTGACGACTCTGGTTATCTTGATTGGTGATACTTATCAAGTGTTCATTGCTTGGGTGTTCCCGGACTGTCTCAGAAAAGGGCCCATCTCTGCTGGAGGCACATCTATTAACTTGCTAATTTAGATCTCTTTTTTTTTGTCGCCATCTGTAGTTTCACAATCCTGTGAAGCAACTCCTTTCCCTAACTTCTGCGTGGTTTTTAAAGATTTTTATTTTTTTCATAGAAGTATGTTTTATCTCACATAAATTTCACACAAATACGAATTATTCTATAATATATATTGCAAAGGGAACGCGGAAGGGCTAGGCGCCAATATGGGAGGGGGGGCAAAGGAGTTTGGTGGGGCCAGAGCGGGGTCCGTGGAGCCGGCGGCTGAAACAGAGGAAACAAAGGGGAAGGCGGACCCAGTACTCGCGAAAGCGGGAGAGCAGGGGAGGGACGGGGGGACGGGGGGAGGAACAGGGCCTATGCTTCCAGCACAAGGGAGGAGGGAGACGGCCCCGTGTTGGCTGTGGAAGGGGAGAGGGGCACGGGCCCCGCGCCGTGATGGAAGCGGGGGGGGGAGGTCGCTGAAGGCTCGGGCTGAGCGATGCCAGCAGTAGGAAGGGGGTTGGAAAGGGAAGGGGCTGGCTGGGGGTCCGTGGTTTGCTGAGCGGGGGGTGGGGGGTGGTGGAAGCTTAAGAGAAAAAGTTCTGAAAGGTTTTTCTTCCTGCTCGTATTATAGCTTGAAAGAGAAGTATGAAACAAGTGATAGAGAAATTTCTGTTAGCTTGTGATGGGTAAAATTTCTTACCTACAGACTCCCAGAAGGAATTTAGATTTAAAGTTTTAGCGTTAAAATCAGAAAATGGAGCAGAAATCCATTTTATAAATTTTTTCAAGTTAGTTTTTAAAGGTTGCCTTTAGAAAAAGAAAAGTTGTTAGCAGATAGGATTGAAGATATTTGGGACTATAAGTCTCTTTCAATATGGGATAGGTGGGGTTTTGTGAGTGTTTTCCCCATACTGAAAATCTTGTTGCCAGTGCAGCAGAAAAAGAGAAGAAAAAAACATGAAAAAATCCCAAATGAGAGGAATGTTCTATTTGTCTTTAGGAACAAGTTGTAGATCTGTTGGTAGATAGAGTTAGCACTCAAGAGAGAAAAGAAACAATGGGAGGCATTCCACTGATTGATGAATGGGAAAAGAGATTTGCCTTTACAAACAAACTGTAGGTTTGCTGGTAAATGAAATTGGGTAACAGAAGATGAAAGAAGCAACGGGGGAAAACTATGAATTCTATAAGAATTAAAAATTAAAAGGAAGGGTTATACATTAGAGGAAAATCTCAGGTGTCAGACGTTCCGGGAAGTCTGTGCCTCTCAAGTACCTCAGCCAATGGGGAAAGAGAGAGGGAAATGCGGCCCGGAAAATAGGATAAAAATGGAGGCTGCGTCCTCCAAAAATTTGAGAGATCCCAGGGGAATGCCCCATGGCCTCTCCCTTTATTCGAATAAAGCAAAAAGGACTCCTCTGTCTCCTTTTTGGACATAAACCTCTGGTGTTTGTGGATTAATTTTCCTTACACAAACAAACGAAACAAGACCCAAAGTGAAAAGCGAGCTAAAAGAGGCTAAAATACTCACAAACCTCTAGCCGATGGGTCAAAACTGCCAACTGGGGGAGACCACGGTTCAGTCCTCAGGAACTGGGGGCTTTCTAAGGTTATTGAACCGCCTCAGAGGAGGTAGTTCTTCTATAATGGAGAGACTACCAGGCGAGGTTGTGACGTTCTGAAAACGGAAACTGTTATAAACAACACCATTTACTTTGTTGGGCTGGGGGGGTCCATCCAAGACTGTTCGGGGTGCCACTTTTAGCTGTTGGGGTCTGGGGGTGCCAGACCCCTGGCTGCCATGAGGTACCAGGATAGGTTTTCTTGGTATCTTGGGCAGAATCAGCCCAGCCTCCGCAGAGAGAAGAGACGGAGACCGAGGCGAATGGGTGTTCCACAGGTGTTTATTGCTCCTGCAAAGGATCCCACAGCAGCTCAGTCCCAAGGGCTGAGCTCAAAAAGGTGTTTTATAGGTTTTAGGTAGCTTGGAAAAGGACCAATAGCTAGGATCTTCTAGGAAGTTATAACCAATGAAATCTACATGGTAAGTGGGGGGCTTAGTTACAAAGGGGGGATATTTCTATGATGAGTTCACCCTAGCTAAGCAATTCTTATCTAAGGAATTTCTCTCCAAGGAGGCCTAGTTAGGGTTTCTTCTCCCTCCACAATGACCACTTCCTGGGCTCCAGTTCATGGATCATCTCATGGATGGGGGTCATGGAGTCTCACTTTTTGCAGTATTGCTGACAGTGAACTGTGTCTCCACAGGAGCTATCCGAAATGCCCAATAGCGCTTTTTGTGTCTTTGAAATATCCTCTCCTGAGGTAATCTATGCAAAGGATGCAGGGGGCCTCTGGGCCAGTAACAAGGTGTCTTTTTTCCATTCATTCCAAGTCAGAGTCGCTTGAGCTTCTAGTACAGTTAGCTGCTGGGATCCCCTTTTCATTCCATGTCTTAGTATAAGACAATTTACCTCCCCTTAAGTGACAGAGGAGGTACAATTGACACTGAAGAAGGCTTCAAGCATCAGCACTTTATTGCTCTTCAGTACAACCTTTTATACTTTTTATCTTACATGCATTCCACCTGTGTGCCATCTCTCCTCTTTTGTGGTTGGTCAGTACACCTCAGCATTCTATGTTTCTTTACCTTTAATACTGTTCACCTGTCCTACACAGTTGTAGCCCATTAGGGATGAGGCTTGGCTGCTCCTCTCCTGAGGTCATCTATGCCAAGGGGACTCTGAGCCAGTAACAACAGAATGTTTTTTCCATTCATTCCCAGTCAGACTGGCTTGAGCTTCCAGTACAGTCAGCTGTTGGGATCCCCCTGTCACCCCAGAAATGGAGATGTATTGTGCCCCTAGATATTTTGTTGGCATCAGGGTACATTGTGCACTGGTCTGAACTAAAGCCTTGTACTCTTATGAGTCTGATGGAGCAGGCCATTGGATCCATATCGTGCAGTAAATCCAATTGTCCCTAAGCGACTTAGTGACTGAGTCACTATCCATCTGTCATGGTTTGAAACTGGCCCTACACCAGACAGCCATGAGAGTCACTTGCTCACTCTCGTCTGCTACAGCTGGACATTGGAGAGGGAAAAAAGTTAACAAAGGGTTAATGAGTGAGATAAGGACCAGAAGAAAATATTTCAAGGCCAAACAGGCTCCACTTATGGTTGCAAAGTGAATTTATTATTAACAGAATCAGAGGAGGATAATGCACACTAAAATAAGCCCTTAAAAACACTTTTTGCCCCCAGCCCTTCCTTCCTTCCCACTTACAGCACAGGGAGACAGGGCATGGAGGTTTTGGTCAGTTCACCACCGAGATTTTCTTCCACTGCTCTGGGAGTCCTTCCCCTGTGAGACTGTGGGGTCCATCCCATGGGAGACAGTTCTCCATGAACTTCTCTAGCGTGGATCCACTCTCACAAGCAGCAGCCATACTGCACATGCTGCAACGTGAACTCCCCTCCATGGGCAAACAGTCCTCCCAAAAATTGCTGCAGTATGGGTGTCTCTTTCCACGCGGTGCAGTCCTCCAAGGACAGGCTGCTCCAGTCTGGAAGCAGGGGCCCACTCACTCCACTGGCTCTTCCACTGGATCACAGCCTCCTCTCAGCATCCACCCACTCTGGCATGGGCACATCTCCCATGGAGTGCGGGTGGATCTCTGCATCCCCTGTGGACCCATGGGCTGCAGGGGGACAACCTGCTTTACCATGGTCTTCACCATGGCCTGCAGAGAAATCTTGGCTCTGATGCCTGGAGCACCTCCTCCCCCTCCTTCTCCACTGACCTTGGTGTTTCCATGTTGTTTCCTCAACATGTTTTCACCTCCTACTCTTCTCCTACTAGGAGAAAAACTACGTGATTTTGGTTTGATTTTCTTCTTAAACATATCATCACAGACGAATTACCAACCTCTCTCATTGGCCCAGTTTTGGCCAGCAGCATGTCCATCTTTAAAGCCATCAGAGATTGTCTCTGCTGGGTGTGGTGGAAGCTTCCTGGAGCTTTTCACAGAAGCCATCTTTGTGTCCCCCCTGCTACCAAAAACCAGGCTGCACAAAACCAATGCACCATCATATTTGAGAAGTTATGGCATTCTGGTCAAGTTCTCACTGACTAGAGAAGGGGAAGCATAACCACCATGTATAAAAAATGGAAATAAGAAAGTCCCAGGGAAGCACATGGCAGTCAGTCTCACCTCAGTGCCTGGTTTGATCGTGGAGCAGATCCTCTTGAAAGTATGCTACGGCACATGGAAAATAAGGAGGTGATTAGTAATAGCCAACACGGCTTCACTAAAGAGAATTTGTGCATGACAAATTTGATGGCCTTCTACGATGGAGTTACAGAAGTAATAGATGAAGGAAGAGCAACCGACATCATCTACCTGGACTTGTGCAAAGCATTTGACACTGTCCTGCACAACATCCTGGTCTCTAAACTGGAGAGACATAAATTAGCACTGGACCACTTGGTGGATAAGGAATTAGCTGGATGGTCTCACTTAAAGTGTTATGGTCAACAGCTTGATGTCCAAGTGAAGACCAGTAACTAGTGGTGATCCTCAGGGGTCGTTATTAGGACCAGTGCTGTTTAACATCTTTGTTGGTGACATGGACAGTGGGAATGAGTGCACCCTCAGCAAGTTCACTGACGACACTGAGCTGTGTGGTGCAGTCGACACACTGAAAGTGTAGTGGATCAGTAAAACCTTACAAAATGAGGGCCTTGTTACCCTTCTGTCCTGGGTTAATGTTTTGACTGACTCCTCACCCTGCCCCCCTTGGCCATGAAGCTGTCTGCTCCCGGGGGAGGGGCCGCCTGGGCTCTGCTCTGCGGAATGGCCTTAGTTTGCCGCAGGCTTGACTTGGGGGGCTGCTGGGGCGGCGTGCTTGGCTCTGGCTGCTGCTGCGTGTGGCTAACGCTGCTGTGGTGGTGGCTCGTGGCCTGGTTTGTTAGTTAGCTGTTTTTTGCTTGATTTTTTTTTTACTTTTTATTGCTTGAATTATTTGGTTTAGCTCGCTGCTGTTTAAGGCTTGCTGGCTATTTCAGCTGGTTTTTTTCTTTCTCTCTCTCCCCCTCTCCCTTCTCCCCCTCACCCCCGAGAATTCAGCACCAGCTCCGGAGGAACCCTGCGGCCTGCCTCTGGACACCAGCCAGAGAAGCGTTTCGCCCTTCTAGTGAAGATCGAAGCATCCAAGTTTCTCTCTCTCTCTCGGTGAAAACTTTTTTTGTCATCTGGGTCTGTGCTGAAAAGTGTTTCTCTTGTATGTGTTAATAAATAGGTTTTTTCCACTTTTCCCCCTGAGTGAAATTTTTTTTTCTTAAGTCCAGTGAAATAAAAAATTGAAGGTTTATTTCCTGGAAAGCTCTTCTGGGGTTTTTTCCCTAAGTTTGTCCAAAGTTAGACATTCCTTATTTGGTGGCCCGTACAGGGAAAAAGAAAGTGGAAAAAACTTTAATAACATCTTGTTTTTAATTGGCCTGTATTGATATCAGTATGTTTTTTGAAGCCATGATGTCTTTTGAATTGGAAGCCTGCCTGTATGTTTGCTCTTTAGAGTTTTTTGAAATCTTAATACCCCTGTGGTCTTTGGGCCTGTTCTCTTACTCAGAGATAGCCCCAGTGTTGTCTCTAGCACGTAGTTTTTTCATGAAAGGGGTATTAACCAAAATACTCATTGGGCTAAGCTTGGTTGTTATGATCTGCCAGAAGTTTATGAAAGTGTTAGAATCCACTTCAGGGATGTACAAGTCGTGGTTTGTGTTGTGCACTCAATTCATTAGAGGAGAAGCAAGCAAAAAGGATTTTTTGCCTTTATTTTCCTTCTTCTCCCCTGAATTATTTACATCTCTGTTAAAAAATGTTCAGCTCTCCCTGAGTGTAAAGGAAACCATCTTTCTGGTATTTAATTTAGTAAGTTTTTTCTATACTGTCTGCAGTTTATACAAAATGAAAGCTGAGATTTCTAGGGATGCAGGTGTTACAACCCCTGATTTGGTAGCAAAGCAAAGTGTGAAAAATTCTGAGTGGTGTGGCAAATGGGAGGAACTAGGCCAAATTCTAAAAGAGTTTTCTGAACCTATAATCTGGAATTTTTCATCTGAACAAATTCAAGACCCAGTCAAGACTGCAAAGTACTTAAAAGAAAAGTGTCAAGACAATTCTAAGGAAAAGAAAATCACTGCAGTGAGCTGGGCTCTGGCCTACGCTTATAGAACCCTGTTAAATAGTGTAGGACAACAAACAAAGGAGAAGGAACAGGGAGATAACGTAGCTACTATTCCAGTTACTCAGACTGCAGTTAACACCTCAGGCTCCAGAACAGGGGCAAAATTAGACAGCAAGCTTCAACCTATGGCTGTGGCTACCAGTACCAGGAGTAGAAAGTGCACAAAGAAAACAGATCGGCCGGTGGAGGATAATGATGATAAGGATGCAGGAGAAGAACCTTCAACTCCCCCTGATATAAATCCGGAGTTAAAGTGACTGATGTGAGATCAGAAACTAATAATGAGTCTTTTTCCCTGAAAGATCTTCGTGGTCTAAAAAAAGATTATACAAGGCGACCTGATGAATCCATAATTAGTTGGCTGGTCCGGCTTTGAAATGCAGCAGGTGAGGCAACCATCCTGGATGGCACGGAAGCGAGACATTTGGGATCCCTGTCTCAAGATCCAGTCATCGATCAAAGTATGATGAGGGGAGCTAATCCTCAGAGCCTCTGGTCACGTGTATTAGACAGTGTGGCACAAAAATATCTCTGCGCTGATGACCTGTACATGCAGCAGACCAAATGAAAAACCATCGAGCAGGGAATCCAATGTTTGAGAGAGATGGCGGTGGCAAAAATTATTTTCTCAGATAACGTAACAACTAGAAATCCAGGTCTGGTACCGTGCACACCGATTATGTGAAGAAAGCTTGTGAGGCTTGAGCCATCTGAATATGCCTCAGCTCTTGCAATCATGAAACGAGAAAACATAGACGAGACAGTGCTTGATATGGCAAAAAAGCTTCGGGCATACGCTGATGCTGTGCATGGCCTAACGCATGCCAGGATTGCAGCCGTGGAAACACGTTTACAGAACTTGGAAAATAAGTTGGAGGAAAACCATAAGAAGCTGAGAGAGGAAATCAAGAAGGATCTCCTCCAAATCTCAGCTGTGCAAATCAGACGTCCTGGCAGTCAATGCAGACGCTCCTCTGCTGAGGAGAGAAGGTACACCCCACGTGCGGAGTTGTGGTTTTTCTTGCGTGACTGCGGGAAAAACATAAAGAGGTGGAATGGAAAGCCCACAGCTGTTCTGGCATGACGAGTGCGTGATTTGAAGGAAGACAAGGCTCAACAAGAAGGTTCCATCAGAAAGAGAGCAGCTCCAGTCGCCCGGAACCACAGTGCCACGTATGAGAAGGATGATGACAACATGTCAAATTCACTTGAAGGAACTTTTAAGACCTATGCCCCCGTCAAAAAGGACAAACAAGCTTAGAAAAGCCCTGCCTCTAGCCAGGGTGAGGCCAGGGAAAACCGAGTGTTTTGGACCGTGTGGATTCAGTGGCCTGGCACATCAAAACCACAGAAGTATAAAGCTTTAGTGGACACTGAAGCACAGTGTACTATATTTCCATCAGAATGTGTCGAAGAAAAGACCGTTTCTATTGCTGGTGTAACAGGTGAATCACAGAACTTTACCATAGTAAAAGCGGAAATGAGTCTAACCGGAAGAGAGTGGAAGAGATACCCGATTGTGACTGGCCCAGAGGCTCCGTGTATTTTGGAAATAAATTTCCTTCGAAGCAGATATTTTAAGGACCCAAAAGGCTTCAAGTGGGCATTTAGGATAGCGGCTGTGATGGCGGAGCGAATCCGGCAATTGAACACCCTGCCCGGACTATGTGAAAACCCAATTGCCGTGGAACTCCTGAGGGTAGAGGAGCAGAGGGTACCGATTGCCACTTCGATAGTACATCGTCGGCAATATAGGACAACTCGGGATGCTGTGATCCCGATCCATAAGATGATCTGGTGTTGTAATTCAATAAATGAGGTATAAGGAATGAATCAGCAAACCTGGCCATCTCCTTCCGGCTAGCTCCCTGTTCATGTCCCCCTTCCTGTGACCTTTCCCTGTGACCTTGTACCCTACCGGGAATTCCTGTATCCTGACACTATCCCCCTGTATCCTTATCCCATTGGCTGCTAGCCAAAGCCACTCCCCATTCCCTCTCCTGAAGACGGAGATCCCAGGAGGGTTCTCCCTCTTTCCTCTTTCCTCCATCAGGCCATGCCATCGCCATAGAATAAAGCTGAGAAAAGGAAGAGCCTCTTTTGTAATCCATTTCCATCCATGCTAAAAAATACTTTGTCCGATCTTAAGTAATTAGGAAAAAGACAAAGCATCATTTTAGCGGTTGGCGCCTGACTGTGGGGCTTAATTTTGGACCCCATTTTGCCTGGAGTCCCAGTTTTAGGACTTTAAAGGCCGGTTAGGTTGATCAACTACCTCCGTGGTTGGAGCGGTTTTTACCAGCCCCGAATGCGAGAGGGTGAGACGGGCAACTTCTTCGCGGACTAGAAGGAGCCGTCTCTGGATCGGAACTTTTGCAGAGTTACTGGTGAGACCGCGCTCCGTCTAAGAAAGGTAACCCCACGTTAGCTCCGAAAGACAGGGGAGGGGCGTTTTTGGACGGATTAGCTCAGACTCGTGGGGGGAGGTTGGTACCCCGCGGGTGGCAGCAGCGCAGTCCCAGCGTGGAGCGGGGAGCACGTGGGCGGTGTTGCAATCCCGCCTGGCAGTACACGTGCTCAGCCAGCTCTGCCTGGCGTGTGTTGCGGTATTGGCGTACGCACAGGCGCCGGAGCTTTCCCTGAAGTGGAATTCCCCCGGGATCGTCCTGTGTGGCCATTACGGGTAACCACGTGTAGTAATAAAGCCCAGCACCCCCACCTGGGTTTTGCAAATTGTGTAACTTTTCTGCAAAAGACCGGGAATCGTGCATTTTGTTTTTATAACATCGAAATGAGGGGGAATGTTTCAGCGCAACAAAAGAGTATTATTTCTCAGCTTAAAGAAATGTTAGATGCACAGCATGTTGTGATTTCTAAGAAACAGATTGGAAAGTTTGTTAGCTGGTTGTCTCGAGAAGTTATGGAATTTGAAAAGCAAAATATCAAATCTATTTTATTTTGGGACAGAGTCGGAAATTTATTAACTTCTAAAATACAGAAAGGCGATACCACTGTTGCTTTATTTTTGCCTATATTTTTAAATATTCACAAACAATTATCACAAATAGAGAACAAAAATCAACCACAGGAAAATTCTTTACAACCCTCTTTACCTAATTCGGAACCTCCTGTCCCTGAATTAAAAGAGAAATCAGAAATACCTCCAGAAACTACTAATACTAAGGTTCCTCCAAAATACACAGAATTAGAATCTCCTGAACAATCTGCTACAAACTTACCATTGTACTTCTCTCTGTCGCTATTGCCCTCTCAGCAACCTAGTTTAGAAAATCGCTCTTCTTTAGTGCAAGGGGAAAAACATGTAGTAAATTCTAATACTATGCCTTTTTCTTCCAATAATCCGTTCCTGCATCCACCTCCAATTTCTGCTCAATATTTTCCTGCTTATTGTAACCCATTTTTCCAAGCTACACCGCTTTCTAATGCTTTTTCTAACACCGGGACACAGAACAATGGGAGGCCCGGGAGTGCAGCCGCAGAGGGAGGGGGAGGGGAAGCACGTGTCTCAGGTACACAGACACCTTCTGCAGAGGCACGGACACAATTAACCCCTAACTCACTGACTAACCCTGAATCTCATCTAGTTTTTGAAGCAGCACCAGTTGTTTATTTAGGTAGAAAGAATGGTAAAAGAAGCTACCAACCACTACCATACCAAGATAAAAAAGAAATTTGCAAGGTACAAAGGGAGTTTGGGAGGCAAAGTGCCATATTTAAGGGAATGATGAGAGCAACTTTTACATCAAATGAACTAGTTCCACATGATTTAAAAGACCTTTTCAGGTGTTTGCTAACCCCTGCTGAATATGTATTATGGTTTAATATTTGGAAACGTTCTTTAAGCAGTCTTTTAACAGAGCTTCACAAAAATTCTGAATATTCCAAAGACTCTGATGATAATGAAATTACATTAGATCATTTATGTGGGGAGGGGGAAATACATTGCCCTGAAAAGCAAACTCGGTTATTGTCTAAATTTATTTTGGATAAGGTTTGTGAGGTAGCTGAACAGGCTTTTATCAAATTGCCAACTGTTGAAGTAACTACTAGTTATGTAAATATTAAACAATATCCTTCTGAGAATTTTTTGAGCTTTATAGATCGTTTGAAGACACAGGTGGAACGCCAGGTACAGAATCCAGCCATGCAGGCAGAACTGATTAAGGAATTAGCAGAGAAATACACCAATGAAGCCTGTCGCAGAGTCATTCTAAGCCTGCCCCTGTACCCAGAACCAACCCTAGCACAAATGATTGAAGCCTGCGCTCGGAAAGCAGAATTGTTCAGTGTTCCAGAGAGGACCCCATGTCCAACACCTCCTGAGCCTCCAGCACCTGATCCACCTCAGATGAAGAAGCCGCAGTTATCATCACAGCAGCTGAAGAAGAACACCTGTTTCCAGTGCCAGCAGCAAGAACATTTTGCTAGGGACTGTCCTCAAAGCAGGAAACAGAATAAAATCAGCAAACAAAAAAACTAGAACTGAGGCGCGGGCCTGCCATAAACACCATAGCGCGCCAGGATATAAATTCTGCAGGCTATACTGTAGCAAAAGCCTCTCTCTTAAAAGCAAGGGGGGAGGATGGGATGGACAATGTGGGTATAACAGATAATGTAAATGTTAAATGTTCTCCTAACAAAGTCAGACAGTTCTGTGGCCGTATTAGGCTACAAACTACCAAAGGTTTTCATTTCAGATCTGCTGAGTGGACCATCATTACAGTGGACATCTCGAGTCCTTTAATTGATATGACGGTTTGCCACATGGAGAGTGAGTATTTTGTTGTGGGAGACACAGCACACACACCTTCTGAAATTGAAATAGCTCCTATGATCATTAAGGGGAAAATATCTGGTGTTATCATATTAGCTCGTTGTCCACAAGCACCTTTCTATTTGGGTGAGGGGCAAGTACTGGCCCAAGCTTTTCCTATTCCAGCAAATATCACAGCAGATAATAAGTCACCAGAGGTTTACTGGGCAGAGACAGTGAAGGAGGAAAAGCCTTCTCTAGCATGCAACATGGCACATGTAACAGACCATCTACATGTGAAGGGTGTTCTGGATACAGGCTCTGATGTAACCATAATACCTGAAAAGATGGGGCCTTCACATTGGGAATTGCAACCTGTTGCAGGGCAGGCAAATTCAGGGTATAGGAGGTATTAAATTGGCACAAATATCAAAACGCATTGTACAAATTGAGGGATCGGACGGCAAATTGGCCAGTGTTCGTCCGTTTGTAATAGATTATAAGTGTCCCCTATGGGGAAGGGATTCCATGTCACAATGGGGAGTTAAAATGATAATTCCAAAAACTCCCCAGGATTTTTAGAAGCGGCCACCGTGGAGTGCTGGGTCCAGAAGCTGACATGGCTAAGTGACACACCTATCTGGACTACACAGTGTCCGTTAAGAAAGGAAAAGTTACAGGCACTTCAAAAACTTGTAGATGAACAATTGGCGAAAAATCATATAGAAGAGACAACAAGCCCCCGGAATTCTCCAATTTTTGTAATAAAAAAACCAAAAACAGACAAATGGAGATTATTACATGACCTTAGGGGAATAAATAAAGTAATTCAAGACATGGGATCTCCTCAACCTGGGATGCCTTCTCCAACTATGTTACCTAGAGATTGGCAATTGGCAGTTATAGATATCAAAGATTGTTTTTTCCATATCCCATTACACCCTGAAGATGCTCCCAGGTTTGCATTCTCAGTACCATCATTGAACAGAGAGGCTCCAATGAAGAGATACCACTGGAAAGTGCTTCCACAGGGCATGAAGTGTAGTCCTGCTATCTGCCAGTGGTATGTAGCTTAGAGGGAGTAGGTTTACATTCTCCATTTCAAAGAGAGGCTTCTGCCTTTATTAGCAAACACCTGTCCTTCAATCCAGTACAGATTTTGGCGCCCAACGTGGGGCACGGGAGCATTGAGAGATAAAACAAAATAACAGTTCTTGAGTAACTTAAATTTTGTGTGCTGAATATAGAAACCTCATTTGGTAGCATCATGTGGTCTACCTTACCCTAGTTTGGGTGGCATGTGATTGTGGCTATATTTCTCCTATTTTCAGGCCCTTATCTAAACATAAGCCCTATAACTAAGGCTACTGTTTCTGTTATCCAGTTTACTTTATAAGTTAATAATGTAAGGAATTCATAGATTTTTAACTTCCTTTGGAAGGCGGGTACATGGATTCAGGGCTATCACACACTAACTGTATGTTTTTGGGGTTACTTTAATAATAGTACCTACTGTGAAAGAATGACACCAGGAAAAATTTTTCCCCCAACCCTTTGCCCAGTTTTTTGGGTCTACCCCACCAGTTTTTGAAGGGTTCAAATCTTCTCTCAATGCTAATGATATAATACAGTAGCTAGTGCTACTGATAAGACTGTTCTAATTAGCATTCAGAGATAAAGGAATATTGGCTTGGATAACAACCCTGATACCTACCCCAGGAAATAGAGATGATGCTCCAAACACTGACCTCACTCCAGAGACAGAGGATGCTTCCCCAGAGCCTAACCCTGCCCAAGAGCCCAGCTCAGAAAGAAACCACCGGGAGTAGATGGGGGTTCTGGTGAAGAAGATAGGTCAAGTGCTGAAAAAGTACCTTTCCCCATCTGATGAGAAACCCTCCCCCTGCTTTAAGGAGGGAGAGTCTGATGGTGCTGCAGTGGAACCCACAAACATTACATCTGTCCAAGTTCCCGCTGAACCACAGGGGCAGTCACAGTCAGCTATAGTCGCCCCTGTAGAAAAAAAAAAATAAAACAATGCACCTAGATAATAAAAATAAGAAAAGAAAGCCCTCGCAACCAGCAGGAGAGCCAGAAAATGAAATCGTCACCGAGTCCCTCTAGTACGAAAGTCTCCGTAATCTGCTAAAAGACATTGTACGATGGCGGTGTGAGGCTTTTACAGCTTCGTTATGATGCCTTGAGGATCTGGAACAGAGACTACACAAAGTTTAGGGGAATAAAATGGGTATTTATTTAGAGGCCTTCAAAGGCCACACCCTGGCAGTACCAGTGCCACAGTGTGGCCCCTGCCCTGCCTGGATGACTCCAAGATGGAAGCAAAAGAGGGCTTGGTCACATGGTCTCACATCTTTATAGACTCTTGTCCATTTGCATGCAGATGTCAACCATCCAATTAATAGTCTCAAATTGTAAGGTTTCACCCCCCCTTGCTTGCTTGCTGGCCCGCCCTCCTCTTTTCACGCTGTTTATGCTTAGGGCCTGGAGTTTGAAGAAAGTGTCCTTGAGTCAATAGCAGAAATCGGACTATTTTGTCTTCATTACTTTAAGCACAACAGAAAAACATACCGAAGCAGAACAGAAATCTCAGAACTTAAGGCTTCAATTCTCCCCTTTAGAGGCTCTACAAGGTCTCTACCTTGTCAAGTCTCTATTCTGAATTTTACTAACAAGAAATACTTAATGACCAATAAGTGTCTAATAATAATACATATCTAACATTAGATAATTATTTAATAGTAAATACATACTAATAAACATAAACCTAATAACAATAAGTATCCAATAAGAATAATATCTTACACAATCAAATATTATATAAAGAAGAATAGCAATTAAATACAGAAGAGGAATCACTTGAAATGTGTTATCATTTACATCAGTCTTTGTTGTTACAATTGTTCAGGAGCAGAGGCTTTCTTAATTCTGGAGTAGTGTATCCAGAGTCCTCTGCCAGACGCTTTGACCTCAGTGAAGGTTGTCAGCAGGACTTTAAAAGGTCCTTTCCACTTGGCTTGCAGAGGACTACTGTTCCACCACTTCACATAGACCCAGTCTCCAGGCTGGAAAGGTGTAACTGTTGAGGCTAGCTGGGGGGTTTCTAGTCTCAGACTGATACAAGTCCGGATAGCTCCGAAAAGTCCTCGATGCAGTACAGCTACAAAGCTAGCCAAGAAGACCTCGAGACTTCGCTGCAGAGGTTCCGAAGGTAGTTTATTTCTCTGAAGGGTCTCCGCTAGCCAAATCCGATTACATAGTATAACAAAGAGTTTTAATAGCTTTCTAAAGGATTGAGTTTCTAGCCAATAAAACTACAAGTTAAAAAACTATCCAATTACTTTAAAATTCTAAGCAGGAAAAAACCAATCACTTAATAACTTTAAAGACCAATCAGAATTCTGATAAATAACAGAGGTTTTGATAAGGAAGGGGGGGCATCGCTCTAGGGGGTTTCTTTGTCTTAGGGGATTAAGTCCCAGGGTCCTTTCTCGGGGGGTATGGTATCATCTACACAACAGATGTGCAGATGTGTCCAGTCCTATGGGTCTGGATAGCACGATGTAACTCTGGAGCTTCTGTGAAGTGGAACTTAAAGCCATTAGATAACACTGCAAATCACATTTCCCCTTCATATGAATTTTACCTGGAATATGTGGGATTTGATATGGTCTGCCATACAGTATTTCGTGAAGACTGATGTTACCTCTCCGCCTCAGTTGGATGCGATTTCTAAGTAATGCTATAGGTAAGGCCTGAACCCATGTCATCGATGTCTCCTGATGAATTTTACTAATTTGTCTTTTGAGAGTCTCATTCATACGTTCAACTTTACCACTTGCTTGGGGTCTATAAGGTGTGTGCAGATCCCAAGTAATTCCCAAAATCTGGCTAACATCTTTAACCACTGTAGCAACAAAGTGTGGTCCCCTATCTGATGACAGTCCCAAGGGAACTCCGAATCTCGGAATTATGTGGTTAAGCAAAACTTTCACCACCTCTTTGGCTGTGTTAGTGTGACAGGGGTAAGTTTCTGGCCATGCACTGAAGGTGCCAACTAATACCAGTATGTACTAGTATCCTTCTTTGCGTGGTAACTCCGCAAAATCTATTTGCCAGTAATCCTCAGGAAGATCTCCTGCATTTACTTACTTCTGATTGTATGATATCAGTCATTCCCTTTACTATTACTACCTTTCTTAAGTGTTTCAAAAGGTTTTCAGTCCTGAAATGTGTGGTTTTGTGTTCTCTTTGAACTAATTCCCAAAGGACCAGGGGTGGGACTACCACCTGATTTGTCTGTGTAACAGCCCACCCACCTTCTGTGATTTCAGCTTTAAGAAATTTTATTAGTTTGTGGTCTGCCTGGTCATATTTTGGGGTGTACCCCGACAAATCAATCTTTTTTTGCGGAATTACTGCAAGAATAACTTTTTCTGCAATCTTTCTTGCTTTTTTATCAGCAAAGCGATTTCCCAATTCTGGTACCCTTTTGATGACCTCTACAATGCATGATAGCTACTTCTGTGGGTTTTTAAATACTCTCTAAGAGGGCAAGTATTTGCTCAGCATGCTTGATTTGATTACCTTGAGCATTCAAGAGTCCTCTCTTTCCAGAGGGCTCCATGGGCATGGACAACACTAAATGCATATTTAGAATCAGTCCATATATTAACCTTTTTCCCCTCACTCAGGTCTAGAGCTCTTGTTAGTGCAATCAGTTCAGCTTTCTGTGATGACACGTCTGCTGGAAGGGCCTTTGCCTCAATCACCTTGTCCTGTGTGGTCACTGCATAGCCTGTCATCCTTTTACCATTTTTCCTGAAGCTGCTTCCATCCGTAAAAAGCTCCCAATCTGGATTCTCCATGGGCACATCTTTCAGATCTGTTCAGCTGGAACATACCTCTTCAATTATCTGCAAGCAGTCATGCTCTGGCTCATTGTCAATTAAGATGGAGGACAGAAACATGGCAGGGTTAACAACAGAAGTTGTTTTTAGGGTAACATCATCTCGCTCTAACAACAGTGATTGGTATTTCAACATCTGGTTGCCGGACAGCCAATGTTCCCACTTTTGATCAAGGACATCTGTTATGGCATGGGGTACATACACTACAATATGTCACCCAAGGGTAAGTTTTTGGGTCTCCTGGATCAAGATGAAAGTGACTTCCACGGCCTTTAGGCACCCCGGCCAACCCTGGGCAAAACTATCTAGCTGTTCAGAAAAGTAGGCCACAGCACTCTGCTGGTCCCTGAGAAATTGTGCTATTACCCCCAAAGCCACATTCTGTCTCTCATATGCAAAAAGTTCAAAAGGTTTAGTTAGGTCTGGCAGTCCCAGTGCTGGAGCTGACATCAGTGAGTGTTTCAGCTGTTTAAAAGCTACTCTAGTGTGTTCAGTCCATGGAATAATTCCTCTCTCGGCTGCTTTTAGCGTTCCATATAGGGGTTTCACTAGAAGTCCATAATTTGCTATCCACAAACAAGACCAACCTACCATTCCCAGGAAAGCTTCCATCTCTCTCACTGTATGGGGCTCGGGGAGTTGACAGATGGCTTCTTTCCATTCTTTGCTGAGCTGTCTGTGTCCACGGAAGATCTCAAGTCCCAAATAGACTACTGCTTCTTTAGCAATCTGTGCTTTGTCTTTAGAGACTCTGTACCCACTTATTCCCAAGAAGTTTAATAAACTTACAGTGAATCATATGCAGTCATCTCTGGTCCTGGCTGCACTCAAGATGTCATCCACATATTGAAGAATAACTCACTCTGGCTCCTGTTTTTTCCAGTCTTCCTTTACTAGCTGGTTTCCAAATATGGTCGGGCTGTTCTTGAAACCTTGGGGCAAAACTCTCCAGGTAAGTTGACATTTCCTCCCTGTCTCAGGATTTCCCCACTGAAAAGCAAAATGGTCTTGACTATTTTTGTCTATAGGAATGCAGAAAAAGGCATCCTTCAGATCTATAACAGTAAACCACCCTTATTCATCTGTTAGTGTGGTCAAAAGGGTGTAGGGATTGGGTGCTACCGGGTGTATATCTTCTGTAATTTTGTTGACTGCTCTTAAGTCTTGTACTAATCGGTAACTCTTATTATCTACTTTCTTAACAGCTAAAATGAGGGTGTTGAATTTGCACTCACATTGCACTAACAGACCATGTTGTAGGAATTTTTCAATTATAAGTATCAATCCTGTATGATTTTCTAAATTTAAAGGGTATTGTTTCTGCCTTACCGGTGTGGGTCCTGGTTTGAGTGCAATACTCACTGGTTCTGCCCGTTTGGATCTTCCTGGGATATCACTGGCCCACACTATTTGATTTACCACATTTTCCACTTCAGCGGGGATTTCACTGCATTTTTCCTGTATAAAAAGTGCAGCAACTTGGACAAATTTAGGTTCAGGAATTATAACTTATACACCCTTTCCTTTTCTGAATTTAATCTCTGCTTCCAATTTTTCCAGCAAGTCCCTCCCCATCAATGGTTTTGGGAAGTTAGGCATGTAAAGGAATTGATGGTTTACCCAATGCTTCCCCACGTTTTACAGAATGCACACTGGTCCTTCCCTGTAGGGGAATCTTTGTTGGATGATTTTCCTGAGTTGTCTTCTTACTAGGTTGGGGTTTAACCCTTTCAGTTGGACCCTTATTGCGAAACACCATCCAGGCAACCTCTAGCACTTTCTCCGTATCTCAGACTCCCTCTATCTTTTGCAGCTTCCTTCTTATATCATTTGAAGCCTGACCCATAAACAACAAAACCAGATGTGCTTTACCATCAGCTAATTCAGGGTCTAGATCAATATACTTGATAGCGGTATCTCTTAACCTGTTTAAAAAATCAGTGTGTGATTCATCATAACTTTGTCTTACTTCATAAAGCTTTGACCAATTTATAGCTTTAGGTACACCGTGTTTTAACCCATATACCACAAGACGTTGATATTGTCTTAGCCTCGCCATATGTTCTGGTATATTTGGATCCCACCCAGGATTTTCAAGGGGGAATATCTGAGTGACAGTACTTAGAAGTATTCCACAGGCTATGTTCCCCTCCACTGATGTTGTGATGGCTTTATTGACCATTTGTCTCTCAGTGGCATCTAGTAATGTATCGAATATAGAGTTCAAATCTGCCCAGTCAGGGTTCTGTGAGTTAATAGCCCATTCTACTAATTTTGCCACTTTATCTGGGTTCTCTTTATATTTCCCCACGGTAGTTTTCCACTGCTCTAACTCTATAACAGAGTATGGGACTTTCACATATATTGGTCCCTGATTGCCAACTGCTTGTCTTAAGGGGGCTTGCAAAATTGGTTCTCTTTCTTTCTCCCTTCTTGATCTAGTACGGTGGGCAATTGAGCTACATTCTCTGAGGGCTTTTCTTGCTATCCTTCCCCTCCCTCGCTTGTTTAAGGCAGCAATAATTTCGTCCATTTCATCATGGTCTTCTTCCTCCTCAGAGCCATTTGAATAAGAGCTGTCTGAGTCTGTTGTGGCCAACAGTCTACCTCGGCTAGTCCCCATCCTAGAAAGAATCATGCAAGAGCTATTACGACACCACGCCTTGGCTGTGTGTCTGCGATCGTTGATGATGTCACCTCCTGTGGCAGCTCTCTGGCCTTCGGGGTTGCCATGGTATCTCACAGGCGTGAGAATGGAGGAGGCGTCACTTCCCCTACGGGAGAATCCCACTCCCCCTCCTTGGTAAAAGGTCCTGTCCCCCGGCCCCTCCTCTGGAGGCGGTGCCGAGGGCTGCACACACTGGTGATCTCCTCCCCCGTTCCAGACCCCTCAGGGCTGTGCCAGAGATGGCGGCGGGGGCAGTATCCATTGCTGCCAGGGCCCGCCTTCCTCCTCCTTCACTGACCAGGGCCCTGTCTTAGCCTTTGCTGCTGGAGGAGGGGCCCGCACCCCCGGCCCGAGCCCACGCCCAATGCAGCCGGGACCGATCCTGTCCTCATGGCAGGCGCAACCAGGTCCATGTCTGTTTCCTCTGGATTTTTATATAAACTACTGAAAGTTGGCTCCTTCTATTTACCCTTTAAGACTAATATATGCTCTTTCTCCTTATCTCAATCCTGCTTACATGCTAATACCAGAAAGAGCTGGGCATACTCTAACTCTTAAAAAAATCTGTCTCCATTTATTCGGGATATTAAACTTGATATTAATTTCCGATCTAAACTTCCAGACTTAGGCCATGTTTCTCTATTATCTAGTTCATACGCTGGCCACATTTTTCTGAGAGTCTAAAAAGTTTAGGTTTTGAAAGCATAGACTCTTCCCCAATCAGATTTGCCCAGTTTTTCAATATTAAACCCAAAGGGCTATCTCTTGGAATACTGCCATTATCACATTCAGAAGAGAATGTACAACCCATTCGGATACCCTAAAATAAATGGCAAAGCACAAAGAGTCAGGATTTGAACTCACGGCTTTCAGAGCCACAGCACAGACATGAACCAGCTGCACCACCCTTTGGCTTCAAGTCAACATCACTGCAATTTAAACCTACTCTTTAAGGCGTTCCTTCCTACCCACAGATAAAGAGTACAACAATTCTGCTTAGAACCCTAAGTGTTGGAGTCAGTGAGTCAGGTGTCTCTCTGAATTCTTCAGAGAGAAACCAGAGTGCAGGGATTGAATTAAAGTTTTTGGATGGATTGAAGCATATTAAGCCACTCACACATAAAGTAGACATTTAAGTAGAAGTAAGTTAGTAAGTTTTAGGGTGAGTTCTAATGCTTTTAGTAAGTGAAAGGTTTCAAATGCCACAGTAGCAGTGTGAGTTCTAGTGAAGGTTGAAATATACTGATATTTTTAGCAAGAGGGTCTAGGCCCACAGTTGTAGACAGGACTTAGATATAATAGAGCGCTATGGTAAGAATATTGCTTGCATTTTTCACATAGAACAAGATAAATTATATGCGTAGTTCCATACGTAAACTGGTGTGTTAAGAAATTAGAATTCTAATAGGTTAAGGAGTGGTGGTCCGAGCTTGCATCTTAGCTTGTTAGAAAAATCCTATGTAAGAACTTGTATTGGGGAGAGTTGTTGCTTTTAGCCATTCTGGCTTCTAGCCATTCGCTTATTGCTATTGCTTTGCTATTGCTTTGCCATTGCTTTTTGCTATTACCTTTGGAGATTGATGTGCTTTGTAATAAAATGTGCTTTGTAATAAATAACCTTTTTAACTATTAGCTGCTTTGCTTATTTAAGATAACCCGACGAAGTAGGAGCCAAGGGCTCGGAGTACGAGCCTAAGAGCCCTAGAGTTTAGTGCCAAGAGCACCGGAGGTCAAAAAGAACCTCACACCTAAGGTTCTCCAAAATAAATGTACACTTTGCAAAATTACAATTTACAAACTCTCTTAGCACCTAACCAAGATGCTAAACAAACAGAATACCCTTTTATTCCGTTACTCACGTGCCTCTGTTCCCAGGGTTCTTGGCTCTGATACCTCTGGACCTCTGCTGGGCCTTTCCAGGGCTGCTGGCAGGGTTTCAGTCCAGAGATTTTCCAGATGCCTCACCTGTCCTGCCTGGCTCACCAATTCTAAAACCTAGGGGTGCTGGAACAAAGGCTACACAGAGTTTAGGGGAATATAATGGGTATTTATTGAGAGGCCTTCAAAGGCCACACCCTGGCAGTACCAGTGCCACAGTGTGGCCCCTGCCCTGCCTGGATGACTCCAAGATGGAAGCAAAAGAGGACTTGGTCACATGGTCTCGCATCTTTATAGACTCTTGTCCATTTGCATACAGGTGTCAACCATCCAATTAATAGTCTCAAATTGTAAGGTTTCACCCCCCTTCCTTGCTTGCTGGGCCGCCCTCGTCTTTTCACGTTGTTTATGCTTAGGGAAACTGCCCTTGGGTCAATAGCAGAAATTGGACTATTTTTCTTAATCAATCTAAGCACAACGGAAAAGCATATCCAAGCAGAACAGAAAACTCAGAACTTCAGGCATCCGTTACTTCAGGTCTGGGGCCTAATAAAAACAGGTGTGCAATTAGATAGCACTAAAGCAAGATATTTGGAACCCTTGACCCAGGACTCAAGTGTGGATCAAGTATTTGTAAGGGAGCCAAGCCCCCTTTCCCTCTGGGAATGGCTTTTAATAAGGGTAAGAGAGAGATTTGTCAATACAAAAAGAATGCAGGAGCACAACCATAAAATGAGCTATAAGACCCTTGAGGAAGGGATCAAGCAGCTGAGAGAGGTGGCTATATTAGAAGTACTCTTTGGGATGGGCGGACAGCATAACAATGACTCTGACAAGGTCAGGTGCGCAGGGCAGAGGTTGTAAAATCTGGCAAACCTGAGGCTATCTCAATATACCACCTTTATTGCAATAATTAATGCTAATAACAACCAAGAGGCAGTGGGTTCTGTTGCTAACAAGCTCAAAAATTTTGACAGTATGATAAATGACCCAATACTGGCTCATGTCTTTGCCGTGGTCAAAAGCCTCCAAGAAGAAATGAGGGAAATGAAAGAAGAGATGAAATAGATCAGTGCTGCACCAGTGCAAGTCACAGGCCCCAAATTTAAAGCCCAACGCCCCCCAGGTAGAAAGAAAAATATACCCCACAAACTAACCTGTAGTTCATTCTGTGTTACCATGGGGAAGACATAAAAAAATGAAATGGAAAACCCAATTCTGTCCTGGTAGCACTAACCAAAAGAGTTCTACTAAAGTAAAAGTAGCCTCAACTTCCCATAATCAAAATGCAGAGTATTACAGAAAAAAAATCCATCAAACCCACTTAAAGAAACCACTATTATGTATGTCCAGAGAAGAAATAATAACCAGGGCTAGAGGGGCCCTGCCTCTAGTTGGGGAGAGGCAAGGGATGACAGAATCAATTAGACAGTGTGAATCTGATGGCCTGACACATCAGAGCCACACTAAAAAAGAGTGAAGCTCCAAATCATCTACAGTAAATTGATGACATCATTGTGTGGGGGAACACCGCAATAAAAGTATTTGAGAAAAGAAAGAAAATCATCCAAATTTTTCTGGGAGCCGGCTTTGCCATTAAAAAGAGCAGTCAAAAGACTTGACCAAGAAGTCCAGTTCCTAAGAGTGAAGTGACAAAACAGACAGCATCAGATCCCCACTAAAGTCATCAATAAGATCACTGCAATATCTCCACCAACGAGCAAGAAAGAGAGGCAAACTTTCCTAAGTGCCATAAGCTTTTAAAGAATGCACATCCCCAAGTACAGTCAAATTGTAAGCCCTCTATACCTAGTCACCTGCAAGGAGAGCAACGATGTCCACTAAGGCCCTGAACAGTAACAAGGCTTTGCCCAGATCAAGTAGGATATTGCTCATGCAGTAGCCCTTAGCCCTGTCAGGACGGGACTGGAAGTAAAGAATGTGCTTTACTCTTCAGCCAAAAACCATAGTCTGTCCTACAGCCTTTGGCAGAAGGTGCCTGGTAAGACTTGAAGCTGACCACTGGGATTCTGGAGCCAAAGTTACAAAGAGTTCAAAGCCAGCCACACTCCCCCAGAGAAGGAAATCTTAGCTATCTATAAAAGAGTTCAAGATGCCTCAGAAGTGATTAGCACAGTGTCCTGGGTCAACTTAACCTAGCACCCCGACTACCAGTACTGGGGTGGATGTTTAAAGGAAAAGTTCCTTCTACCCACCACGCCACTGATGCCACATAGAGCAAGTAAATTGCCCTCATCACAGAGCACACCTGTTTTGGCAACCCAGATCGCCCTAAAATTTTGGAAATAATTACAAACTGACCAGAAAGTGAAGATTTTAGTCTTGCCGACAAAAAAAAAGCAAAATCAAGTGATCCACGCTAAATAAGCCCCACCAGACAACCAACTGCCAGCAGACAAAACACGCTATGCTCTTTTAACCAACAGTTCCTGCCGCACTGTGAGGATGAACTGGAAGTAGAAAACAGCTGTATAAAGCCCCACATGGCAAGTTGCACAAGCTACTGAAAGAAAAGGTTGATCAAGTCAGCTTGCTGAATTCAAAGCTCTTCAGGTGGCCCTAGACATTGCTGAAAGAAAGAAGTGACCAAAGCTCTACCTTTACACTAATTCATAGATAGTAGCCAATGCTCTTTAAAGTTAGCTGAAAAAGTGGAAAAAGGCTAACTGGAAATGTAAACAAAATCCAATCAAGTCTGCTAATGAGTGAAAAGACATTGCCACTCGAGTAAAGAAGCTACCCATAAAAGTCAGTCATGTAAATGCCCATGTCTCCAAAAGTCAAGCTAATAAAAAAAGCCAACACAACGAGCAGGTAAATCAAGCTGCTCAAATATAAGTGTAAAAAATAGACTTAAATTGGCAATGCAAAAGAAAATTGTTCCTGATTCTTTAGGCCCATGATGCCTCAAGTCATCAAAGCAAAGACTCCGTCTATAAGGGGGCACGAGACTGAAGAGTAAATCTATCCATAGACAGCATTTCCCAAATCATGCATGACTGCGAAACGTGTGCTGCCATCAATCAAGCCAAGCGGGTAAAGGCCCTCTGGTATGGGGGACGTTGGTCCAAATATAAGTACAAGGAGGCCTGGCAAATTGACTGCATCACACTGCCTCAAACTCGCCAAGACAAGCACTATGTGCTGACCATGGTGGAAGCCACCACCAGATGGTTAGAAACCTACCTTGTGCCTCACGTCACTGCTCGAAACACCATCCTGAGCCTGGAAAAAGCAAGTTCTTTGGAGGCACGGCACCCCTAAAAAAATTAAGTCAAACGAGACCCATTTCAAAAACGGCCTTATCAATACCTAAGCCAAAAAACATAGCATTAAATGAATATATCATATCCCTTACCATGCACCAGTGGCCAGGAAAGTTGAACAGTGCAACAAGCTACTCAAAACTACCCTAAAAGCACTTAGTAGAGAAACCTTCAAAAATTAAGAAAGAAATTTAGTAAAGGCCGTCTAGATAGTCAACACCCGAAAATCGATCAATCAAGTTAGTTCTGCCCAATCTAAACCCTTGCACACAGTAGATAGAGACAAAGTCCCTGTAGTACACATGAAAAGTATTTTAAGAAAAATTGTTTAAATTAGTCCTACCTCAGGCAAAGACAAACCCATCCGTAATATTGTCTTTGCTCAAAGACCTTCTAACACTTAGTAAGTAATACAAAGAAATAGAAAAACCCATTGTGTACCACAAAGAAACCTAATTTAAAGTAAGAACTGTGTGTAAGGTTTTATCATGCAAACGGTAATAAAATAAGGAGTGGATAATGTCTTGGGTTGCAATACAAGATGTGACCAGAAATGTGTATTCTATCACCATCTGTTGAAGCTGGGTGGGGCAGTGATCCTTATCTCCGTGGCACATATTATCTGCTAATGGGCCATTTTTAAGACTACGTGGGGAAATCATCTTTATCTCAATTTCAAAATTATAATAACTTAGAGGGAGGAGGTTTACCTTCCTATTTCAAAGAAAAGCATCTGCCTTTATTAGCAAACACCTGTCCTTCAAACCAGGACATAGGTTGACCTTGGCTGAATGCCAGGTGCCCACCAAGCTGCTTTATCACTCCTTTTCCCAGTGGGACAGGGAAGAGAAAATAAGATGGAGAACAACTCGTAGGTTGAGATAAGGCAGTTTACTAATACAAAAGTGAAAGTTTTAATGCTCATAAGTAAAGAGGGAAAAAAATTAATCTCTACTTCCCATCACTGAGCAATATTCAGCCACTTCCCAGGAAACAGGGCTTCAGCACAAGTAGCAGTTGCTCTGGAAGGAAAACATTGTAAAATAATGAATACCTCCCCCCTTCCTCCTCCATCCCTTAGCTTTTATATCTGAGCTGACATTATGTGGTATGGAATATCGCTTTGGTTAATTTGGGTCAACTGGCCTAGTTGTGTTCCCTCCCAGGATCTTGCTCATCACCAGTCCCTTGATGGGGGGGCTGTTAGAGATAGTGCTCATGCTGTGCCAGTGCTGCTCAGCAGTAGCCAAAACACTGGTGTGTTATCAGCACCTTTCCAGCTCTCAATTCAAAGCACAGCACTGGGAGGGCTGCTGTGGGGAAATGAACTCCAGCTCAGACAGACCTGATACAGCTATGAATCTTGACAGAGGTTGCAAGGGCTTTGGGGAGACATAGAATACAGAAATGTCTCTGCTGAGGATAGCTTAAGAAGTAATGATTTGAATATCAGGAAAAAAGGCTTATGTTAGAAGTTATGGAAGAAACCTTTTATAGCGATGTATGAATAGTTCAAAACAGGGACATGTTGCAGAAGAAAGTGATAGTTGTTGGTCTAACTTAAGTTGGAAAGACAACAAAGAATCAATCAAACTGATATTTAGTGACCAAGCTGATCATATAGGGTTTAAACATATCCTATTCTGCAGCAGAGTGGTCTTGCTGAAACCCCATTCTCCCATTTTGTGATCTATCCTCAATTTACCAAAAGTATCTTCCTGAGACTATGCTAGAGCCATCAGATATTTACTAGATCATCAAAACAGAGGTCATGCTCATAGTGAAAATGTTTTTATATTAATATACAGTCTAGAACAAATTTGCTGGTAACATCAGAAAAGTAGCATCTGTAAGAGTATGTATGAAGCCTGGTAAAGCATGGTAATGTTAACGTAAAGCTGGGTAGGCTGTTTATTCTAAAATGCAGTTTATAAAAAATTAATCACTGTCCTTTCCTGATCTGCTGTGTGTTTCTCAATTTAATTATGGATAGGATATTTGTTCCTTTTAGAAGTTAGTGCGTAAATAGGGTTTAATAATGAAAATATACAATTTTCCTGTGTCTAATTGCCAGACCAATAATATATACAGATGAGACAAAGTGTTTTCTTCACTTCAGTGGTGTGGAGATGAATATCTTCAGTAGTTGGTTCTTTTGGTAGCATTTAACTGTAAACTTATGAAATTTGTTCTAAAAATATAGCTATGTTTTTGTTATTGTTATTTATCAAAATTAACTGGTAGAATTAGGCCTAAGAGTTTATTTCATGGGTTTATTGAAATTTACAGGTATTCTGCTGCTGACTGCACTCTTGCGTATTCTTTAGTTTTGGCCCAAGCTTTCTTTGTCACTTAGGAGAAAAGGAATTTACTTATCTGACTCAGCAAAACTGTCAAAAACCTTTTTAGAGCTCTTAGTTGGGGAACTGAGGGAACATGGTGTCTTGGTTTGAAAGACAAAACTTCCTCGGTCTGCCAAGGAAGGCAGGAACCTCCCTTAGAAAGGAAAATGTGACCCCCTTCCCTCCAAAATATTGTAACTTTGAAATTACAGGGTTTTCATGCAATATTATGGGAAAAGGCATCACAGTTCTTTACTAGTATGTATATGTATAACAAGGCAAACAAACAATCACAATGGCAGCAACAATAAACAAAACCAGAAACTCATTAATAGTCTTCTCTCGGCTGCTGAGCTCTTTCCCCTTTGGTGTAGTTATGGTCACATCTGGAAAGGGCCCTGGTGGCTCCTGGATGGACAGAGCAGGTGCAATAGTTTCCCCACGGCTGCAAGGGGCGCTGTGGCATGAACTCAGTCACTTCTCTGCACGTGGGTAATGGCGGGTGAGCCAGTGGAAGAGAGAGTGAAAAGAGGCTTCCTTTACGCATCCCCAGGAGTGGCTAGTCTCAGTGCCCCTCTGGATAATGAAATGTGCTGTAGCAGGAACCTCAGAGGGGAGGCTGGAACAAGAGGCGGGCACACCCCAGGGTGGAAAAAATAAATATAGCAGGAACACAGGGGGTTCAGGCAGACACATGTTGTAACCCAATAGCAGAGGTATAAGGAATGCTTTAACTCTTCCCCCCTGTCCCCATCCTATTGGCAGAAAGCCAAATTCCCCTCCCTGACCCTTTCCTAGAAAAGACCGTTATCTGAGATCTTCCTCCTCTTTTTGCCCTGGGACCACCATGAAATAAACTACGAACATTGAGAAAGACAAGGATCCTCTTTTGAACTTTTGTTTATCCGATGCTGTGTCTAGCTTCTTCTTAGAGATGAACACAGTAAATAGCTAGGAAGGAGTTACAGCATACAGCTGTTGGCGACCAACTGGGCCTGAAATTAAGAGCCCACAGGTAGCTATAATCCCATTTTTAGGGATTTATTATGCTATTTGGCTCGACCAACTACCCCCCACCCTTGGCAGCTGTTTTTTAGACAGACCGAGGCAGGGAGGATTGCGCCGACAACTCTACTCTAGCATCAAAGTGATCCCGCTCAAGGATAAACACGTTTCACGAATCACATGACAACCTAGGTCCGCCGGACAGGTAAAAGGCCCTCGTGGGAGGCGGGGACCCAAAAATTTTCCCCTAGCGGTGGGGAGGGTGTTCCCCAGATGGACCGGCCGCAGCGCGGCAGCAGGGGAGGGCACTACGGCCCTGTGGCACAGTGGCAGCAGCAGCAGTTCGGGCGGAGCTGCTCCCCGCTGGTGTGCATGGCACCGCAAAATAAATCCCACTTGAACCGGTGCAGCTCACTGCTCCGGCGTTGCGCGGCACCTGGGGGGCCCCCCCAGTAGAAGTGCAAGGCGGCAGGGCTACCCCGAAGCCGGCACAGCCAGCAGAATGCAGGCCACGTGTTCGGGGTGCCGCCATCCCGACCATGGAGATCCCCACATTCCCTTTTCTCCCGTTTTTTTTTAATTCAGGTAAAAAAAAAAGTCATTTTTGTTGTGTAAATATTGCGTAAAAGTATAGGATATTGTGCAGATTACTTTTAAAAGATCACAATTGGCGGCACAGTTGTCTACACATCAAAAAAGTGTATTTTCTCAAATTAAAGAAATGTTAAATGCCAAAAAAATTACAGCTTCTAAAAAACTGTTAAAGCATTTTGTCTATTGGCTGTTTTTGAAATTCTAGAATGCGAATTACAAAATATAAATTCAGTTTTATTTTGGAATAATGTAAGAAATTTATTAAGATCTAAAGGAAAAAAAATGTAATTCCAATGCAAGTCTATTTCTTCCAATATTCTTACAAGTTTGCAAACGCTTATTAGAAACAGAGAACAAAAGACAGCCACAGATAAATCCTTTGAACCCCCTCTCCCATCTCCTCCAAATTCCTGTGTCCCTGAAAAAGACGAGAAAGAAAAGATACCTCAGAAAGCTACTAAGTATCTTTCCCCCATATACCCAAGCTCTGAAAATTCTGAACAGCCTGCCAAAAAATCCTCTCTATACCCATCTCTTTCACCCATTTTACCTCAAGGGCACTGTGATGATAGTTCGAAAAGTAACTTTCCTTTGTCTGACAGCAGGGGACCACATGGTCTATGGCAGCAGCCATGCGTCAGCTTCTTCGTCCCATAACCCCTTCTTCTCTTCAATTCCCTTCCTTGCCCCCTTCCCTTTCCCCTCTCATAACCCGTTTCTGCTCCCGTGTAAACCTACACCCACAGGTTCCCTTAGTCACCTCTTCCCGGCTCAAGTTACAAATACCAATCCTCCTAGCTATAGTAGGGGCCAGGGAGAGAGATATAACCCAGCGGCTGCAGGAAATGGGGGAGGGGAAACTTCGGCTAACAGCAGCTGGGGAATACACGCTGTCCCTGCAGTAAGGGAGAATGCACAATCTCCCAGGCTGATATATAGAAAGATACCTAGCCCTGAAGCTCAAAACTTAGAAAAAGACTATATACCATCAGCTGCTCCTGTAATCTATGTTGGTAAGAAAAATGGCAAGAGAAATTATCAGCCTCTATCATACAAAGATAAAAAAGAAATATGTAAAGTACAAAGAGAATTTGGTAAAAGTAGTGAATTTTTAAAGGCATGAAAAAAGCAACTTTTACTTCAAATGAAATGATACCTCACAATTTAAAAGATCTTTTCAGGTGTTTGCTAACTCCCTCAAAATATGATTTATGGTTTAATATTTGGAAATGTTCTTTAGGGGTTCTTTTAACAGAGCTTCACCAAAGCCCTGACAATTCCAAAGATTCTGATGATAATGATATCACATTTGATCATTTATGTGATGAAGGGGAATTGGCAATGCCCTGAAAAGCAAACTCATGTATTATCTAAATTTGTTTTAGATAAAATTTGCAATATAGCCGAAAAAGCTTTTAATCAATTACCAACGGTTGAAGTAACTGGTAGTTATATTAATGTTAAACAATATGATTCTGAGAACTTTTTAAGATTCGTACATCTTCTGCGCACACAGGTGGAAAGACAAGTGCACGACCCAGCAACCCAGGCAAAATTAATAAAAGAAATGGCACAAAGAAATGCCAATGAAGCATGTCGCAGAGTTATTCTGTCTTCCTATGTATCCTGAACCAACCCTAGCACAAATAATAAAACCCTGTACCAGTAAAGCAGAACTGTTCAGAGCACCAGAAAGGAATCCAAGACCAGCACTGTCGGGGTCCAGGGAGTCCCTCTGGACCTTCTAGGCGTGCGGAAACGCCCCTGTCAAACCCCTGAGAGACCCCCGAGCGAGGCCAGGGGGGTCCGGGAGCTGGATTCAGCTCCTCAGGGGCATCTGCCTCCTTGCAGAGAAGAAATTCAACCTCTGAGAGAAACTAGGGTCTGAATTAGATATTTAACATGTAGAAAAGGTGGTTTTTAGGATTGTTTATATTATCAGTCACAAAGCCAAGATGGAGAATTTGAGGTGTGGTGTCTTTTTTCTTCTTCTTCTTCTTGCTCTCCATGTTGGTGTGGGATGCTGGGAATCACAGATTGGTTGGGGACAAAACTAGACATAGTAATAAAACTTTGTAGTATTGGAATATTATTGTAAACATAGAATACGTAGTATAGAGTATAAAAGATAAGTTCAGCCTTCCGTGGGCAGACTCTCGTCCTGGACACGGTGGTGACCAGACGGCTGCTCGCGAGCAAGAACACTTTATAGATAACAAATAATAAACAGACCTTGAGCCTGGACGACTGTCTCCTGCAGTTTCTCTTCGGCTGCTTCAAGAATTCCCTGTGCCCTGAACCACCCTCCTATGCCCATCTGAGTGGTCTCGGCCACAAAGAGACCCTCAGACAGTGACATCTGGCGTCCCTGGGTGGGCACTGGGCACCACCTTGGCCGGGGCATCAGCTTGGCCGTGGTGGGCACCAGCTTCAGCCACTGTGATCTACAAAGGTAGATACAGAAGAGCTCCGATCCAGAAAAACTCCCTGACAGAAGAAGAAGCTACCTGAAGAGAGAAAACTGCGGAGAAGAGACCTTGAACAGTTGCCAGAAACCAGCTGCCAGGCTCAGATCGGAGGGGAGGAGCCACGGAATCCTCTCCCTGTGCATCTGCTGGCCGGACACCCCGGGCAGCTCCAGTTTGATCCCGGCACCTCAGTTTTGGTAAGACTGTTGAGATCTCAGATACATATAGGAACACACACTCAGCATTATGGGTGGTGCTTTTAGCCACGAACAGGCAAAGATATTATCAACAATGAAATATATAGTTTCTACACATCCTATCACTATATCAGAGAATGAGCTCAGAGATTTATTAGTATGGGTGAGACTTAGATACCCTCACACAGAAACAAGTAAGATATATACACCAGAATTCTGGGAACACGTAAATAAAGATATGTACCAGGCAGCGAATAGAAAGGATCCGAAGGCCAAGGATCTTTTGGTAGCAGCTAGGGTAATGCTGGAAGTTTTATCTTCGGGAACATTGCAAATATCCAGTCCTCTGAAAGCTATAGAGGGGCTATCAGGGACTGGGGAAGAGATATCTAGTCAACAAGTAATAGTAAAACAAAGCAGTTCATCTTCAGATACTACGGATTCCTCAGATTTACCAAAACACTTAGAGTTACCTACATTAACACCAACATCAGGAAAAGCTAAGGTAGAAGTTTTTCCAGAGAATTTTGATGATCTGGATTTTTATTTCTATATTCCTTCAAAGATAGCCTCACCATCGGGGGGAAAACAATTGCATTCTACTCCGGGAATGATGGGGAAGTCAGGAAGGAATGGAAATGATGAGACAGGTCACACTTTACTATATACTCCTGGAATGGCAGAACAGACAATAGCCCCAATTAAGGGTGCTATGGGCATGGGGAGGGTGACCACCACTCCTGCAGGGTTTGAGATGGCCGAATTGGTGCCTGTCACATCATCTCAGGCTTCGGGAGGGCACGCCGTGTTCACAAGGGATGTGGGAAGAGAGTTAAGAACCCCGGTCGGTGTCCTTGTACGCGGGACAGTTTCGAGATATAGCGCGACCCTGCCGATGACCAGAGAGGTGGGTGAGGAAAAATCCATCCCGAGGGAAGGGGCGGAGACAACTTTACCCATCCGCGGCGCCAGTGCAGTGTCCGGGACATCGAAAAAGGCGGTTTTTAGAGATAGCAGTGCTCGCGCGGGGATGGGTACTGTGGAAGCGGCGGCAGCGGCAGCGGCGGCTCCATCACTCACGTCGGGAAAGGCGGCAGGAGTGGCGGGTGCGGCCGGGGCTGCGGCGGCTCCCAGTCCGGGGAAAGTAAGAGGGACCCGGGCCGGGGGTCTGCGGGCTGGTCTGACCCGGAAGTGCCCGACGACGCATGCGTGGTGCGGCCAAAGTGCAGAAAGCATGCTCAGGCAGTGTCATGTGACACGCCGGCATCCGCGAACCCAGAAGTGTCAGAAGTACAGCAGGGGGATTCATCAAAGAGCTCAGCTAGGTGGGCCGTGAGACATGGAATTAGCCCAGACGGAGGAGGGTCTGGCTCGGAGGGACAGAGGTTGAGCGGGGGTGACAGCGACCCTGAAAACGAGGGAAGTACAGAGAGCAGGAGAGGGTCCGTCCGCGTCAGTCAGGGGCGTGGCCAAGAGAGGAGTGACTCGCGCCTCCAGTGGGCGTGCTCGGACACTGGAGCCCAGGCCGTCTCCAAGACAACGACAACAACAAGGCGAGACGTCTCAAGATAGAGCAACAGCGCCACCTAGCGACAGAACAACAACATTGCAAGATGATTTCCCAATCAAATACAAAAAACAAACGGACACTGGGAGAAAAATTCCGTCACCTCAAGAAATGCAGCAGGAAGAAAATACAATATATATTACAGCTTCAGAAGGCATTCCAACATACACGATAAATACGGGAGATACCCAAAGCCCTATGGTTTTGATCCCGAGGGATCTAGTGGATGCTTTTATACAGCATTTGAAAAGAACAGAATTTCCACAAGCTTCTCAAAAGACTTCTGAAAAACAAATGCCCATTCCTCAGCCAGCACCCATGGATCAAAGAGTGGATGAAGCAGCATCTTGGTTTTCATCACAACAAGTGGTTTCTCATGACAAGCAAAGCCCCAGGGAAATGCAATTTTCTACAGCACAAGCAACTGAAGTCGATTGGTCAAATATTAGAATGGAATTATCCAGAAGCAGAGAATGTCCTGCAATTGGAACAGGTGATATTGCAATGCCAGTCCATTATGACCCACAGGGACGGAATCCGAGATGGCAAAGACTGAATCATGATATAGTAAAAGATTTAATCAAAGTAATCAGAGACTATGGTTTGGGATCTTCATATTTCAAACAACTTTTAAAAGGTGTTTTTACAGAATATGACTTGACTCCACATGATGTGAGATCACTCGTGTCACTTATCCTCACAGACACACAAATGCTTATCTGGGACAACAGATGGAGGAGAGCTTTACAAGAGCTGCGAAACAGATATCAGGGAGGACCACATGCAAACCTCACGATAGCAGAGTTGGCAGGGGATCCTCCAAATGACAATCCAAAAGAGCAAGCCACCAGACTCCCAAGAAATGTACTGACAGATATCAAGGATGCAGCACGTAAAGCAATCCTGCAGGTGGCCCCAGCAGGCACACAAGATGTTGTTTTTAACAGAAATAAAACAAGGAATGTCTGAGCCTTTTCCAGCATTTGTAGACAGACTCACACAGGCTGTGGACAGACAAGTCATGGAAGAAGCAGTTAGACCATTCTTGCTGCGAAGCCTCGCATTTGCAAACGCAAATCCAGAATGTAAGAAAATCATCAGTGCCCTTCCTGGTCAGCCAACACTGACAGAAATGGTTGGAGCATGTAGCAAGATTGGGACTTCGCAACATATAGTATCAATAGTCAAAGAACAAATGGCTGAAGCCTTTCAAGCACAAAATGAAAACCTTGAGAAAGTTTTTGCAAATTTTAAGAAGAAAAATAAGTCATCTGAAGGACAATGTTACAATTGTGGAGGAACTGGACATTTCAAGAAAGATTGTCCACATCCAAAAGGTGCTCACAAGCCGACAGAGATTTGCCCAAGGTGTCAGAGGGGAAGACATCTGGCAAGCGAATGTTATTCTCGAACAGATATTGATGGAAAGCCATTGCCGATTCCAAAAAACCCCAAGGCGAGCGCGTCGACACCCCATCGCGTGGCGACAGAAGTGATGGCGGTGACACAGGGAACGACACCGACTCAAGCACTACAGTTGTCGGGGAGCGTCAATGTGACGCCCTCAGCAGGGCACTAGGGGACATCCCTTGTGACAGAGAATTATTGACGCCAGGAACACAATTTATTTTAGCAGCTTCAAAAATAACATGTTTCTTAAATGAAGAATCAGCCTCAATACCCACAGGATTTAAAGCACCTTGTCGGAAGAGACAAGATTTCTTAATTATAGGCAGAGATCGATGTAGCACCTTCGTTTTGATAATATTTCCAACTGTTGTTTCTGCAGATTGCTTCGAAGAGCTGACAATCTTAGCAAGGGCTCTTCGACCCCCGTTGAAAATTCCACAAAATACCCAATTGGCCAAAGCAATTGCTTTGCCATCTCATCCATTGGAACATCAAGTTATGTCAGCAATGGGTGAAGGTCATCCATTTTTTGACGATCATGTACAGGTGCATGCCCTGTGGTTGAGACAAATAACTAGAGAAAAGCCAATCATCACTTGCGAACTATCACACAAAAGACAGAAAAATATTTATTTCAGGCATGTTGGACACTGGAGCGGACGTCACACTCATTTCGTACATTTACTGGCCAAGAGATTGGAATTTAATAGTACCTCTGGGCAGGATCACAGGCATCGGAGGAAGTTCAGTATGTCTGCAAAGTGAAGACGCAGTCACCGTTGCGGGACCCGGAGGAAAGATAGCTCTCACTCATCCATTTATAGTGCAGAAACCATTTACGGTATGGGGAAGAGACCTTCTTTCTCAATGGAACATGTCCATACAAGTGCATTTTTAGTGGGGCTCACTGCGGCACTCACCACTCCAAAAATGACATGGAAGACTGACACACCTCTTTGGGTGGATCAGTGGGCCTTGGAGAAGAAGAAATTGAGTGCTTTGAAAAAATTAGTGAAAGAACAATTACAAAAAGGACACATTAAACCAACAAATAGTCCCTGGAATTTTCCAGTGTTTGTTATTCGAAAGAAGACTTCTGGATCGTGGAGACTACTTCATGATCTCAGAAAGTTGAATGAAATTCTGGAGGAAATGGGACCTCTTCAGCAAGGACTTCCATCACTCACGATGATTCCCAGAGAATGGCCTCTTGTGATCATCGATCTCAAGGATTGTTTCTTCACAATACCACTTCATCAAGATGATGCCTATCGGATGGCATTCTCTGTTCCAAGTTTAAATAGAGAAGAGTCGATGAAAAGGTATCATTGGACTGTTTTACCGCAGGGTTTGAAGAATTCACCAACAATCTGCCAGTGGTATGTGGCGCAAGTTTTGGCTCCAGCAAGAAACACATATCCTGAAGCAAAAATAATCCATTTTATGGACGATTTACTCATTGCAGCGTCAACAAAAGAAGAATTACAAAAAGTCCGTGCTTGTGTGACTGAGAAAGTGGAAAAAGCAGGACTTGAAATTAGCATCTCAAAGATTCAGGAAATTGCGCCTTGGAAATACCTTGGATGGAAGATCACAGAACAGACGATCAGACTGCAAAAACTAGAAATTAGTTCTAGAGTTTGCAATCTACAAGACTTACAACGACTCATCGAAGAAATTGACTGGATGAGACCAATTTTGGGAATCACCAATGAGGAACTCTCGTCCTTGTTTGATCTTCTGAGAGGGGACAGTGATATCAGATCACCCAGAACTCTCACACCGAAAGCACAAGAAGATCTACAGAAAGTTGAAAAAATTATACAAGAAAGACAAGCTCACCGATATGTGGACTCTTTATCATTCCATTTGGCAGTGTTGGGAGAAGAAACGCAGCTATATGGTTTGATTTTCCAATGGGATGAACACAAAAAAGACCCTTTGCTGATTATAGAATGGGTTTTCCTACATTATAGGCCTCCAAGAACAATTCTTACAACCCTTGAAATGACAACACAATTAATCATAAAGGCAAGGACGAGGCTGATGACAATGACGGGCAAAGACTTTTCAATAATTTATATACCCTTGAAAAAAGATTATTTCGATTGGGCATTTCAAAAATCACAAGATTTAGCAATTGCATTGTTAGATTATACAGGTAAATGTTCAATCCACTATCCGAGTCACAGATTGCTGAAAGTGAAATTGAGAATCAGAGAGAAACCAAGAGCGAGTGAAGAACCATTGGAGGGAATCACGGTATTCACCGATGGTCCAGGAAAGACAGGAAAGTCAGCAATCACGTGGCAAAATTCAGTTACAGGAGAGTGGGAATCAGATGTGCAAATAGTGCAGGGATCACCGCAGATTGTGGAACTAGCTGCAGTGGTCAGAGTTTTTAAATTATTCCAACAACCTTTGAATCTAGTAACAGATTCACAATATGTAGCTAATGTGGTCAAGAGGCTGGAAGGATCACTTTTAAGAGAGACAAATAATGACATTCTATATTCATATTTATCATGCATGAAGAAATTGTTGGAAAGCAGGACAGAAAAATATTTTATTACACATATTAGAGCGCATTCTTCACTTCCAGGATTTTTGGCAGAGGGCAATGCGCGGGCAGACAAGTTAACTCTAACTGTCTTGCAGACTCTTCCAGACATTTTCCAACAGGCAAAGCTCAGCCATGCATTTTTTCATCAGAATGCACAGGCGTTGATGAGATCTTTCCAGCTCTCCAAAACACAAGCTAAAGAAATTGTGCAAACATGCCCTGATTTTCAGATGGTACAGCCACCAATCTCCATGGGAGCAGTTAACCCACGGGGATTGCAGAGCCTTCAATTATGGCAAGCGGATGTCACAAAATATCCACCTTTTGGCAAACTGAAAAACATCCATGTTTCAGTTGACACCTTTTCAGGTGCAATTTTTGCCTCTTTACATACAGGGGAAACGGCACAACATGCATGTAGACATTTTCTACAAGCATTTGCATCTTTGGGTGTGCCTCAAGAAATTAAAACAGACAATGGTCCAACTTACATAGGTAAGATTTTGGACAAATTTCTGAAAAAATGGTGTGTCAGAAATACTTTTGGCATTCCACATTCATCTACAGGACAGGCAATTATAGAGAGAACACATCACACTTTGAAAACGCTCCTTGAAAAACAAAAAAAGGGGGAGCCAGAGGCTACGCCTCACATGCGATTGAACAAAGCGTTGTATGTGTTGAATTTTCTAAATGGCTCATTTTCAGAACCAACTCCACCAATCATAAGACATTTTACAAATGACAAGAGAGCTAAGCTGAAGGAAAATCCTTTGGTAATGACAAAGAATTTAGAATCAGGAAAAATTGAGGGACCTTTCAAACTAATCACTTGGGGAAAGGGTTTCGCTTGTGTCTCCACTGATGGAGGATTGAAGTGGGTGCCTGCAAAGTGCGTCAAACCATATCGGGCCCCAACGCCAACACAAGCAGAGACTGATCCAAAGAGTGAAAAAAAGAACTCACAGACAGCACATCAAGAACTTGAAAGCTTGAAGTTCATCATGTTTGTTCATGCAACTTTGTATTCCATTTTCTTATCAGTCATGTTAGGCATTGAGACAGAGTTGCCAGTGATGCAACCAAGGGAGAATGTGTGGGAAAATTTGGCTCACGCAGCGGGGTTGGACACAATTTATCTGATGCATTCCAGACCAGGGAAACCGTTTTCAACATGCTTGGTTGGATTGCCAGTGGAAGAGTGGCCAATTCCGAAAAACATTCCTCCAAAGGTGTTGCGAGTTATGACAACTCCTGTGGACAGATGGCACGTGTGGGTCAAATTTCTCCCTGTGGCTTCAGTTAAACCAGAAGAATTGGAGATTTTAGGTTCAACAAGAATGGACTTTTTTATTAAATTTAGTTTTTCAGGAGTGGCAAAGAACAAAATGCTAGATGTTACTCCAAATCACGATGTTTATCAAAAATGCTTCTGTTTGGTGTAATTATACGGTAGTTTCAAACAAACCATCCTTCCAAGTTCCTGCAAAACTGCCGCAGGGAACATTTTTTATTTGCGGGGACAGAATTTGGCCTGCTATCCCTGCAAACATCACTGGAGGTCCAAGCAGCATTGGAAGACTTTAGTTGTTATCACCTGATAAAAGGGTTTTGACAAAATTGAGAAATAGAGAAAAGAGAGAGATCAAACGATATGGTCCAAACTGTGATGACAGCTTCTATGCATGGAACAAGGCACAGAGAATTTCTGCAGCGATATTCTCTCCCCAAGTAGCATCGGGAATGGCCTTGACTCAGTTGGATCGTTTGGGTTGTTGGTTGAGCAAAAACACCAAAGCTATTTCTAATGCACTGAGTGACATGTTAACAGATGTCAGCAGTGTGAGAAAAACAACCCTTCAAAACAGAGCAGCAATTGATTATTTGTTGCTGACTCATGGACATGGATGTGAAGAGTTTGAAGGAATGTGCTGCATGAATCTCTCTGATCATTCTAGATCAATTCACGAAGATATTAAACAGCTAAAACAAGGAATGGCAAAACTTGGAGAATCCACTGGATCGTGGATGGATGGTCTGTTTGATCTTTTTGGTTTTTCTTCCCTTTGTAGAGAAATTTTGAAAGTGGGTTTTTACATATTAGTCGGGATTGTTATTTTCTTTATTCTTTTTCTGGTTGTTTTGCCTTGCATTTTTCACTGCATTCGGAGAGCATTGGACACAACTGTAAAAGATATATTTTTGGTGCAAACAGAAGGGGGAGATGTGGGGGTCCAGGGAGTCCCTCTGGACCTTCCAGGAGTGTGGAGACCCCCCTGTCCAACCCCTGAGAGACCCCCGAGCGTGGCCAGGGGGGTCCGAGAGCTGGATTCAGCTCCTCAGGGGCATCTGCCTCCTTGCAGAGAAGAAATGCAACCTCTGAGAGTAACTAGGGTCTGAATTAGATATTTAACATGTAGAAAAGGTGGTTTTTAGGATTGTTTATATTATCAGTCACAAAGCCAAGATGGAGAATTTGGGGTGTGGTGTCTTTTTTCTTCTTCTTCTTCTTGCCCTCCATGTTGGTGTGGGATGCTGGGAATCACAGATTGGTTGGGGACAAAACTAGACATAGTAATAAAACTTTGTAGTATTGGAATATTATTGTAAACATAGAATACGTAGTATAGAGTATAAAAGATAAGTTCAGCCTTCCGTGGGCAGACTCTCGTCCTGGACACGGTGGTGACCAGACGGCTGCTCGCGAGCAAGAACACTTTATAGATAACAAATAATAAACAGACCTTGAGCCTGGACGACTGTCTCCTGCGGTTTCTCTTCGGCTGCTTCAAGAATTCCCTGCGCCCTGAACCACCCTCCTATGTCCATCTGAGTGGTCTCGGCCACAAAGAGACCCTCAGACAGTGACAAGCACCATCCAAGCCTGCAGCAGCTGAAACACCACGAGCGAAAAAGCAACCGGTGCCACCTGAACAGCTGCAGCATATCACCTGCTTCCAGTGTAAAAAGCAAGGACATTTCACTAGGGAATGCCCTCTTAACCAGAAACAGAAGAAGTCCAACAAACAAAAAAACTAAATTTACAGTGTGTGCCCGCGATTAACACCATAACGCGCAAAGATATAAATACTGCGGACACTACTCTGGCAAAAGCCTCTCTTTTAAAAACAATAGGGGAAAGGATGAAATAAAAAGTGTTGTTATACAAAACAAATGTCAAATGTTCTATTAACCAGGTCTGGCAGGCTTGCGGCCATTTCAGGCTGGAAACTAGCAAAGGTTTTCATTTCAGGTCTACTGATTGGACAATTATTACAGTGGACCTGTCAAAAAGGCTAGTAGACTTGACCATATTTCACATGGAAATGGAGAGTGAGTATTTTCTTGTTGGAGACACAGCACACACACCCTTAGAAATTGAAGTAGCTTCCATGGTTATGAAAGGAAAAATATCCTGCCTCATAATATTAGCACGCTGTTCTCAGCGACCATTCTACCTGGGCGAATGGCAAATCTTAGCCCAGGCCATTCCCATTCCAGCGGAGGTCACAGCAGACGGAAAATCACCTGAGGCCTACTAGATAGAAACGGTGGGTGAGGAAAAACCCTCTTTGGCATTGTCCTGGGTTAGTGTTATGACTACTCCTCTCCCTGACCCCCCACCTCTGTCTGCACAGAGCTGCCTGCCACCGTGGCCGTTCCTCCCCCTGCCCGGCGGGCCCCCGGCTGCTGGGCTGCTGCTTTTGCTGCTGCTTTTGCCGCTTTGGCTGCCGCTTCTTCCCCTAGCTTTTGCCCCAGCTTCTCCTGCCCCCAGCTGCTCCCTCTTTCTCTCTCCCTTCTTCCCCTCATCCCGAAGATCTGCACCGGCTCCGGATGGAGGGATCTGAACATCAGAGACTGCCTCTGGAAGCCTGCCAAAGAAGCTTTGCACCCTTCCCAGCAGGGACTGACCGAGCTCGTCCATCCTCACTCACCTTGGTGAAAACGTTTTGTGTCATCTGGGGATTGTTCTTTCCTGGTGCTGGGAAGTGGTTTTTTTTTTCTGTGTGTTTGTTAAAATAAACAAGTTTTTTCCACTTTTTTCCCTCGGAGGAAGTTCTTCCCGAACCCAGTAGTGGGAGGGGGAAGGAGTTCTGGGGGTTTATTTTCCTAAAGGGACTCCTTTGCGAGATATCTCCCTTAAATTTGTCCAAAACCAGGACAGGCATGCAACCTAACACATGGATCAAATCATCTCCATGTGGAAGGGGTGCTTGATACAGGGGCAACATGACGAACATACCCAAAAGGATATGGCCTTCACACTGGGAACTGCAACCTGTAGCTGGAAAAATTCAAGGTATAGGAGGAATTAAATTAGGAAAAATATCAAAAAGCATTGTGCAAATTCAGGGGCTGGATGGAAAATTAGCTAGTGTCCGTCCATTTGTTATAAATTACAAGTGTCCCTTATTGGGGAGAGACATCATGTCCCAGTGGGAAACTAAAATGATTTTCCCCTAAAACTCCTCAGGATTTTTAGAACTGGCCACTGTGGAGCGCCCTGCCCAGAAATTAACATGGCTGAATTACACCCCAATTTGGGTAGCACAGTGGTCAATGAAAAAGGAAAAGTTGAAGGCACTTGAGGAACTTCTGGAGGAGCAATTAGCAAAAAACCACATTAAAGAAACAACAAGCCCTTGGAATTCCCCAGTCTTTGTAATAAAGAAACCAAGGAAGGACAAGTGGAAATTGTTACATGACTTCAAAGAAGTAAACAAAGTAATTCAGGACATGGGTTCTTCTCAACCTGGGATGCCATCCCCAAGGATGTTACCTCGAGATTGGCAATTCGCTGTATTAGACATGAAAGACTGTTTTTTCCAAATCCCCCTACACACTGAAAATGCCCCAAGGTTTGCGTTCTTAGTCCCCTCAATAAATCGAGAAGCCCCAATGAAGCAGTACCACTTGAAAGAACTTCCACAAGGCATGAAGTGCAGTCCTTCCATCTGCCAGTGGTATGTGCCCTCATTGCTGTCCCCTGTGCGTGTGCAGAGAAGGGAAGCTTTAATCTGACATTACATGGATGATGTGCTTGTGTGTGCTCCCAATAACCTGATACTCCAACACACACTTGACCTAGTGGTTAAAGTTTTAACCTCTGCTGGATTTCAATTGCAGAAAGACAAAGTTCAGAGGATGCCGCCTTGGAAGTATCTGGGCTTGGAGATTACTGCTCGGACCATAGTCCCACAGAAAATAGAAATCAATTGTAATCCCAAAAGCCTAGTAGATCTCCATTCCCTGTGTGGGTCTTTAAACTGGGTAAGGCCCTGGCTAGGCCTCACTAATGAGGACATACAACTCCATTTTAATTTATTGAAAGGAGAGAGAGAGCTGGTTTCTCATAGGGTGCTGACCCCAGAGGCAAAAACTGCAATGGAAAAGGTACAAAAAGCTTTGGCAGAGAGGCAGGCTCACCGCTATCAACCCGAGCTGCCTTTCAAATTCATTGTTTTGGGAAAACTGCCACACCGGCACGATCTAATATTCCAGTGGATCGAGAGGCAGAGACACTCATTCTTAATGATAGAATGGGTCTTTCTCTCCCATCAAAGATCCAAGACCATCGCTCAGCCATAAGAGCTGATGGCTCAGTCAATTCAGAAGGCAAGGATGAGACTGCATGAGCTGGCTGGTTGTGACTTTGCATGCATTCACCTCCCAGTCAAACTTTCTGAGGAGGGAAGGAACTCTCCTGAAAGGCTGACCAAAGAGATGTTTGAGCATTTGCTCCAGAGAAATACCAGCATCCAAATATCTCTAGTCAGCTCCAGTGGACAAATATCAGTCCACAACCTGGCTCATAAGTTGTTTAATGAGAAATTCCATCTCATTCCTAGTGAGAAGAGGAGTCAGAAACTACTCGAGGATTTCACAGGGTTCACAGAGGCATCAGGGGCCTCTCATAAGTCCGTGATGACTTGGAGAAATCTCCAGACTCAGCATTGGGAAGCTGATGTTCAGTTTGTGGAGGGTTCGCCCCAAATAGCTGAGCTGGCTGCAATTGTGAGAGCCTTTAAGAAGTTCTCAGAGCCATTTAACTTGGTAACCGACCCAGCTTATGTTGCTGGAGTGGTGTGTAGAGTGGAGCAGGCAGTTCTCAAAGATAATGATAACGAACATCTTCTCAGGCTGCTCTCAAAACTAATCTATTTAGTTTCACATAGAGAGCATCCCTTCTATGTGATGCATGTAAGGTCACATACCAAGTTGCCAGGAGAAATCGCAGAAGGGATTCGAGTGGCAGACTCCCTTGCAGCTCCAGCTGAGAAAGTACGCCTCCCTGACATCTTCCAACAGGCAAAGCTGAGCCACCAGCAATACCACCAGAATGCTCCAGGTCTGGTCCGTCAGTTCCAGCTAACATGGAGTCAGGCTCGAGCCATTGTGGCCACCTGTCCCAGCTGCCAGCTCCAGGCCATGCCATCACTGGGTATGGGGGGTCAATCCCCGAGGCCTTGGCAGCTGTGAAGTGTGGCAGACAGACATCACACACATTCCCAGTTTCGGACTCCTCAAATATGTCCATGTAAGCACTGACACATTCAGGTGAAGTTTATGCCTCGGCCCATGCAGGAGTAAAGAGTGTGCATGCCAAACAACACATAGTGCAAGCCTTTTCAGTGCTGGGGATCCCTAGGGAAATCAAAACTGATAATGGTCCAGCGTACACATCTAAGGAGTATGTCCAAGTTTGGACAAACTTAGGGAAAAAACCCCTAGAAGAGCTTCCCAGGAAATAAGAAAAAAAAATTTCACTCAGGGGGAAAAGTGGAAAAAACCTATTTATTAACACATACAAGAGAAACACTTCCCAGCACAGACCCAGGTGACAAAAAAGTTTTCACCGGAGAGAGAGAAACTTGGACGCTTTGATTTTCACTAGAAGGGCAAAATGCTTCTCTGGCCGGTGTCCAGCAGCAGGCCGCAGGGTTCCTCCGGAGCTGGTGCTGAATCCTCGGGGGTGAGGGGGAGAAGGGAGAGAAGGAGAGAGAGAAAGAAAAAAAACAGCCGGAATAGCCAGCAAGCTTTAAACAGCAGCGAGCTAAACTGAATAATTTAAGCAATATAAAGTTAAAAAAAATTAAGAAAAAAAACCTTAAAAAACAGCTAACTTACAAACCAGGCCACGAGCCACCACTACAGCAGCGATAGCCACCGCAGCAGCAGTAGCTAGAGCTGCCAGCAGCCGCTAGCAGCACCCCCCCCTAAGCCAAGCCCGCGGCAAACTAAGGCCATTTTGCAGAGCAGAGCCCAGGCGGCCCCTCCCCCGGGAGCAGACAGCTTCATGGCCAAGGGGGGCAGGGTGAGGAGTCAGTCAAATTATTAACCCAGGACATTCCACCCCTTATTTCATATCGTGATTATTGACACACGATTGGGATATACACTTATTAAACACAATATGAAAACTTCCTCTGGCTTGCTCAAACCTTCAACATTTATATATTCCTTTTGTCTTATTCCACAGTCAGATCTCCCTGAGGTATACAGCGGGTTGTTTCATCTTTTTGCATTATCCACCAAGTACATCCAGGTCTTTGAGCAAAGGCAATCCCCCGAATGGGTTTGCCTGTACTCGAGGCAGGATTAATTTATACTGTTTTTCCTAGCAATCCTCTGACATGGGCCGCTGGGACTTTGTCTCCATTTACTGTATTAAGGCACTCAGATTGGGCAGGACCTGCTCGGTTGGTGGAACCTCGAGTGTTGACTAACCAAGTGGCCTTTGCCAAATGCTGCTTTCAATTCTTAAAGGATCCCCCACCCAATGCCTTTAAGGTGGTCTTTAACAATCTATTGTACCTCTCCACTTTACCTGCAGCTGGTGCATGGTAAGGGATGTGGTACACTCACTTAATACCGTGTTCTTTAGCCCAGGTGTTGACAAGGTTATTTTTAAAATGAGTCCCATTGTCTGACTCGATCCTCTCAGGGGTACCATGCCTCCAAAGGACCTGTTTTTCCAGGCCCAGGATGGTGTTGCGGGCAGTAGCGTGAGATACAGGGTAGGTCTCCAACCATCCGGTGGTGGCTTTTACCATGGTTAGCACATAACGTTTGCCCTGGCGGGTCTGAGGCAGTGCGATGTAATCAATTTGCCAAACCTTTCTATACCGGTACTTGGACCACCGTCCTCCATACCAGAGGGGCTTTACTCGCTTGGCCTGCTTGATGGCAGCGCAAGTGTCACAATTATGAATAACTTGAGTAATGCTGTTTATGGTAAGATCCACCCCTCGGTCTCGTGCCCACTTATAGGTGGCATCCCTCCCCTGATGGCCTGAGGCATCATGGGCCCATCGAGCCAGGAACAACTTTCTCTTATGTTTTTAATTTAAATCTATTTTCAACTCTCCTATTTTTGCTGCTTGATCTACTTGATGGTTATTTTGCTGTTCTTCATTAGCTCTACTTCTGGGGACATGGGCGTTTACATGGCGAACCTTCACGGGTAGCTTGTTTAACCGAGTAGCTATGTCTTTCCACTCTTCAGCAGCCCAGATTGGTCTTCCTTTGCGCTGCCAGTTCGTCTCTTTCCATCTCTGCAGCCATCCCCACAAAGCGTTGGCTACCATTCAGGAATCAGTGTAAAGATAGAGCTTTGGCCACCTTTCTTTTTTGGCAATATTTAAAGCCAGTTGGACAGCTTTGAGTTTAGCGAATTGACTAGACCCTCCTTCTCCTTTAGTAGCTTCTGCAACCCGTCGTGTAGGGCTCTATACAGCTGCTTTTTATTTTTGATTTGTCCCTACAATGCGACAGGAACTGTCGGTGAACAGGGCATAGCGAATTTCCTCTGCCGGTAGCTGGTTGTAAGGTGGTGCTTCTTCAGCCCGGGTCACCGGTTCTTGTTTTTCATTTGTCACACCAAAACTTTCTCTTTCTGGCTAGTTGGTAATTATTTCTAAGATCCCTGGGCGATTTAATTTCTCGATTCGGGCGCGCTGCGTAATGAGGGCTATTTACTTGCTCCATGTGGCACTGGTGGCATGGTGGGTGGAAGGAACCTTCCTACTGAACATCCACCCCAGCACTGGCAACCGGGGTGCCAGAAAGAGTTGTGCTTCTGTGCCAATCACCTCTGAAGCAGCTTGGACTCCCTCATAAGCAGCCAAGATTTCTTTTTCTGTCGGGGTATAATTGCCTTTCGATTCTTTGTAACTTCTGCTCCAGAATCCCAGGGGTTGGCCTCGGGTCTCACCAGGCACCTTCTGCCACAGACTTTAAGACAAACCGTGGTTTCCAGCTGCAGAGTAGAGCACATTTTTTACATCTGGCCCCGTCCTGACGGGGCCAAGAGCTACTGCATGGGCGATCTCTTGTTTAATCTGGATGAAGGCTTGTTGTTGTTCTGGGCCCCAATGAAAATCATTTTTTTTCCGAGTAACCTGGTAAAGAGGGCTCACAATCTGACTGTACTCGGGGATGTGCATTCTCCAAAAGCCTATAGCACCCAAGAAAGCTTGTGTCTTTTTCTTGTTAGTAGGTGGAGACATAGCTGTGATTTTATTAATAACATCAGTAGGAATCTGACGTCTTCTATCTTGCCACTTCACTTCTAGGAACTGGATTTCACGAGCAGGTCCCTTAACTTTATTCTTTTTGATGGCAAAACCGGCTTCAAGGAGAATTCGGATAATTTTCTTTCCTTTTTTAAACACTTTTTTTGCTGTGTTTCCCCACACAATGATGTTATCGATGTACTGCAAATGTTCTGGAGCCTCACTTTTTTCCAGTGCAGCCTGGATCAGCCCATGGCAGATGGTGGGGCTGTGCTTCCACCCCTGGGGCAGTCGGTTCCAGGTGTACTGCACGCCCCTTCAGGTGAAAGCAAACTGAGGCCTGCATTCTGCTGCCAAAGGAATGGAGAAAAATGCATTGGCAATGTCAATGGTGGCATACCACCTTGCTGCCTTGGACTCCAGCTCGTACTGGAGCTCCAGCATGTCCGGCACGGCAGCGCTCAGCGGTGGGGTGACTTCATTCAATGCGCGGTTGTCTACTGTCAATTTCCATTTTCCGTCAGACTTGCGCACAGGCCAGATGGGGCTGTTGAAGGGTGAGTGGGTTTTGCTCACCACCCCTTGGCGCTCCAGCTTCCGGATCATCTTATGGATCGGGATCACAGCATCCCGAGTTGTTCTATATTGCCGACGATGTACTATCGAAGTGGCAATCGGTACTCTCTGCTCCTCTACTCTCAGGAGTCCCACGGCAATTGGATTCTCACATAGTCCGGGCAGGGTGTTTAATTGCCGGATTCTCTCTGCCATCACAACTGCTATTCCAAATGCCCACTTGAAGCCTTTTGGGTCTTTAAAATACCCGCTTCGAAGGAAATTTATTCCCAAAATACACGGGGCTTCTGGGCCAGTCACAATCGGGTATCTCTTCCACTCTCTGCCGGTTAGACTCATTTCCGCTTTTACTATGGTAAAGTCCTGTGATCCACCTGTTACACCAGCAATAGAAACAGTCTCTTCTCCGACACATCCTGATGGGAATATAGTACACTGTGCTCCAGTGTCTACTAAAGCTTTATACTTCCGTGGTTTCGATGTGCCAGGCCACTGAATTCACACGGTCCAAAACACTCGGTTTTCCCTGGCCTCACCCTGGCTAGAGGCAGGGCTTCTCTAAGCCTGTTTGTTCTTTTTGACGGGGGCATAGGTCTTAGAAGTTCTTTCAAGTGGATCGGACATGTCGTTATCATCTTCTTCATATGTGGCACTGTGGTTCCGGGCGACTGGAGCTGCTCTCTTTCTGGTGGAACCTTCTTGTTGAGCCTTGTCTTCTTTTAAATTACGCACTCGTCGTGCCAGAACAGCTGTGGGCTTTCCATTCCACCTCTTCATGTTTTCTCCGCAGTCACGCAAGAAAAACCACAACTCCGCGCGTGGGGTGTACCTTCTCTCCTCAGCAGAGGAGTGTCTGCGTTGACTGCCAGGACGTCTGATTTGCACAGCTGAGATTTGGAGGAGATCCTCCTTGATTTCCTCTTTCAGCTTCTTATGGTTTTCTTCCAACTTATCCTCCAAGTTCTGTAAACGTGTTTCCACGGCTGCAATCCTGGCATGCGTTGGGCCATGCACAGCATCAGCGTACGCTCGAAGCTTTTTTGCCATGTCAAGCACTGTCTCATATGTGTCTTTTGGTTTTATTATTGCAAGAGCTGAGGCATATTCAGATGGTCTAAGCCTCACAAGCTTCCTCCACATAATCGGTGTGCACGGTACCAGATCTGGATTTCTAGTTGTTACATCATCTGAGAAAATAATTTCTGCCACTGCCATTTCTCTCAAACGTTGGATTCCCTGCTCGATGGTTTTCCATCTGGTCTGCTGCATGTACAGGTCATCAGCGCAGAGATATCTTTGTGCCACACTGTTCAATACACGTGACTAGAGGCTCTGAGGACTAGCTCCCCTCATCATACCTTGATCGATGACTGGATCTTGAGACAGGGATTCCAAATGTCTCGCTTCCGTGCCATCCAGGGTGGTTGCTTCACCTGCCGCATCCCAAAGCCGGACCAGCCAACTAATTATGGATTTATCAGGTCGCCTTGTATAACCTTTTCTTAGACCACGAAGATCTTTCAGGGAAAAGTTATTAGTTTCTGATCTTTCATCAGTCACTTTAACTTTGGATTTTATATCAGGGGGAGTTGAAGGTCCTTCTCTTGCATCCTCATCATCATTATCCTCCACCGGCCGATCTGTTTTCTTTGCGCACTTTCTACTCCTGGTACTGGTAGCCACAGCCATAGGTTGAAGCTTGCTGTCTAATTTTGCCCCTGTCCTGGAGCCTGAGGTGTTAACTGCAGTCTGAGTAACTGGAATAGTAGCTACGTTATCTCCCTGTTCCCTCTTTTTTGTTTGTTGTTCTACACTATCTAACAGGGTTCGATAAGCGTACGCCAGAGCCCAGCTCACTGCAGTGATTCTCTTTTTCTTAGAATTGTCCTGACACTTTTCTTTTAAGTACTTTGCAATCTTGACTGGGTCTTGAATTTGTTTAGATGAAAAATTTCAGATTATAGGTTCAGAAAACTCTTTTAGAATTTGGCTCAGTTTCTTCCATTTGCTACACCACTTAGAATTTTTCACACTTTGCTTTGCTACCGAATTAGGGGTTGTAACACCTGCATCCCTAGAAATCTTAGCTTTCATTTTGTATAAACTGCAGACAGTATAGAAAAAACTTACTAAATTAAATACTAGAAAGATGGTTTCCTTTACACTCAGGGAGAGCTGAACATTTTCTAACAGAGATGTAAATAATTCAGGGGAGAAGAAGGAAAACAAAGGCAAAAAATCCTCTTTGCTTGCTTCTCCTCTAATGAATTGAGTGCACAACACAAACTACGACTTGTACATCCCTGAAGTGGATTCTAACACCTTCATAAACTTTTGGCAGATCATTACAACCAAGCCTAGCTTAATGAGTATTTTGGTTAATACCTCTTTCATGAAAAAACTACGTGCTAGAGACAACACTGGGGCTATCTCTGAGTAAGAGAACAGGCCCAGAGACCACAGGGGTATTAAGATCTCAAAAAACTCTAAAGAGCAAACATACAGGCAGGCTTCCAATCCAACAGACATCACGGCTTCAAAAACATACTGATATCAATACAGGCCAATTAAAAACAAGATGTTATTAAAGTTTTTTCCCCTTTCTCCCTTCCTCGCGACGTGGGCCACCAAATAATGAATGTCCAAGTTTGGACAACGTAGGGAAAAAATCCCTAGAAGAGCTTCCCAGGAAATAAGAAAAAAAATTTCACTCAGGGGAAAAGTGGAAAAAACCTATTTATTAACACATACAAGAGAAACACTTCCCAGCACAGACCCAGGTGACAAAAAAGTTTTCACCGAGAGAGAAACTTGGACGCTTTGATTTTCACTAAAAGGGCGAAATGCTTCTCTGGTCGGGTGTCCAGCAGCAGGCCGCAGGGTTTCCTCTCCTCGGAGCTGGTGCTGAATCCTCGGGGGTGAAGGGAAGAAGGGAGAGGGAGAGAGAAAAAAGAAAAAACAGCCGAAATAGCCAGCAAGCTTTAAACAGCAGCGAAGCTAAACTGAATAATTTAAGCAATATAAAGTTAAAAAAAATTAAGAAAAAAACCCCAAAAACAGCTAACTTACAAAACCAGGCCACGAGCCACCACTACAGCAGCGATAGCCACCCGCAGCAGTAGCTAGAGCCAAGCTGCCAGCCGCTACAGCACCCCCTTCTAAGCTAAGCCCAGCGGCAAACCAAGGCCATTTTGCAGAGCAGAGCCTAGGCTAGCCCCCTCCCCCGGGAGCAGACAGCTTCATGGCCAAGGGGGCAGGGTGAGGAGTCAGTCAAATTATTAACCCAGGACAAGTTCCTGGAATTTGTCCAGCAGTGGGGAGTGGAACATAAAACTGGCATCCCCCACTCCCCCACAGGCCAAGCTGTGATTGAGCGTGCCCACCAGACGTTCAAACAGGTCCTGACTAGACAAAGCAGTTCATCTGTGTGGATGCCTCCACAGCAAAAGCACTGTAAAACCCTGTTCACTATCAATTTCTTGAATTGTTCATTTGAAAGCATGAGTCCTCCTGTGGTACGTCTTTTTAACAGCAGTAAACAGTTCAAATTGTCTCAGCATCCACCAGTTTTGATTAGGGACCCAGAAACACGGGAAATCAAAGGTCCCTATGAGCTTGTTACCTGGGGACGTGGTTATGAGTGCATATCCACTCCCTCAGGCCCTCTGTGGATTCCCCAGAAGTGGGTCAAACCTTTTGTTCCAAAAAATCCAGCTCCAGCAGAAGGAGATGAGAAGCAAGTAACCATTGCTTTGAAAAGAAGACGCCGCCAGAAGGAAGAGAAAAAATCTTCATAAAGGACTACATTCCGGCAGACAAAGATTTTTAATGTGCTTTAAAAATGTTTTGTTTTTCCTTTTAGAGAAAACCTACCCTCCACTCAACCTAGTGAAGAACCCCTTCCAAGTTGTCTTCTTGTTAACACTGAACAGTTTCGCAGCGGCCTGGAAAGCTCCTAATGTCTACGCTTGCCTTCGAAACATAAATAGCCTGATTGGACAAGTGAAGCAAGAATCAGAAGATTGGTTCAATTAACTGTTCAAAGGCTCGGGGTTCTCAGGGTGGTGGACTTCTATAGTTAAAACAATTTAGTTCTTCTTTTTTATTATATTCCTTGCAAAAATGGCGTTAGGGATCCTACGTCACTTAGTTTTCAAAGCTATTAATGGTATCATTCCTTCTACCTCCGTAGTCAATCACATAGAAATGAAAAACATAAAACAATCTAGTTCTCCCACCATTTACAAATGGTGGGCAAGATCATAATTTGAGTCAAAATAAATCTAATATCTTTCCCCCACATATTAAACAGAAAATGAGGAGATGTAACCCAATACCAGAGGTATAAGGAATGCTTTAACTCTTCCCCCCCTGTCCCCATTCTATTGGCAGAAAGCCAAATTCCCCTCCCTGACCCTTTCCTAGAAAAGACCGTTATCTGAGATCTTCTTTCTCTTTTTGCCCTGGGACCACCATGAAATAAACTACTAACATTGAGAAAGGCAAGGAGCCTCTTTTGAACTTTTGTTTATCTGATGCTGTGCCTAGCTCCTTCTTAGAGATTAACACAGTAAATAGCTAGGAAGGAGTTACAGCATACAGCAGACACGAGGTATCCGGTTAAAGTGTAGTGAAGAATCCAAGGCAGCAGAACACAGCGGGGTTTGGCAGCAGCAGCCAGGCTCCCACAAGCCACCAGGAGAGGCTCCCTCGGTGGGGCTAGGGGTCTTGAGTTATCCCCTGGGGCACCTGGGTAGATGGTGAGGGTCCTTTTCCAGTGAGGTTGGGTGTTAATAAGGTCCCAGTTCAATGGCTGCTCTTATGAGCAAAGGCTCACCGACGGTAGGAGAAGCAGTGGTAGGACTAAAACTCCACAGGGGCAGTGAATCCTCTGGGCAGCAACAATCCAGCACCAAACCTCACCTGTCTCCACTCCCTCACCCTGCAGCCAAAATCTCGTGGTATCTCTGCCTTTCCCAAGAGAAAACCCCCCAGCTACTAGAGTAGCCAGCTGTGTACTTCCCTCTCCTCCTTGGCTACATCTTTTGTCTCTTAAGTACTGTCCTTATGATATCTTCGGCAACAGATGGGAGAAAATTCCCTGAGAGAAAGAAAAAAAAGAAAAAATCCTAACCCTCAAGACATGGGGAGGCTCGAATCTGCTTCTACAATAATTTTTGCATGAAAAAATTGACAACCAGTATCAGTGAGCTGTGGACAAAGTTTTGTTAAGAACACCTTTCCAGTCCTTAGATACTTGGTGATCACTAAGTCTCACCTCATCCCTTGATTTATGTACAAAGCTGAAAGTTAGGGATATAAATTAAGAATAAACTATTTTAATGGTAGTTGGATGAACAGTAGTGTTAGGAATCTTGACTAGTGTTATAAAAATAGTAAGTGTTGCTGTAAGGCTAGAAAGCAGTGAAAGAATATAGCAACACAGGCTTCATCTAGAAAGCAGAAGAAGTGATTTATTGCAGAAGAAATCACACTTTCATAGACTGGTTCCCAGAACCAAGGATAGAATTAAACTCATTGGTCCGAGGAAGGCAACATCTCTTGTAATCATGCTTTTACCAAAACATCACTTTTCTCATGCACCCCTCCTGTCCACAACAGCAGGTGCTAGCTTTGTTGGTAATTCTTTCCCTTCTGTTTTCCTTTGAGTAGCTTGGGAAAATTCACACTGCGTTTTTTCCCTGACTCTCACCAGCCTCCACAAGTAAGGATAAAATTTATTAAGAAATCACAATAAGTGCTATTGTTGTCCCATACCTAATAGCCAATTAACCAAAAAACTTGGTAATACTTTTTGGATCCTTTGTTATATTCTTATTCAGTATAAAACTAATGTTTCCATTTGGATTTTTAGACTTTAAGTGCCTTGGTCTGAAGATCCATTGTTGTGCTGATCTTCCAGTATCAATACCTGACTTGGTCCTTTCTAAAAATTTCATGGTTCTCTTGCTTGGAGATAGCTGTATCTGAGTGAAGGAGAAAAAATTCTTGCTGTAGTCTGTTCGCATTTAATTTGCTATTAATTGAGCACTACTGGTATAGGTTCACCTGTAAACATATATGCTTTTCTCTTTCTATACCATTGCTGAGCATGATTAATCAGTAAAAGTGAACTTGGTTCCTGTTAGAAAGAAAAGCCATTTTTCTGTGTCTAGAACTTTAGTTATTTAAACTAGTATGACACCATTGGATTATTTAGAAAATTTCTCTGGAATTACTTTTCAAGTTAATTTAGAGGACAGTTTTGTATGACTTCAGTAGAGTAATTTATAACAAGTTGTCCTGGTTTAGGGCAAATTTGGGAGGAAACCTCCAAATGGGGGCCCTCAACTGGTTCTCGGAAAAAATATTCCCTCAGAGAGAAGTGAGAAAACTGTTTATTTAACTGACAAAGCACTACCCAGCACAAAATCGAACAATACCAAACAGCAAAACCTCTCCCCACTCTTAAGGAGTTGATGAATTCAGCAGAGTCCCTTCTGTGGGTCGCAGCCTGGCTCACTCAGTCTGTTCTCAGTCCCTCCGGCGCTGGGAAATGCCGCGGCTCAGGCCAGGCCTGGTGAGCCACAGCTGTGAACTCCCGGTGCTCTTCTGGGTTTTCAGTCCAGAGCAGGTTCAAACAATTCCAAGAAAGAAAAAATAACAGTCCAGGGGAACTCCTTTGCCCCAGCTAGCCAGAAAACCTAACTAAAAGCAAAAAGAAGCTCTCTCCCGCCGTCCACTGCAGACAACACGGTCTGTGTGAAGAATGTTGGGGAGCAAGCACAGTCTCTGATAACAACTCTGCACCTCTTTCTCTCCCCCTTCACTCCTGGAACCAGTCTTAAAACTGCAGAATTCAGTATTCAACACCAACAGACAATTTGGGGATACAAGCATCATAAAGTCACCCTAAGAGACAAGTTAAATAAAAAGTTTATTTACAAACTTACCTAATGATAGTGGATGTGAAAAACAAGATTTGCGATCTGGGATTTTTTTGAAAAAATTTAATAAGGGATAAAACAAAGGCAAGAGTAAAACAATTAACCAGCACTGGGGTGCCCTTGGCGTTTGGCCAAAAAGCATAAAGTCAGTCGGAGAGTGTGATCTTTATACTGGTACATTACTGAGGTACATACATATTCACGTGCTTCACATATTATTCAGACATCCTTGTGAGCTTTTGATGCTTCAGGAACTCTTTTATTTGTTTTCTTTACACTCTAACTTATCTGCATGGCATCTTGTAAATCAGATTGATATGTTTTATTTCTTCTTGTGTCTCTATCCTGTTGTTCCACATTCTCTGAATAAGGAGTTAACAAATTCTTCTCTGATTCTTTTCCTGTGCTCTGTTTTTTGCCACTGTTATCGCTTGGAGAGGTCAGTCAGCAGATATGGGAATCAACATAATTGTTTCACACCATTCTCTTAGCATTTTAACATTTAGTGTTTTGCTAAGGCCTACAATAATAATACATTCATCACACCACTATTTCTATAAACTATATGGTACATACTTAAACTAATAGATTATGTTATACTAATGGACAGCTAAATAGAGTTATACATTGTACTATATCCGAATATTTATGGTCACTACCAGAATGCAAAAGCTAATACATAAATGCGAAAGCCAATATTATATTGTAGTTTTTAACAGTGAATTTTGTGCATCTTACCTTATAGTTTAACTCTGGTATCAGAAGTACCAAAAAAACTTTTGTATGAGTTCACTACATAAAAAAGAACCACCAAGTTAGTTAAGAAATGCAGTTTAATGCTTATAAATCTGCTATACTTCCTTTTTGAAGTCGGAACATTTTTCTCTGTTACTGGAAGTCTGCAGTAGCACACTTCAGGTCAGAATAGAACATTAATTATCAGGTTCAGATTACTCAGATGTTACTTAAATTTACTCAAATTACAGAAGATTCAATTAAAGTGAACTGCATCTATGCTCACTGACTAACAAATTTGCATTCTGTTGTGAAGAGGTGTGCCTGGTGTGATGCATCTGCATCACTACGGACCCTCATCCACATCAGCCCAAAGCTCTGCTTTGACCAACTGGGGCCACATGGCACACAGGTGCCTCTGGGACATTGCTTGGCCTAGTGGAAACAAGGCTTCATTATGTACGGCAAGGCCTCATGGGACTTGGGAGAGCACAGTGAAAGAATGGAATCTCCTGGAAGCAAGTGTCCATTGTGACACAGTAAGGCCTCATGGCACCCAGGAGGCCACTGTGACGCAACGCAGTCTTGGGGAAACCAAGTGTCAGCTGCAAACACAGTGGGGCCTCATGGAAGCCAGGTGCCACTGGGACATTGCCAGGGCACATGGAACTCAGTGTGCATTGTGATACAGCACAGCCTCATGGAACTCAGCAGACCATTGGGACAACACGGAATCTCACGGATCCAAAGCTCTACTTTGACCAAGTGGGGCCTCACAGGACACAGGTGCCACTGGGACATTGCCTGCTCTTGTGGAATCCAGTGTCCATTGTGACACAGCACAGCCTCATGGAAACATGGGGACCATTGTGACTCAATGGAATCTCATGGAAGCAAGTGTCAATTGTGAACATGGCACGGCCTCATGGAACCCAGGGACAAGTGGGACTGTGCCATGACTCGTGGAAGCAAGGGACCATTGTGACACAGTGGGACCTCTTGGAACCCAGGAGAACATTGTGGTGCAATGGAATCTGATGAAGCCAAGTGTCAATTGTCAAAACAGCAGTGCCTCATGGAACCCAAGTGACCATTGTGACTCCATGGAATCTCATGGAACAAACTGTCAGCTGTAACACAGCAGGGTGTTGTGGAACACAGGTGCCACTGGGACATTGCCACTGCTCATGGAACCAAGTGTCCATCAGGACATAACTGGGCCTAAGGGAAAAAGGGAGACCATTGTAACACAAGGGAATCTCAAGAAACGAAGGCTGCATTGTGACACAGAGGGGCCTCATGGGATCAAGGAGACCATTTTGAAGCAATGGAATGTCCTGGAAAAACAGGTAAATTTTCAAGACAAAAGGGCCTGATGGAACCCAGGTGCCAATGGGACAATTCTAAGGCTCATGCAAACAAGTGTCCAGCTGTGGATCCACTCAAAATGGCCGCCTCCACAAGGTTCTGCTGAAGGATTTGCCACCCTGGCTTCTGTTCTCAGTTTTCTACCCCAGCCATGGTGGCACAGCTACTGTGCAGGCCCAGCCCAGGACAGGAGCATTGCGGATGGGAATGGCCCCTGTGCCGTGGTGCCCACAGCAGCCCTGGGGCACTGTGCCCCATGGCCTCCCTGCTGGGCAGCCTCTGCCAGCTCCTGCACAGCCCGTGGCACCTGTGGGCCTGCACTGACAGCCCTGCCCCAGGCTCTGCCGGGCTCTGGGCCAGCAGAGAGGCCTGGCAGGGCTGGCCATGGCCAGGAACAGGCCCTGAGCCCCGCAGGAGGATGGAGCTGGGCTACAACCAAACTCAGCCCAGGGCAAACCTGGCCTCAGCAGCCAGGGCTGGTAATGGCTGGGAACAGAGGCTGACGGTGACAAATGTCCTGGGCCCTCTCCCTGCTCTGTGCATGCCACCAAGGGCACAGATCAGCCTCCTCTCTCAGTCACTTGCCTGTTTCCAATGCCTTCCACAGGTGCTGGCCCTGCCCCACAAGGCCTGGGCTGAGTCCTGCCCCTGCACGCACAGCCAGGCTGAGATGGACACTGCTGATTTCTCTGACAGGCTCTCCCAGGCCAACCCAGCTCCCTGCAATCTGTGCCAGCTGCCCTGGGCTCTGTGCAGCACCAAGGGCCTCTCCCCAGCACAGCCCAGCCGGCTCTGGCCCCACAGCTCTGCTCAGGGCAGGGGGCTCTGGGCAGTGGCCCCATGGCCTCAGCCCCTGGCAAGGGCACAGCAGCAGCTGCAGCTCAGAGAAGACTCAGCCCCAGCCATGGGCAAGGTGCTTGGCCAAGGCAAAAGGAGGCTCCTTGCGTGCCCTGCTCCCCTCTCCCTGAGCTCCTGAGAGCTCTGCAGCCCCTGCTGCCATCCCATCTGCCCAGGCCAGCACAACAGCCCCAGCCTTGGGGCCCTCCAGAGCTGCTCCTGCTCCAGGACCAGGGCCCATCCCAAAGCTGGGGCAGCCACAAAGCTGTGCCCATTTCTGTTCATTCATGCTCTGATGAGCATGGGTCCTCAGCCACTTGGAGGTTGCTGATGAATTTTACTAGTCCAGAGCTCTCTTCTTTCTTGAGGTCTTCAGTTTAGGAATTCAGTGAAAAAGACTCATAAACATTTGCTCAAAACACCCAAACAAGAAAAAGTCCTGGGGATAATTTAAGCTTTCAATTCTTCTGTGGTTAATTAGACAGACTTCGGAAGTATATTCAAAGTGAATATGCTTTATTGGAAACAATGCATAGAGAACTGTTTTGTCTGGTGTTCTTTTCCATGGACCATGGCAGTGATTCTTCCCCTGTGCTCAGCAATGGATTGGCAGCAGCTCAAGTGCTGGGTCCAGCTCTGGACCCCCAATTTAGGAAGGACATGCAGGGGCTGGAGTATGTTCAGAGAAGGGCAAGAAGTCTGGTGAGGGGTCTGGAACACAAGTGCTGTGAGGAGTGGCTAAGGGAGCTGGGGATGCTTATCCTGGAGAAGAGGAGGCTCAGGGGAGGCTCTCATCACTCTCTACAACTCTCTGACAGGAGTTTGCAGCCAAGGAGGGGTCGGGATCTTCCCCTGGGAACAGCTGACAGGAGGAGACACCCTTAAGGTGCATCAGAGGATGCTTAGGCTGGACATTGGAAAATATTCTTCACAGAAGGGATGACTTGGCATTCTAATGGGATGCCCAGGGAGGTGGTGGAGTTGCTGTCCTTGGAAGTGTTTAAGTATCTGGATTTGGCACTCAGTCCCTCTGGGCATCAAGGCGGTGTTGAGTCACAGGTCAGACTTGCTGATTTCAAGGGTTTTTCCCAACTAGGTTAATTCTGTGATTCTCTGATTTTTGTTACACTGTGTGGCACCAGAGAACCAAGGGACTGTTTTTTACACTGTGGGGCTAAATCAAAGCAAGGAGCCCATTGTGGTAAAGCTGGGGGCCTCATGGAACCCAGAAGACCATTGTAACATTTTGTGGACTTGTGGAAATGAGGGAGACTGTTGTGACACTCTGGGACCTTGTGTGACAATGGGACCATGGTGACACTGCAGGGACCCATGGAGCCAAGGCGACAGTGTTACTCTGCAGGGCCTCGTGGAACCACACAGAACACTGTGATACTGCTGGACCTCATATAACCAAGAGGCCCTTGTTGCACTGAGGAAGCCAGGGAGTGAAGGAAACAGTTTTGGCCCTGTGGTACCCATTAACCAAAAAGGCCACTGCAACTCTATGGAGCCTCCTGAATCATGGAGACCATTGTGACACTCTAAGGCCTCCCTCTGGAACAAGGGTGATGCAAAGTTGGGTGTGAGTGTGGCTCTGCTGGAGGGTAGGAGGGAGCTATGCACAGGGACCTGGACAGAGTGGATCCAGGGCCCAAATCCAACAAGGTTAGGGCTTAAAAGACCAAGTCCCAGGTCCTGCACTTTGGCCACAATAACCCCTGCAGTGCTACAGGCTGGGGACAGAGTGACTGGACAGCAGCCAGGCAGAAAAGAGACCTGGGGACACTGATGGACAGCAGGCTGGACATGAGCCAGCAGTGTGCCCAGGTGGCCAAGAAGGCCAATGGCACCTCGCCTGGATCAGGAACAGTGTGGCCAGTAGGAGGGAGAGCTACTGTCCCAGCACTGATCTGCACCCAGCTCTGCACACAGACATCGATGCTGCAGCTCCAGAGAAGGGAACAAAGGGGCATCTCTGCAGAAAACATTGCTGAGAGACCCTTTATTTCATTAAAGCCACTGTGAGCGCAGCCCCTCATTGACACAGTCTGTGGCCACAGCAAGGGTTGGAGAGAAACAAAAAGAGAAAGGGTAGAAACAATGACCTTTATTTGTGGACAATATTAGAAAACTAGGAACAAAGAAGGAAAAAACACAACAAAAAACAACAAGAAATATCAAAGATTACTTTTTATTACAAGTGATTTGCAGAAATTGGCCAGAAGTTTAATGTTTCTGAAATCCTCCAGTCATCAGTGTCCACAGGGCAGCCTTGAGCTCCTGGTTCCTCAGGCTGTAGATGAGGGGATTCAAGGCTGGAGGCACCACTGAGTACAGAACTGACAGGGCCAGATCCAGGGATGGGGAGGAGATGGAAGGAGGCGTCAGGTAGACAAAAGTCCCAGTGCTAATAAACAGGAGAGCACAGCCAGGTGGGGGAGGCAGGTGGAAAAGGCTTTGTGCCGTCCCTGCTCAGAGGGGATCCTCAGCACAGCCCTGAAGATCTGCACATACAGGAGAAAACCATGAACACAAAAACAACCAAATAACAAACAGGCACTAACAGCAATGATCCCAAGTTCCCTGAGATAGGATTTGAGCAAGATAGCTTGTGGATCTGTGGGATTTCACAGAAGAACCCCCCCAGTGCATTGCCCTGGCACAGGGGGCAGGGAAATGTATTGGCCATATGCAACAGTGAATAGAGGAAGCGCACTGGCCCCAGGCAGCTGCTGCCATGTGGGCACAAGCTCTGCTGCCCAGGAGGGTCCCGTGAGTGCAGGGGTTTGCAGATGGACACGTAGCAGTCGTAGGCACATGATGGTCAGGAAGTAAATACTCAGCTGAAATGAAAAAGGCAAAAGTAAATACCGTGCAGCACATCCTGAGTAGGAGAAGGTCCTGGTGTCCCAGAGGGAATTGTGCATGGCTTTGGGGACAGTGGTGCAGATGGAGCCCAGGTCAGTGAGGGCCAGGCTGGGCAGGAAGAAGAACATGGGGTGTGTGCAGGTGGTGGCGCAGGCCACGGCGCTGATGATGAGGCCATTGCCCGGGAGGACAGCCAGGGATATGCCCAGGAAGAGGCAGAAGTGCAGGAGCTGCAGCTGCCGCAGTGTCTGCCAGTGCCAGCAGGAGGAAGTGGCTGATGGAGCTGCTGTTGGACATTTGCTGTGTCTTGGAATAGGATCTGTAAAAAAAAGTAATCATGGAATAGGCTTGGAGAGGACTTTAAATATCCCAGCCGAGCTTGGCACTTTCCCACCACTGCCTGCCTAGGGCTCTGATGCCCTGGAGCTGTCCCTGCCAGCAGCTGCTGCCCTGTGCCCAGGGCTGGGCTCCCTGCCGGTGCTGCCAGAGCCTAACCCAGCCCTGGGGGCTCAGCCTCCCGCCCTGCAGAGCCCTCCCAGCACAGGGCACTTCCCAGAGCCAGCTCTGGCTATGAAGGCTCTGATGACATTACAGCAACCCTGAAGAGGCTGGAAAAGCAAGTGGTGCTGCCTGTAAAGGGGCCCTGTTTTCTGTCACTGCCTGGTTAATTCAGATGTATGAATGTTTTTTTCTCAACCTGGAATTGAGAGATGAAGATCAGTGTGCATTTTCTCATCCAGGCAAGCCAGAGCAATAGATTAAAAAGAAGGATTTTTCCCTTTATGCAGTCCCTCCCTTGCCCTGCTCCCCTGTATAATCTCCTTGGAAATGTTCTGGATATAAATGTCATGCTGGACGCTGTCCCTGGCAGGCAGCAGAGTCTCTGCCCCAGCAGAGCACCCTGGGCTGCAGGACCCTGCTCTGCAGGACAGCACTGGGTACCCCTGGCTGCTCTACACAAGAGAGAATCAGAGAATGTACTCACAGAGTCTGTAGGCATTGGGATGTTCCAGCTTTAGGAGATCACTGCAGGAGCTGCAGCTGCCTTTTTCCCTGCAGGCAGAGGCTTCCTGTGTCAACTGCTGGGAATGATTCTGCCCCAGTCACTTCGAGAGCATCTTCTCAGGCCTGACTGACTGAAGCTCTCTGTGCCTCTCTGCTGTGTCCAGGGTGGCTGCAGGCAGTGCCCCAGTCCTGCTGGGGCTGGGGAGACGAGCTGCTTCTCAGCAGAAATGTCTCTTTGAAGTTCTTCTTGGTTGTCAGGATCGCCCCTCTGTGCCAGGAGCCCCGGCCCAGCTGAGCAGCACAGACACAGCACAAGGACTTTAATGACCCTCTCGGGGCTTTGGTGCTGTTTACATCAGACTCAGTCCCTCAGAGTGTGCTCAAAAACTTCTCAAGAACTCAAGGTGAGGTTTAAAGTCCAAAGTTTCTTGAACTTTTAATGGGTCCGACTGAGGGATATGATTGAGAAATTGTCCCCAGGTTCCAGTTAGAGCAGAGCATTGGAGGCAGTGATGACAGGTGGGGACAAACAAGGGAAAGGTGTCTCTGATGCTGAGCAAACCTAGATGTGTAGAATGACATGTCCACATAAGGTTAGGAGTTATCCCACATTGGACATGAGGCCTGAAAAAAATGATACCCACTTTAACACCAAATTAGTGGTTTCAAGGAGTCTTAGTACTGATATTTTGGAGATTTGGTGACAGCAGGGCCACACAGAACCAAAGAGTCAACTGTTACACTGTGGAACCTTAAGGAACCAAGGGGCCTTTTGACACTGTGGGAGCTCACGGAACCAAAATCCATTTTGACAGAGTGGGGCCACATGTCTTGTGACACTGCAGATCCAAGGAGACCATTGTGGCACTGAGAAACCTCATGGAACCAAAAGTACATTGTGACAGAGAAAGGCATCATGGAACCAAGGGGCCATTGTGACACTGTGGGGCCACATGGAACCAATGCTCCATTGTTACACTGCAGATCCAAGGAGGCCATGGTGACACTATGGAACCTCCTGCAACAATGGGTGCATTGTGACACTGCAGGGCCTCACTGAACCAAGGAGTCCATTGTGACACTGCGGAACCTCACGGAACCAAGGTGACCATGTTATACTACAGAACCTCGTGGAACAAAGGGTCCATGGTGACACTGCTGAATTGTTGCGGAGAGTAGGAAAGCTCATGGAACTAGAAGTCCATTGTGACCAAAGGACCATTGTGACACTGTGGGGCCTCGTAGAACCACAGGTGTAGAAAATGTTACTCCCCCTAAAATCTATCCCTGGAATTCCATCCCATAATTACTGAATGCTTAGCAACCAACTCCCCATCCCCCTTATCAAAAACCCTGTTATTTTTTTTGGATTTCTATTGGCTCTTAAAGCCAACAAGTTATTGGTCCTTTTTTACTTGAGAATTTTAAGATAATTGCTTAGTTTAAAAGCTGTAGCTTTATTGGTAGAAAATTCAATCCTCTGTAAACCTATAAAAAGTCCTTTGTTATCTAATATATTCGGACTTCACTGTACTCCCCTTTGAAGAAGTAAAGCTATCTTCAGAACCAGTGCCGCGCTGTTTCAATCTTTCTGTACTCCGCTAGTGGGTAGCTGTAAGCCCGACAGCCCAATTCCAGAGAAATCTGGGCATGAAGCTGTTAGACTTGGGGTTGGAAAGCACCACCCCAGAAAAAAACAGCTACATTTGGCGCTCCGAACGAGTTCTGCACCTGCAGGGACCCGAGGAACAGCACTTCGTCTGTCTTCGCAGCACTACAGAGCCTGGTGGTGTAGAGTCTTTGTTCTCTAAAGACTCGCACCATTTCCGGCTACGTCCAACACCCCAGAGACCTGGCCCGGGACTGGATGCCTCTAGCAACCTGTTAGCAGCTGACCTTTCAGCTAAAATCTGGGTGAGCATTTAGCCTTTAAAGTGCGCGTTCTCTTTATAAGGTCAAAAAGCAGTTTTTAGGGTTTTTTTCTTTTTTTTATATATTTTTTCTGCTAACGGGAAACGGAGTTCCATGGATGGGCGGCTCACCAAAAACCCCCTGCCTCCCACAGAGAAAGATTTATATTCCCACCTCCTTTTTCTATTATCTACTAATAATTCTGAGTGTTCAAAAAACTCCTTTTCTAAAACTACCTTGAAATCTTTTGTTAAATTTATATTTCTTCATTTGCCTGATGTTAATGCTGATTCTGTGGCTTCGGCTGACTTTTGGGATACAGTGGGGACACATATTTATTCTTTACAAACTCAAAAACTATCTTAAAGCTGCGAAATTCGTTCCTATTTTTTAAACAAAAAATAAGAGCCAGTAGATGCGATATGCTCTCCTCCCTCCCCGCAGAGCAGCCGAAAGATCCGGCCCCTCCGCTTCGATAATTTACCATTAGCTCTCTCTCCTGATCCTGGCAGGAGCGCGTCCCCCCCCAAACCCCCCCCCCCTCCGCAATTTCCCGCAGTTTTTTCCTCCAAGTCGCTCCGAATCCCAGCGGACTTCCTCGTCCCGACCCCTCCGGGTTTCTCGACCCCCCCTTGCCAATATAACCCCAGCATAGGCTTTGTAACATTCAGCTTCCTTGTCCCCACGCCAGCACATCCCCTCCAAACTGCGTGTGGAAATGCCAAAACACGACCCCTCCAGCCCACGTATCCTCGTGCACGCCCTAAAGCGACGCCACACGCCGAAAGCACGGCTCTCCTGCACCCTTTCTGGTGCCGAAGCGGCCGCTGCTCCCCCCACCCGCCCCAGGGACGCACCGCCACCGCCTCCCCTGCCCGCCAAAGATTCACCCCCAAGTCTCGGGAGCAGGACAGCTTTTATTTCCACGTCCCACCCGCTGAACTTCCTGTTAGTGGCGAGGGAGTGTTGCACGGCTTCAGTGCACCCCCACCCGGGTCACATTCCTTCAGTCAGCGTCCCGCCACGCAGTTGCTGTTGTTTCCGCGACCAGCCTGTACTGTTAAACTGCAGCCTGCCTTATTCAAACCAACACACGCCGGCATTGCAGGCTCCTGCAGGCGCTTTCCCAGCTCCATGTGGCGCCTCCTCCCCCACAGCTAATCCTTTGTTTCAAAATCATCCTTACCCTTCCTTCGCTTCACCACTGCCTCAACTTCCACCACTAGTTCCCCTGGGGGCCACCTGTAAGCCCTCACTCCCTATGGTCGCCACGGAAACCGCATTCCTTCAGCATTCCACCTCTCCCCACCCCCCACACCCGCCTCTCCTGCCTCCCTCTGCGTTGCCTGCTCTCCCTTCTTCGGTGCCTGCTTTCATTTCTAATGCACCGCTGCCACCGTGTGGCGAAACCGCTTTATGCACCCAGCCAAGATTTTACCAGACCTCACCCGCCTCCCAACCCTCCACCTCCCTTCCCCAACCATCTGCCCCCCTGCCAGCCTCCGAGCCCCTCACCCACACCCTCCCCTCGCGTTTTAAAACATGCCGCAGGAGATGCAGACACTCTACATCTTCTGAGGGCACTGACTCTTATGATTCAGAAGATGAACAAGATCCCTGGAACAATGTTAAGCTTTTGGCAACACAAAATGGTGATTGGCAAATAGCCCAATAAATTTCTGCCTTTCCTGTAACATATAAAGCAGGCCGCAGAGGTGGCGCCACAAATTATGCTCAATGGGAGAATTTTTATTCGAAACAATTAACTGAATTATCAAAATTTGCAAAAGAACATGGAAGAAGTACCCAAATTTTTAAAAAGATTTTGGAGGCAGTTTTTTCTGCCTATGTATTGGTACCACATGATTTAAGAAATATTGCACAATGCCTTTTATCACCTGCTGAATTTATGTTATTTGAAAGACATTGGAAAAAGACCTTAAGAACCTTATTTGATAATTATGCAAGAGATGCAAATCGTCAAAATTTCACAGTGGAACAATTGGCTGGGGAAGGCAATTTAACACTGCCTTCAGACCAAGCAAACACTTTGCCCAGAGACACATTGCAAGACATTGCCAGTGCAGCAAAAACAGCCATACTCCTCACACCTGATGACTCCACTCCCACCATGCATTTTTCCAACATCAAACAAAAAATAGATGAAGCCTTTATTAAATTTGTAGACAGACTGAAAGATGCTCTGGAAAAACAAATTGAGAGCGTAGAGGCACGAAAGGAACTGTTATGCAAACTTGCTATGAGCAATGCCAATGATCAATGTAAAGCCATTTTAAGGTCCTTGCCTCTCGACACAGAACCCATCATTGAACAAATGGTGGAAACATGCACACGCCACATGTCCACTGAGAACACAGTAGCCCAGGCAGTGGCCAAAGGCATTGCTGAAGGAGTCTCAGGAGCCTTTGCAGCAGTGGCATCCAAAGAAAATGCCCGCTGCTTCTGCTGTGGGGAACTTGGACATTTTGTAAAAAATTGCCCAGAAAAGCAACAAATCCACCACCCCCCAGCCATCATCATAAGCCCCAAAAACAGCAAAAGCACCCACAGAATCCAAAAAACTGCCAGTGCAGTGCCACGACAACAAATCAAAGGCCATCTTCCACCACTGTCCCGCCTATGAAAATCAGTCAAATTCCGGAACATATCAAGATGGTCCAACACACGCTCAGGTATCGGTGGGAGCCAAACGATGCTGGTGAATTTCTTTGCCTTACAACTTCACAGACAGGAAATTTTACCGTGTTCCTACAAGAAAACGCGGGCCGCCAGGTGAACCGTGGGACATTTTCATTTTTTGGTGATACTGTACACAGTCCAAAGCAAATTTTTGTTTTGCCAGAAATTCAGACTGTTCAATCTGGACAAGAAATCCTTGTCCAGCTTCGTTGCACAGACACACCTTTTTTCCTTTCACAGGGCACGCCAATTGCGCAAGCCTTCTTGCTTCCTAAAAACTGCAACGAGCAAATCCCTCTCAACCCTACTGTGTTGTGGGTGCAAATCATGGGATCCCAAAAACCCATCCTTGAATGCAACATCCTCTGCAAAGGTGAGAGAATTCTCAGACCAGGAATGATCGACACCGGAGCCGATGTCACTATCATCGCTCGCTCAGAATGGCCATCCCACTGGGACCTGCAACTGGTAGCTGGCATGATTTCCGGAATTGGTGGGGTCATCGTGCCCATGCAAAGCGCAAACAACGTGGTTATCGAAGGGCCTGAAGGCAAGTTGACAACTGTCCGCCCGTTCGTGGGCAGAGCCCCCATCACCCTGTGGGACAGAGATGTCCTGGCCCTTATGGGGCGTCTCTCTTCGAGTCCAATGTTGGGCTTTCTGATTGGGGCCACTGAAGAGCGTGCTCTCCCACCGACCCCGAAGCTCACATGGAAAAGTGACAACCCCCTGTGGGTGCAGCAGTGGTCCCTGTCAAAAGTCAAACTGCGCGCATTGCATGCCCTGGTGGAAGAGCAACTCGCCAAAGGCCACATCACCGAAACCACAAGCCCCTGGAACACTCCCGTCTTTGTTCTGCAAAAACTGGGAACAAACAGATGGAGGCTTCTCCAAGACCTTCGCAAAATCAACGATGGCATTGAAGACATGGGACCCCTTCAGCCTGGCATGCCTTCTCAATCAATGCTGCCTCGAAACTGGACACTCGTTTTCATTGACATCAAAGACTGTTTTTTCAGCATCCCACTGCACCCTGAAGATGTTCCACGTTTTGCTTTCTCCGTTCCCTCTCTCAACATGGAAGCTCCCCTCAGAAGGTACCACTGGCTTTTCCTTCCCCAAGGACTCAAAAACTCTCCCACCATATGCCAATGGTATGTGGCTCACGTTCTTTCCCCCCTTCGAAGCTCATTCCCAGATGTTATGTTCCTCCACTACATGGATGATATCCTGATCTGTGCCTCTGATAAAACCTACTTGGACAAAGCAGTGAAAGCAACCATTAAAACCATTGAAAAAGCCAGATTTGAAATTCGTGAAGACAAGGTACAGTACACCAGCCCGTGGAACTACCTTGGACTGCAAATTCGAGAAACAACCATCGTACCCCAGCAGCTTTCCATCAAGGACAATCCAAAAACCCTAAGAGACTTGCACAGCCTTTGCAGATCCATCAACTGGGTACACCCCCTGCTGGGAATCCCAACAAAACAACTTTCTCCCCTGTTCAAACTTCTTTGGAGAAAAGTAAACCTTGACTCCCCATGCACCATGACGCCAGAAGCTCACCAGGTCATCATCAAAGTCCAAGAAGACCTTTCCTCATGCCAAACCCATCGGTTTGAACCTGATTTACCTTTCCAATTTGCCGTTTTGGGAAAAGCTCCTCACTTTCATGGACTGATTTTCCAATGGGACCCCAAACTCTCAAACCATTTGCTGATCCTTGAATGGGTCTTCACAAGCAATCAACCCACAAAAACAATTACCACCTTTCAAGAAATCATAGCACTTCTTATAAAAAATGCCAGAACTCGCCTCCGCTCCCTCGCTGGGTGTGAGTTCACCTACATATACCTGCCACTGACCACTGGAAATTTGGAGCATTTGCTTCAAACCAATGAAAACCTTTAAATTGCTCTAGATAGCTATACTTGCCAAATTTCAAATCAATTACCCCAGCATAAGCTTTTCAATAAAGATGCAAGTTTTCATCTAATTCCAAAATTAGTTCAAAGCAGAGCTCCCCTCAAAGCTCTAACTGTTTTCACAGACGGCTCATGCTCCTCTCACAAGTCAGTTATGACTTGGAAAAACCCCAAAACCCAAAATTGGGAATCAGATATTCAGACAGTGGAGGGATCTCCACAAATCGCAGAGCTAGCAGCCGTTGTTAGAGCCTTTGAAAAATTCAAAAACAAACCCTTTAATCTGGTCACAGACTCAGCCTATGTAGCCGGTATAAGCTATGAGGGCAGAACACGCCTTTTTAAAAGATATTCCCAATCCAAAACTGCACCAATTAATTTCTACATTAGCATATTTAATTTCTCACAGAAAAGAGCCTTACCACATTGTTCATGTAAGGTCACACACTGATCTTCCAGGTTTTATTACGGAAGGAAACAGAAGAGCAGATGCTCTAGCCATGCCCTTGGAAACTGCAAATGTCCCTGACATCTTTGCCCAGGCAAAGCTGTCACATGCATTTTTCCATCAAAATGTGCCCGCTCTCATGTGAAGGTTCAAACTTGCAAAAGACCAGGCAAAAGCCATCGTGGCAACGTGCCCAAGCTGTCAAACTTACCAAATACCCTCTATGGGTACAGGAGTCAATCTCAGAAACCTGAACAGCTGCCAGCTGTGGCAAACTGACGTGACCCACTTCCCATCTTTTGGGAAGTCCAAATACGTGCACGTGTCAGTTGACACGTTCTCTGGCGCAGTTTTTGCATCAGCACATGCAGGAGAAAAGGCCACTCACGCTATCAAGCATTTTTTCTTAGCTTTTGCCATTTTGGGGATTCCACCAAAAATTAAAACTGACAATGGACCCGCTTACAAATCCCTAGATTTGAAAAAGTTCTTCAGTGAATGGGGAATTGAACACACCACTGGAATTGCTGCAAATCCCACAGGACAATCTATCATAGAAAGAACTCATCAAACCCTCAAAAAAGTTCTCAACCAGCAACAAAAAACCACAAAAATTCTGTCTCCAGTTGAAAGACTTTGTAAAGCTCTCTATGTCATTAACTTCCTAAACTGCACGGCTTCAGAACCTGATCCCCCAATTCTGCGTCATTTTTCAAACTCCACCCAAGCCAAACTCACTGAAAAACCACCTGTGCTAGTAAAAGACCCAGAAACACACCAAATTTCTGGGCCCTTTCAATTAATCACCTGGGGAAGGGGATATGCTTGCGTATCTCTGCCTTCAGGGCCAAAATGGTACCCAGGGAAAAACATAAAACCGTATCTGGGCACAGCAAAACCCACCCCCTCAAGCACCAGCAAAAATCTTCCTCAATCCAACAGAAAACCCCCTCAAAACTAAAACAGCTCTGCCTGGAGACCCAGGCGTTGCAGAGCACTTATATACCAAAGTAAAAATCGTCCTGTCACACGACAGCAAACGAAACAAAAAACCAAGCAGCCTTTAGCTGCCTCAGATAAGCCTTACAGCTGAAATTAAGTTGTTTTTTCTTTTGTAGTTCTAGTTTAAAAAATTATTAACCTTTGTTAAGAATTTTTCTGCTTTTGATATTAATTTGTTAAAAAAAACCCTCAACCCTAATGTTTTTTTTGTGTGTTTAATGTTAAGGAAAAGGGGGGGGGAAGGGAAAGGATAAATCCCCTAACTCCTCTTTCCAAAATAACGAATTTTGCTAGTATCTCCTATCAGAAGCCTCATCCTTGTTCAAAGATGAAAAATGTCTTCGTTGGTGTTGCTTTTACTGCTGCCTGGATGTTCTTCAACATACCTCATGCCCTCAGCTGGATGAGCCCACAACCCAGCCACAATGTTTGCGTGACTCTAGCAAAGACATTAAAACAAGATAACTTATGTTTATCCCTAGGCAGCCTTGACAACCCACTTTCCACACGTTTAGTGGGAATTCCATTTGCAGCAGATGAATGGCCCATTCAAAACTCAGAAATCCTTCGCACCACAGGTAAGAGGCCCAACCCCGTGGACACTTGGGATGATTGGACAAAAATTTAGCCGAATGCCCTTGAAGAACCCCAAGAATTGGATTTGTTGGGGTCCTCCAAAGCAACATACTGTGCCAAGTTTTACTTTAAACGCCCAAACCAAAACATACATGAATTGGATCTGCTCAAAAACACATACAGAACAGATATATCACCCATCAACAAAGCATGCAACTATCCAAATTGGTGTAATTACACCGCTCCCACAATTTCAGAGTCCTCCCTTCATCCCAAGAAACTGCCCAAGGGAATGTTTCTCATCTGTGGTGACCGAGTTTGGGCTGGAATCCCCTCTCGTCTTCAAGGAGGACCTTGTAGCCTTGGCAAGCTTTCTACCCTCACCCCCAACATTACCTTATTACACAATTGGAAAAAAGAAAGTAATTCAAAACACAAAAAAAGATCCTACACTGAATTTGACGAAAATTGTGATCCCAAAATGTACATTTGGAACAGACCCAAAAGATTCTCTGCCTCCCTGTTTTTACCATGGGCAGCCGCAGCAAAAGCCCATGGTGACATTAATCATTTAGGGTGCTGGCTTAGTAAGCAGGCCAATGCTACATCTGCTGCTCTGAGTGACCTTTTGAAAGATGAAGAAACCATAAGACATGCAACTCTGCAAAATCGGGCAGCAATTGAATTTCTGTTGCTCTCCCATGGACACGGCTGTGAAGACTTTGAAGGAATGTGCTGCTTCAACCTGTCTTCCCGCTCCACATCCATTCAAGAAAACATCCAGAAGCTGAAAAACCTCGTAAAGGACCTCAAAACCGAAACCACTCCGGACTGGGTCAACAATATTTTTGGCCAATGGGGGCTGACAGGATGGGCTTCGTCCTTGGTCAAAGGAATTTTGTGGATTTTTATTGTTATTCTTATTGTACTAGCTATGTTTTCATGTTTAGTTCAATGTTTTAAGAAAACTGTTAAAGACGCTCTCTTTGTAAATACAGAGAGAGGAACTGTAGAAAATGTTACTCCCCCTAAAATCTATCCCTGGAATTCCATCCCATAATTACTGAATGCTTAGCAACCAACTCCCCATCCCCCTTATCAAAAACCCTGTTATCTTTTTGGATTTCTATTGGCTCTTAAAGCCAACAAGTTATTGGTCCATTTTTACTTAAGAATTTTAAGATAATTGGTTAGTTTAAAAGCTGTAGCTTTATTGGTAGAAAATTCAACCCTCTGTAAACCTATAAAAAGTCCTTTGTTATCTGATATATTCAGACTTCGCTGTACTCCCCTTTGAAGAAGTAAAGCTATCTTCAGAAATCCAATGTGACACTGTGGGGCCTCGTGGAACCACAGGCATCATTTTGACACTGCTGGGCCACATGGTCCCAAGAGGCCAGTGTGAAGCAACAGGGCTTTATGAAACCAAGAGACCATTGCAGCATTACAGAGCCTTGTAAAGCCTAAGGGCCGCTGTGGTCCTGCAGGGCATCGTGGATCCATGGAGATCATTGTGGCATTGCAAGGCCCCATGGAATCATGGAGACAATTGTGATGCTGTGGGCCCCCACAGAACCAAGGGGACGTGGAAAAGGTCTGGCCGGCTTGACCTCCCATGGACTACCTGACAGGTCCAGCTGAATTTGGCATGTCGAGGGCTACTCTCATCAGCCCCTGGAGCACTGAGGCTCTGGGCTTTCCTTCCTATGGAAAAGAACTGTCTATCTTTCCTGGTGCCCATGGCTGAAATTGGCATGCCCCTAAAAAATTCCCTGTATGCAAGGGTTTCTCTCAGACAAAAGCTGCGATGCCAAGCAGGTATGGCTGGCTTTGGCCTCTGGTGGTCACCTCTCACCTGCCCCTGAAACACTGAGTCTCGGTTCCTTACTTCCTATGGAAAAAACCTGGCTTTCTCATCCAGGGTCAGTGGCCAAAATTGGGATTTGGCCTCCCAAGTTCTATCTATCCAAGTATTGCTCCCAGGCAAAAGTAGCCAGAACAGAGAGATGTGGCTGGTCTTGTTCCTCTGGTGATTTTCTTAGGCCATGAGCTCAATGTTATCAATTGCAAATACTTTGGAGAGGGCCCAGAGATATCCCAAGGTGGGGTTTGGATGTTTCAGGCACATGACCACAGTATAAGGACAAAGGAGCTCTGTGCTCAGTGGAGTGGAGACTGAGGACAGTGGAGGAGAGCCATGAGAGTATTTAAAGAGCTTTTTCAGAGACACTTTTGATATAGTGTAAAACAGCTGAAGAAAGAAAGAATGAATGCAATGTGCAGCTGAGATGGTCCAGACAGGACAAAAGAAGAGAGGAATTTCCCTCCCAGGGCAGGACTGTGGTGCAATACATCCCCCAAAAGGAATCTTGCGCATTTTCCTCCTGCCTCCCTCACCTGGCTGTGGTCTCCTGTCTCTCAGCTCTACCACATTTACCTGCCTGAATGCCCCCCCTCCGTCTCCTTCCCATCTCTTCATCTGCTGGTGTCAGTTCTGTACTCAGTGGTGCCTCCAGCCCTGCACCACCACGCCCTGCTGGCCACACTGTTCCTGATCCAGGCCAGGTGGCCTTCCTGGCCTCCTGGGCACAGTGCTGGCTCATGTCCAGCCTGCTGTCCATCAGTCCTGCCTCCAGGTTCCTTTCTGCCTGGCTGCTGTCCAGCCACTCTGTCCCCAGCCTGGAGCACTGCAGGGGTTGTTGTGGCTGAAGTGCAGGACTTGGGACTTGGTCTTTTTAAGCCTAACCTTGTTGTATTTGGGCCCTGGATCCAGCCTGTCCAGGTCCCACTGCAGTGCCCTCCTACCCTCCAGCAGATCTACACTCACCCCAGCTTGGTCTCACCATGGTTCCATGAGGCCCTAGAGTGTCACAATTGTCTCCATGATTCCATGCGGCCTCCCAGTGTCACAAGGTCCTTTTGGATCCATGGGACCCCTTGGTCTCACAAAGTCCCTTGGTTCCACAAGGCCCTGCAGCGTCACAGTGGTGCCATCATTACACGAGGTCCTGCTCTGTCACAATGCTCTGCATGGTTCCACAAGGCCCTGCGGTGTCACAGTGGCCTCTTGGTTCCATGACACCTCCAAGTGCCACCATGAATTCCTTGGTGCTGCAGTGTCACAATGGAGCCCTGGTTACACAAGATCCTGCAGTGTCACGAGGGACCCTTGGTTCCATGGGGAACCACAGTGTCACAACTGTTCCCTTAGTGCCAAGAGTCCTTGCAGTGGAAAAATGTCCCCTTTATTCCATTGGCCCCAGGCTTTTACAAGGCTTTCCTTGGTTCCAAAGTGGCACAATGGCCCCTGGATTCCACAAGGCCCTGCAGTGTCACAGTGGCCTCTGTGGTTCCACGAAGACTCAGACTGTCACAATGGACTCCTTGCTTCCATGTAGCCCCACAGTGTCACAGTGGCCCCTTGGCTCTGTGGTGCCATGTCGTACACAGTGTCACTCTGGTCCTCTCAGTTCCACGAGGCCCTGCAGTGTCACAATGGCCCCTTGCTTCCCCAGGGCCCTGCAGTGCCACAATCATCACAGAATCACCCAGGCTGGAAAAAATCTTTGAGAGCATCAAGTTCAACCTGGGACCCAACACCACCTTGTCACCCAGACCATGGCACTCAGTGCCACATCCAGTCTATCCTGAAACACTTCCAGGGACAGTGACTCACTCACCTCCCTGGGCAGCCCATTCCAATGCCAAAACTCCCTCCTTTGTGAAGATTTTTTCCTAATGTCCAGCCTAAACCTGCCCTGGTGCAGCTTAAGGCTGTGTCCTCCTGTCCTGTCACTGATCCCTGGAAAAAAACCTGGGAATAAAGCCCGTCTCGCACCTGGCAGCACCCTCCTGTCAGAGTGTTGTAGAGAGTGATGAAGTCTCCCCTGAGCCTCCTGTTCTCCAGGATAAACATCCCCAGCTCCATCAGCCTCTCCTCACAGCACTTGTGTTCCAGACCCCTCACCAGCCTTGTTGCCCTTCTCTGGACACACTCCAGCCCCTGCATGTCCTTCCTAAATTGGGGGACCCAGAACTGGACACAAGGTGCTCTGCAACCTGTGCCGGGCACAGGGAAGAATTACTGCACGGGTCCTGCTGGCCACACCATTCCTGATCCATAAGAGTCCCGGGGGTTGGATGAGGGAATAGCTGGGCAAGGGGTGGGGACACAACCTGATTCTCAGCCATGAAGGGTATTGATATTCATATCTATTTAGATTGCATTAGAAAGTGCTGGGGGTCAATATCAGTTGGACATTGCTGGTATCCATTTATAAACTGGAAAAGAAAACCGGACAAAACAGTTCTCTCTTCATTTTTTCCTATAAAGTATATTCTCTTAAAATAGATTTATCAAATCTGTCTAATTAACCAGAGAAGAATTGAAAACCTAAATTATTCTCCAGGGACTTTTCTTGTTAGGGTGTTTTGAACAAATGTTTATGAGTCTTTTTCACTGAATTCCTAAACTGAAGACCTCAAGAAAGAAGAGAGCTCTGGACTAGTAAAATTCATCAGCAACCTCCAAGTGGCTGAGGACCCATGCTCATCAGAGCATGAATGAACAGAAATGGGCACAGCTTTGTGGCTGCCCCAGCTTTGGGATGGGCCCTGGTCCTGGAGCAGGAGCAGCTCTGGAGGGCCCCAAGGCTGGGGCTGTTGTGCTGGCCTGGGCAGATGGGATGGCAGCAGGGGCTGCAGAGCTCTCAGGAGCTCAGGGAGAGGGGAGCAGGGCACGCAAGGAGCCTCCTTTTGCCTTGGCCAAGCACCTTGCCCATGGCTGGGGCTGAGTCTTCTCTGAGCTGCAGCTGCTGCTGTGCCCTTGCCAGGGGCTGAGGCCATGGGGCCACTGCCCAGAGCCCCCTGCCCTGAGCAGAGCTGTGGGGCCAGAGCCGGCTGGGCTGTGCTGGGGAGAGGCCCTTGGTGCTGCACAGAGCCCAGGGCAGCTGGCACAGATTGCAGGGAGCTGGGTTGGCCTGGGAGAGCCTGCCAGAGAAATCAGCAGTGTCCATCTCAGCCTGGCTGTGCGTGCAGGGGCAGGACTCAGCCCAGGCCTTGTGGGGCAGGGCCAGCACCTGTGGAAGGCATTGGAAACAGGCAAGTGACTGAGAGAGGAGGCTGATCTGTGCCCTTGGTGGCATGCACAGAGCAGGGAGAGGGCCCAGGACATTTGTCACCGTCAGCCTCTGTTCCCAGCCATTACCAGCCCTGGCTGCTCAGGCCAGGTTTGCCCTGGGCTGAGTTTGGCTGTAGCCCAGCTCCATCCTCCTGCGGGGCTCAGGGCCTGTTCCTGGCCATGGCCAGCCCTGCCAGGCCTCTCTGCTGGCCCAGAGCCCGGCAGAGCCTGGGGCAGGGCTGTCAGTGCAGGCCCACAGGTGCCACGGGCTGTGCAGGAGCTGGCAGAGGCTGCCCAGCAGGGAGGCCATGGGGCACAGTGCCCCAGGGCTGCTGTGGGCACCATAGCTGCACCTCCAGTTCCAGAGGAGTTGTGACAGATGGAAGCAAAGACAAATAATTTCTACTGGATTCTTTTTTGTGTTTGCCTATGTAGATGACTTGCATCCATATGCAGATTAGGTGTTTAGTATCAGATAACACTGGTTGAGTGACAAGAATAATATTATTTAGCTGAAAAAATTATTTCATGCATAATCCACCATGAGGGAAAAAAAGACATATATGATGAGAAGAGCACCTAGTTTTTTCAGAGTATGAGAGACTCATTGGTGTTCCAGTAGTAAAATCGGTTCAGATACTTACCTCAGGGCTTCCTTGAGATTAGAGGTGACCACCAGAGGCCAGGGTCTGCCAGAGCTCTCAGTCTTGGCAGCTTTTGTCTGGGGGAACCCTTGCATATTGGGAAGTTTTCAGGAGGAGTGTCAATTTTGCCTGTGGAAAAACAGATGTTTCTTTTCCAAAGGAAGGAAAGCACAGGGCCCCAGTGCTCCAGGGGCAGATGAGCAGTAGCCCTCCATATGCCACGATCAGCTGCACCTATCAAGTTGCTCCTGGAGAGCAAGACCTGCCAGATCTGTTCCATCTCCCCTTGGTTCCATGAGTGTCAAAATATTCTTCTTGCTTCTGCAGTGTCACAATGGCCCCTTGCTTCAATGAGGCCCTGCAGGATCACAGCAGCCCTTTGGCTGCACGAGGCCTTGTAATGCAACAGTGGCCTCTTGTTTCCACAAAGCCCTGCTGCTTCAAACTGGCCCCTTTGGTACCCTGCAGCCCAGCAATGCCACAGTGATGTCCTTGGTTCCACTGGGTCCCCACAGTGTCACAATGGTCCCTTAGATCCATGGTATCTTGCAGTTTCACAATGGTCCCTTGGTTCCATGCGGTCCCCAAAGTGACACCATGGTCTCCACAGGAAGGAAACCACGGAGCCCCAGTGTTTCAGGGGCTGATGAACTGCAGACACCAGAGGCCAAGGCCTGACAGACGTGTCTGTAATGGCAGCTGTTGTGTAGGAGCAATCTTTGTTTCTAGGACTTTTGGAGGTGGAATCCGAATTTCAGCCATGGGCACTTGGAGAAGATGGATGGTTCTGTTCTGTAGAAGATGTTACTTCCCCCAAAATAGGCCCCTGGGATCTGCTTCCTTGAACAAAGAAATTCCTTGAAGCAGGGCCCCTTTTCCTTATCAAAACTCCTGTTATCTCTTAAAATTTCTATTGGTTCTTAAAGTCATAAGGTAATTGGTCTTTTTCTTACTTAGAATTTTAAGGTAATTGGTTAGTTTGTAATTTGTAGTTTTTATTGGTTAGAACTTCAATCCTCTAGAAAGCTATAAAACCCCTTTTTTTTATATGATGTAAGGAGACCGTTGTTAGCAAATCCCTTCGGAGAAATAAAGTCATCTTCGGAATCTTTGCAGCACGATCTCAGCCTTTGTTCTCTGCTAGCGCGTAGCTGGGGCTTTGCCACAAGAGTTCTGAGCTATTTGGACTCTGGTAGCATCCCGGAGTTGGAAAGTATCCAACTCCAAAAACAGCTACATTTTGGCGTCCCGAACTGTTCCTGGGACCCCCTCAGGCAACTGTGAGTGACATCTCTTTGTTCCGCCTTCCGAGCGCTGAATTGCCTGGTTCGGCTGTTCTTTGTTCTATAAAGAGCTGCTAATACCAAGGCTGCCCAACAACCTCGGATTCCAGACCGAGACTGGACATCGCTAGCAAGCTGCCAGCAGCAAACTGACCCTTCGGCTGAGATTTTGTGAGCACTTAGCCTGTTTATAGCGCGCTTCTCTATCATAGGGTCAAATTGTGGATTTTAGTTTTTTGTTTATTTTTTTTTTTCCTTTTTCTGCTGGTTAGCCACGGAGTTCCATGGGGAATTTGTTCACCAAAGCTGCCCTGTTCCCCCACGGAAAAAGGCTTTTACTCCCAAATACTAACACTTTTGTCTACTAACAATTTCACGTTTTCTAAAAAATCTTTTTCTAAGCCTACCCTAAAATCCTTTGTTAAATGGATTTTTCTTAATTTTCCTGATACTAATTCTCAATCTGTGGCGTCGGGTGACTTTTGGCATAGTGTTGGGACCCACATTTATTCGCTACAAATGCAAGAAGATTTTAAAGCCACGCGTTTCATTCCTTTATTTCAAGAAATTATAAGAGCCCGCCCCTCCAGTTTCCCCTCCTCCCCACATTTGCGCGTAAACTTCAGTTCATCCCCCTCCCTAGCCCGGCTGAAAGCATGCCAGCCCAAGCCCTCCCCCACTTCACAAAGGCAGCCCTTTGTTCCCCCTCCCCTGCACCCTCCTTCCCCGAACCGCTGCCACAGCAGAGCCCACAGCCCGGCGGAGCCGCGCCCCCCTCCACACGGCTGGCACCGCCATTGCCTGAGACGTGCAAACCCCCTGCGGACTCCTCTTCCGCCGCGTCGCGCGAGCCTTCCTCACCGCTTTTCCCTGTAACACAATAGACAAACCCACAAGTGCCCTCTGCATCCCTTTCACCCACCGCGGAGCTGCTGCCCGGAGCTGGCGCGGATGCTCCCAGCGCCACCGGCAGCACAGCACTCCCCTTCTCCTCTGAGCCGCATGCCCCGCAGCCACACACGGCGCCCCCGCCCGCAGCTCCCGGCGGCTGTTACCCCCTGTCCGCCGACAAAGCGACGGGGAGCTGCCAGGAGTGCCCCCGCCCACCCACCCCACGAGGACCGCGCCGCGTTTCCGCACACATACACAGCTTTTCCGCCTCCCACGCCGCCTCTCCCTCCCGCGCCGCAGCGGCGGCTCACCCCTGCCCAGCCCTGCGTACTCGCTCCATCACCCCCCTTTCCTAGTTTGACAGGGCCAGCCCCTGCCTCGCAAGCCGCTTCCGCGGCCCCGCCGTGTGCATTTCCGCCTGAAGCCCTTTCGCCTCTGCTCCCCGCCCCCCCATGCCGCTCCCGTCCCGCGGACACGGCGCGGCCGCTGCCGGCTCAGAACCTCCCGGCTCCGCTCCCCCACGTTTAATGCTGCTTTCCCTTCCCCCACTCTTTTTCCTCCGCGTTGCCTTTGTCCAGCACCCAGCTTTATTTCCCCTCCACTTTACCTTTACCCGCAGTGCACAACCAATCCCATCCCCCGTTCCCCATCCCCGCGCGGGCCCCTTCTAATCCCTCACTCCCCCACAGTCGCCACGGAGACCACATTCCTCCAGCATTTCAACAGCTCTCACCCCACGCAACCCACCCATTCCCCGCCGTCCACTTCCTTTCTCCCTCCTCATGCCTCCATTTCTAATGCACCACTGCCACCATGTGGCGAAACTGTGTCATGTACCCAGCCAAGCCATCCCCAACCCTCAGCACCCCCCCACACCCTCTGCTCCCACCTCCCAGCCGTGTGCTTCCCTGCCTGCCTCCGCGGATTTCACCAACACCCTCCCTTCTCATTCTAAAAAACACCGCAGACGACGTAGGTATTTTAGCACTTCAGATGACACATATTCTTATAATTCAGAAAATGAACAGGACCCATGGAACAATGTTAAGCTATTAGCCACTCAAAATGGAGATTGGCAAATAGCTCAAAAAATTTCTGCCTTTCCTGTAACATATAAAGCAGGCCGCAGAGGAGGTGCCACAAATACTGCTCAATGGGAAGCATTTTATGCAAAACAATTGACTGAATTATCTAAGATTGCGAAGGAAAATGGGAGAAACACAAATTTATAAAAATTTTTAGAGGCAATTTTTTCTGCATATGTTTTAGCACCACATGATTTCAAAAATTTAGCACAATGTCTTCTAATGCCTGCTGAATATATGTTATTTGAAAGACATTGGAGGAAAAGCTTAAAAACATTATCTGATAATTATGCAAGTGATGCAAATCGCCCCAATTTCACAGTAGAACAATTAGCTGGAGAAGGCAATTTATCAAAGCCTTCAGAACGAGCAAACGCTTTGCCCAGAGACACATTGCAAGACATTGCCAATGCAGGAAAAACATCCCTGCTTCTCACACCTGATGACTCCACACCCACCATGCATTTTTCCAATATTAAACAAAAAATAGATGAAAGTTTTATCAAATTTGTAGACAGACTGAAAGATGCTCTGGAAAAACAAATAGAAAGTGCAGAGGCACAAAAAGAACTGTTATGCAAACTTGCTATGAGCAATGCAAATGAACAATGTAAAACTATTTTAAGGTCCTTGCCTCTCGACACAGAGCCCACCATTGAACAAATGGTGGAAACTTGCACATGTCACATGTCCACTGAAAACACAGTAGCTCAGGCAGTGGCCAAAGGCATTGCTGGAGGAGTCACAGGAGCCTTTGCAGCAGTGGCATCCAAAGAAAATGCCCGCTGCTTCTACTGTGGGGAACTTGGACATTTTGTAAAAAATTGCCCAGAAAAGCCACAAATTCAACACCCTCCCAGAAATCATCCTAAGCCCCAGAAGCAGCAAAAGCACCCACAGAATCCAAAAAACTGCCAGTGCAGTGCCACGACAACAAAACAAAGGCCATCTTCTACACTGTCCCACCTATGAAAATCAGGCAAATTCCGGAACGAATCAAGATGGTCCAACACATGTCGAGGCATTGTTGGGAATCCACAGATATTGGTAAATTCCTTGCCTTTTAACTTCACAAATAGCAGTTTTTACCGTGTTCCTACAGGCAAACGTGGACCACCAGGCAGCCCTTGGGACATTTTCATATCTGGTGACACTGTACACAGCCCAAAGCAAATTTTTGTTTTGCCAGAAATTCAGACTGTTCAATCTGGACAAGAAATCTTTGTCCAGCTTCTCTGCACAGACATGCCTTTTTTCCTTTCACATGGCACACCAATTGCACAAGCCTTCTTGCTTCCAAAAAACTACAACAAACAGATCACTCTCAACCCTACCGTACTGTGGGTGTAAATCATGGGATCCCAGAAACCCATCATTGAATGCAACATCCTCTGCAAAGGTGAGAGAATCCTCAGACCAGGAATGATCGACACTGGAGCTGATGGCACCATCATCGCTCACTCAGAATGGCCATCCCACTGGGAACTGCAACCGGTAGCTGGCATGATTTCTGGAATTGGTGGCATCACCATGTCGATGCAAAGCAGAAACGTCATTGTCATCGAAGGACCTGAAGGCAAGTTGGCAACCATCTGCCCGTTCGTCATCAGAGCCCCCATCACCCTGTGGGGTTGGGATGTCCTATCCCAATGGGGAGTTTCCCTTTGAATCCAATGTTGGGATTTCTGATTGGGGCCACTGAAAAGCACGCCCTACCACCAACCCCTCAGCTGACCTGGAAAAGTGACAACGCTGTCTGGGCTAAGCAGTGGACCCTTTCAAAAGTCAAACTGCGCGCATTGCATGCCCTGGTAGAAGAGAAACTCGCCAAAGGCCACATCATTGAAACCACAAGCCCCTGGAACACTCCTGTCTTTTTCCTCCAAAATCTGGAACAAACAGATGGAGGCTTCTCCAAGACCTTTGCAAAATCAACGACGTCATTGAAGATATGGGACCCCTTCAGCGTGGTCTGCCTTCTCCATCAATGTTGCCTCGAAACTGGACGCTTGCTGTCATTGACATCAAAGACTGCTTTTTCAGCATCCCACTGCACTCCCAAGAAGCCCCTTGGTTTGCCTTCTCCGTCCCCTCTCTAAACAGAGAGGCTCCTCTCAAAAGGTACCACTGGCTCTTCCTTCCTCAAGTACTCAAAAACTCTCCCACCATATGCCAATGGTATGTGGCTCACGTTCTCCCCCCTGTTCAGAGCTCATTCCCAGATGCAATCATCTACCACTACATGGACGATATTTTAGTTTGTGACTCAGAAAATACTTACTTGGACAAAGCAGTGAAAGCAACCATTGAAACCATCGAAAAAGCAGGATTTGAAATCCGTGAAGACAAAGCACAGTACACCAGCCTATGGAACTACCTTGGACTGAAAATTCAGGAAAGAACCATCGTACCCCAGCAGCTTTCTATCAAGGACAATCCAGAAACCCTAAGAGACTTACATAGCCTGTGCGGATCCATGAACTGGAAACACCCCCTCCTGGGAATCACAACAAAAAACCTCGCCCTGCTGTTCAACCTTCTCCGTGGCAAAGAAGACCTCGACTCCCCATGCACCATCACACCAGAAGCTCAACACGCCGTCGTCAAAGTCCAAGAAGCCCTCTCTTCACATCAAGCTCATCGGTTTGAACCTGAACTACCTTTCCAGTTTCTTGTCCTGGGAAAGGCCCCTCACTTTCATGGACTGATTTTCCAATGGGACTCTCAAATCTCAGACCTTTTGCTGATCCTTGAATGGGTCTTCACAAGCAATCAGCCCTCAAAAACAATTACCACATTTCAAGAAATTATGGCACTTCTCATAAAAAAAGCCAGGACTCTCCTCTTCTCCCTTGCAGGGTGTGAGTTCACATGCATCTACTTGCCACTGACCATTGGAAATCTGGAGCATTTGCTCCAGACCAATGAAAGCCTCCAAGTTGCTCTAGATAGCTATACTGGCCAAATTTCAATAAAGATGCAGTTTTTCATTTAATTCCAAAATTAGTCCAAAGCAGAACTCCCCTCAAAGCTCTAAGTGTCTTCACTGATGGCTCAGGCTCCTATGACAAGTCAGTTATGACTTGGAAAAACCCCAAAACCCAAAATTGGGAATCAGATATTCAAATAGTGGAGGGATCTGCACAAATCGCAGAGCTAGCAGCCATTGTTAGAGTCTTTGAAAAATTCAAAGACAAGCCCTTTAATCTGGTCACAGACTCAACTTATGTAGCCGGTATAGCTATGAGGGCAGAACATGCCTTTTTAAAGAATGTTTCCCACCCAAAATTACACCAGTTAATTTCTACATTGACACATTTAATTTCTCATAGAAAACAGCCCTACCACATTGTTCATGTAAGGTCACACACTGATCTCCCAGATTTTATTACAGAAGGAAACAGAAGAGCAGATGCTCTAGCCATGTCTATAAAAACTGCAAATGTCCCTGACATCTTTGCTCAGGCAAAGCTGTCACATGCATTTTTTCATCAGAATGTGCCAGCTTTCATGCGAATGTTCAAACTTGCAAAAGGCCAGGCAGAAGCCATTGTGGCAACGTGCTCAAGCTGTCAAACTTACCAAATACCCTCTATGGGTACAGGAGTCAATCTCAGAAACCTGAACAGCTGCCAGCTGTGGCAAACTGACGTGACTAACTTCCCATTTTTTGGGAAGTACAAATGCGTGCATGTGTCAGTTGACACGTTTTCTGGAGCAGTTTTTGCATCAGCCTACGCAGGAAAAAAAGCCACTCACGCTATCAAGCTTTTTCTCCTGGCTTTTGCCACTCCAGGAGTTCCACAAAAAATCAAAACTGATAATGGACCCGCTTACAAATCTCGAGATGTGAAAAAGTTTCTCAGTGAATGGGGAATTGAACATACCACTGGCATTGCTGCAATCCCACAGGACAATCCATCATAGAAAGAACCCATCAAACCCTCAAAAGAGTTCTCAACCAGCAACAAAAAACCACAAAAATTTTATCTCCAGTTGAAAGACTCTGCAAAGCTCTCCATGTTATCAATTTCCTGAATTGTACAGCCTCAGAACCTAATCCCCAAATTCTTCGTCACTTCTCAAACTCCACCCAAGCCAAACTCACTAAAAAACCACCAGTACTGGTGAAAGACCCAGAAACACACCAAATTTCTGGGCCCTTTCAATCGATCACCTGGGGAAAAGGATACGCTTGCATATCTCTGCCATCAGGTTCAAGATGGTACCCAGGAAAAAACATAAAACCGTACCTGGGCACAGCAAAACCCACCCTTTCAAGCACCAGCAAAAAGTCTCATGAGTCCAACACAAAACCTCCTCAAAACCAAACCAGCACTGCATGGAGACACAGGAGTAGCAGAGCACCCACATACCAAAGAAAAAAATTGTTCTGTCACTCGACAACAGACGAAGCAGAAAACCAAGCAGCATTTAGCTGCCTCAGTTAAGCATTAAAATGAATTTAATTTGTTTTTGAAAGTAGTTTTAGTTTAAAAGTTATTAACCTTTGTTAAGAAAACCCCTTTTCCTGTTATTTTTAATTATTATTTTTGTTAAAACCCTTAACCCTATACCAAATTTCTTTTAGTTTAGTGTTAAAAAGGGAGGGTGTCCTGGTTTAGGACAAATTTACGGGAGATATCTCGCAAAGGAGTCCCCCTAGGAAAATAAACCCCCAGAACTCCTTCCCCCTCCCACTACCGGGTTCAGGAAGAACTTCCTCCGAGGGAAAAAAAAGTGGAAAAAACTTGTTTATTTTAACAAACACTTCCCAGCACCAGGAAAGAACAATCCCCAGATGGCACAAAACGTTTTCACCAAGGTGAGCGAGGATGGACGAGCTTGGTCAGTCCCTGCTGGGAAGGGTGCAAAGCTTCTGTGGCAGGCTTCCAGACGCAGTCTCTGATGTTCAGATCCCTCCGTCTGGAGCCGGTGCAGATCTTCGGGATGAGGGGAAGAAGGGAGAGAGAAAGAGGGAGCAGCTGGGGGCAGGAGAAGCTGGGGCAAAAGCTAGGGGAAAAAGCGGCAGCCAAAGCGGCAAAAGCAGCAGCAAAGCAGCAGCAGCAGGCCAGCAGCAGCAGCCAAAGCAGCAGGCAGCAGCAGCCCAGCAGCCGGGCCACGCCGGGCGGGGAGGTGGCAGCAGCTCCCGTGCAGACGGGGGGGGGGGGGCAGGGAGAGGAGTAGTCATAACACTAACCCAGGACAGAGGGGAAAGGAAAGGACAAAAACCCTATCCCTTCTCTTTTCAAAATAACAAATTTTGCTTGTATTCCCTATCAGAAGCCTCATCCTTGTTCAATGATGAAAATTATCTCCTTCAGTGTTGTTTTCACTGCTGCCTGGATGTCCTTCAAGATACCACATGCCTCCGGTTGGATAAGCCCACAACCCAACCACAATGTTTGGGTGACTCTAGCAAAGACATTAAAACAAGATAACTTATGTTTATCCCTAGGCAGCCTTGACAATCCACCTTCCACATGTTTAGTGGGGATTCCATTTGCAGCAGATGAATGGCCCATTCAAAACTCAGAAATTTTTCGCACCACAGGTAAGAGGCCCAACCCTGTGGACACCTGGGATGATTGGACAAAAATTTTGGCAAATGCCCTTGAGGAATCCCAAGAATTAGATTTGCTGGGGTCCTCCAAAGCAACATACTGTGTCAAATTTTACTTTAAACGCCCAAGGCAAAACATACATGAATTGGATTTGCACAAAAATACATACAGGAAAGACATATCACCCATCAATAAAGCATACAACTATAGAGATTGGTGTAATTACACCACTCCCATAATTTCTGAGTCCTCTCTTCATCCCAAAAAGCTGCCCAGGGGAATGTTTCTCATCTGTGGTGATCGAGTTTGGGCCGGAATCCCCTCTCGTCTTCAAGGGGGACCTTGTAGCCTTGGCAAGCTTTCTACCCGAATCCCCAACATTATCTTGTTACATAATTGGAAAAAAGAAAGCAAATCAAAGCGTGAAAAAAGATCTTACACTGAATTTGACGAAAATTGTGACCCCAGAGTATACATTTGGGACAAACCCAAAAGAATTGCTGCCTCCCTGTTCTATCCATGGGTAGAAGCAGCAAAGGCCCTTGGTGAAATTGATCATTTAGGGTGCTGGCTTAGTAAGCAGGCCAATGCTACATCTGCTGCTCTGAGTGACCTTTTGAAAGATGAAGAAACCATAAGACATGCAACCCGGCAAAATGGGGCAGCAATTGATTTCCTGCTGCTCTCTCACAGACACAGCTGCGAAGACTTTGAAGGAATGTGCTGTTTCAATCTTTCTTCTCGCTCCACATCCATCCAGGAAAACATCCAGAAGCTGAAAAACCTCGTGAATGACATGAAAACTGAAACCACTCCAGACTGGGTCAACAACCTTTTTAGCCAATGGGGACTGACAGGATGGACTTCTTCCTTGGTCAAAGGAATTGTGTGGATTTTCATTGTTATTATTATTGTGCTAGTTATGTTTTCATGTTTAGTTCAATGTTTTAAAAAAACTGTTAAAGACGCTCTCTTTGTAAATACAGAGAGAGGAATTGTAGAAGATGTTACTTCCCCCAAAATAGGCCCCTGGGATCTGCTTCCTTGAACAAAGAAATTCCTTGAAGCAGGGCCCCTTTTCCTTATCAAAACTCCTGTTATCTCTTAAAATTTCTATTGGTTCTTAAAGTCATAAGGTAATTGGTCTTTTTCTTACTTAGAATTTTAAGGTAATTGGTTAGTTTGTAATTTGTAGTTTTTATTGGTTAGAACTTCAATCCTCTAGAAAGCTATAAAAACCCTTTGTTATATGATGTAAGGAGACCGTTGTTAGCAAATCCCTTTGGAGAAATAAAGTCATCTTCGGAATCTTTGCAGCACGATCTCAGCCTTTGTTCTCTGCTAGCGCGTAGCTGGGGCTTTGCCACAAGAGTTCTGAGCTATTTGGACTCTGGTAGCATCCCAGAGTTGGAAAGTATCCAACTCCAAAAACAGCTACACTTTTCCATAGAAAGGAAAGCAGAGAGCCACAGTGTTTGAGGGCAGAATAGAGGTGACCACCAGAGGCCAAGGCCAGCCAGAGCGGTCTGTCCTGGAAGATTTTGTCTTGCAGATAGGAATTTTGGAGGAGAAATACCAATTTTGTGCATAGGTGTCTGTGCAATAGGGACTTTTTTTCCACAGGAAGGAAAGCACTGAGCCCAAGTGTTTGAAGGCAGGTGAGAGCCAGCCCTTAGGAAGCCAAGGGCATCCAAGCTTGTTGTAATGACAGCTTTTGTCTAGGAGCAATCCCTAGATATTGGGAATTTTGGAAGCAGAATCCTGTTTCAGCTGTGGGTACCCGGATAAGGACAGTTCTTTTCCATCTGAAGTAAAGCCCAGAGCCCCAGTGTTTCAGGGGCACATGAGAAGAGGCCCTTGACATGCCAAGGGCAGTTCTACCAGTCAGGCAAAGCCAAGCAGACCTGTTACCTGTTCACTTGGATCCATGGGGCCCTGCAGTGTCACGGTGGTAGTGTCATATTGGATCCTTGGTTCCATGAGGCCCAGCTGCTCAGAATGAGGGGACTGCAGTACCAGCTTGTGTCCTCAACGGGCCAGCAGTACTCGAGGGGGGGTGCTGCAGTGCCAGGTTTTGTCCAAAAGGGATCAGCACTGCTCGGGTGGGGGGGCTGCAGTACCATGCTGTGTCCACAAGGGGAGAGCACTGCCAGGGGAAAAAGAAGGGTGCAGGACCATTCTGTGTCCACAAGTGGGCAGCACAGCTCAGGGAGAAGGCGGCCTCAGTAGTGGGTTGTGTCCAGCAGGGGGCAGCACTGCTCGGGGATGGTGGGCTACAGTTCCATGCTCTGTCCACGAGGGGGCAGCAGCACACAGAAGGAGGCGGCTGCTTGTACTATGCTGTGTCCAGAAGGGGCAGCACTACACAGGTGGGGAGCTGCAGTACCTAGCTGTTTCCCAAAGGGGTCAGCACTACTGGTGGATTGAGGGGGCTGCAGTGCCGGGGTCCACAAGGGGTGCAGGACTGCTCGGGAAGGGAAGGGGCTGCTGTACCAGATTGTGTCCACAAGGGGAAACACTACTCAAAATGGGAGGCTTTAACAACCAGCTGTGTCCACAAGGAGGCAGCACAGCTCAGGGACAGCAGAGGCTGCAGTGCCCTGCTGTGTTGACAAGAGATAGGACCGCTCAGAATTAGGGACTTCAGAACTGGGCTGTGACCACAAAGGGACAGCACTGATTGGGGGATGGGGCTGCACTTGGGGAGAGGGCTGAGGGGGCCCCTGCAGTACCATGTTATGTCCCCAGAACGGGGAAGCACTGCTTGAAGGTGGGGGCTGCAGTACCAGGCTGTGTCCACAAGGGGAGCACTGCTAGTAAAGGGGGACCCTCAATGCTGAGTTTGGACCACAAGGGAAGTAAGATAGTTCAGGGAGTAGGGGGCTGCAGTACCGAGGCTGTGTCCACAAGAGGGCAGAACTGCCCCAGAAGGGAGGAGGGTCTGCATTACCATCCTATGACCACAAGGGGCGGCAGCTGCTTGGAGGGAGGGGCTGCAGTACTGCGCTGTGTTCACAAGGTGGCAGCACTGCTTGGAGAGGGAGGGGTGGCTGCAGTATTTGGTTTTGTCCAGAGGCAGCACTGCTGGGAGTGTGGGGCTGCGGCCTCCCTGACCTCCAAGGCCTCCTGGACCCCCAAGAGCTCCCCTGGTGCCTGATTTTTCATCATTGGTTCAGTGTCCCTCTGAGTGCCCACCCAGCTGCCTCCCAAGTGTCCTCCAGACTCTCAAGTTCTTTCTAAAATTCCCTTCCCAGGCCCCAAAACTGCCCCAGAAATGTCTCCATGTACCCCAAAATGGCCCTTTTTACCATGTCTAAAAAAATTATTAAAAAGATTACAAAAGGACTTAAAAAAAGACTAATTAGCATAAAGAGGGAGAAACAAATTGCCAGTAGTGGTCAAGTAATTAATGAAGGGAATTGTATTACTTAGAACCAATGACCAATAATTTTTTGGTTGCTAAAATGTATAGAGCTTTTTATATGAATATTAAATAAGATAATAAAATTAAGAATATAATAAAATATAAAAATAACACATAACTTTTTTCTTAAATTACATTTTAATTATAAAGAAAACCCAGTAATTTTCTTTCATGTTTTAGGATGTCATTCCCAAAAAGTTGGTGATGTCAGACATGGTGAGGTTGGGGTTGAAGAGCAAGTTGTCCAAACAGGGCCAGCCCTCAAAGGGCTCATTCTTCTCTGTGCCCAGACCTCCAAATGAGACATTCAGCATCAACATCACCTGGAGAATACTTCTATCAGCTCTTCTCTTAACTGGAAATTTTAAAAATATGCCCTTCATAAAAAGAACAGAAGTCATGAGGTGAACTTTGAAATTTTCCTCCTTAAAAGAACTCCCAACTGACTCCACTGAGGTGCACAAGCCCTGCAGACTTGAAGACAATTGAAGGAAGACAAAGAGCTCCTGAGGGCTTTCTGTATTTTAATCAGCCCCAGGGTGGATTTGGGGCTGAGTCCAGGAGTCTCAGGCACTGAGAGAAGGTTGAAGAAGCTGCCCAAAGAGTCAGAAACAAAACTCCAAGTCCCTTGGAGCATCAGTGGCCCCACTGAGGGCAGGGAGTGCCAAAGGCTCCCCAGGGACTGGTGAGAGCAGATCCTTGAGGGCAGGATTGCAGGAGGCAAAGGCTGTGAGCAGGAACTGCAATGCTGAGCAAGGCCTGGGCTGGTTGGAGGCAGCAGAAAGGCCAAGGCCTGAGCCCAGGCCTGGCCCAGCAGGGCCTGTCCCTCACGGGTGGCTCGGGGCTGTTCCTGGGGCACTGGGATGGGAGGGGCAGCAAGGACAAATGGCATCACCCTTGCAAGCCCTGCCAGCCTGCTCAGGGAGGGCCGAGGCAGCAGCAAAGTGCAGCCCTGCAAGGAAAGTTCCTTCTGTGGGGCTCCAGAGGCACTGCCCCAGCCCCAGGGCACAAAGGCCTGGGGTGCCTCTGGCCCTGCCAGCCCTGCCCAGCCCTTGGCCATCTCTCCTGCAGCCTGTGCCCTGTGCGTGCTGCCCTCTGCCCTGGCCAGCTGCACATGCCCATCTCGCTGTCCCCCAGCATTTCTCAGCCCAGCATTGCTGTGCCCTCCCTGGGGCTCCCTGCACCCAGCTGCCGGCTCCTGGCACACAGAGCCATGGCATGGCCCAGCCTCACGCTGGGGACACCTCGGCCACCAACATTCTGCCCTGGCAGGGACTTTGCTGTTTCCTCACCTCCAGGCTGAACCTTCCAGGCTGCACTTTGGGGAGGTTTCCTTCTCTTCCCACTCCCCAGGAAAGCTCTGTCTCCTGCTGTTCACAAACAGAGAAGGGCTGGTGGGAGATGTGGTGGTCAGAGGCTGTTTGGGGTACAGTGACCTTGAAATTATTGAGTTTTTAAATATTCTGTGAAAGAAGGAGGGGTATCAACAAAACCTCTACACTGGACTTAGAGAGCAGAATTTTGGCCTTTACAGGATGCAGATTTTGGGGCATGTACTGAGATCAGGTACTGATTTTATTTTTAAGAAACAGCCCTTAAAACAAAGGGATTGCAGGAAGGAGGGACACTCTTCAAGAAAGAAATCTTGAAGGAGAAGGAACAGCCTGTCCCTCATGTGCCATAAAATGTGAGTAAGCTAAGGGAAATGATTTTGGCTCTGGCTAGGGGTCATGGAGCTTTTATCCAAGAACTCAAGGGGAAAAAGAGGGTGCATCACCTTTGGACAGAGGGAGCAGGCAGCTCAGGAAATGTTAAAGGATGTTGTTAGGGTCATGCAGAAAGAAATGAGAGAGGTGAAAGCTCCATTAAAACTGAACTTGGCCACTGTCTGTGAAAGGATAACAAAGATGTATTTTATCAATACATTAATGGCAAAGGAGGGAAAGGAGAAACCTCCAGTGCTTTATTGATGGGAATATGGTTACCAAAGATGAGGAAACAAAACTAGATGAAGTACTTAACCGCTTCTTTGCCTCACTTTTCAAAATAAGACAGGTTGTCTCAGGACAAGTGTTCTCCTAAGGTGGTAGATGGGGACAGGGAGCAGAACAGACCCTGTAATCCAGGAGGAAGCAGCTGGGGACCTGCTGAGCCGCTCAAATGCCCACAGGTGTCTCTGGGACCAGATGGGATCCATCCTAAGGGGATGAGAGAGCTGCTGGATGAGCTCCCCAAGCTGCTCTCCATCATTTATCATCAGTCCTGGCTCATCAGGGAGGTCCCAGAGGACTGGAGGTGCCAATGTGAGCCCATCCCCAGGAAGGGCTGGAAGGAGGATCTGGGGAACTCCACGCCTGTCAGCCTGACCTCGATGCCCAGCAAGGTGATGGAACAGATCACCTTGAGTGCCATCACAGGGCACCTACAGGATGGCTGAGGGATCAGAGCCAGCCAGCATGGATTTCAATATCTGCATTGATGATCTGGATGAGGGCATTGAGTGCACCATCAGCAAATGTGCAGATGACACCAAGCTGGGTGTGAGTGTGGATCTGCTGGAGGGTAGGAGGGCTCTGCAGAGGGACCTGGACAGGCTGGATCCAGGGCCCAAATCCAACAAGGTGAGGTTTAACAAGACCAAGTGCTGGGTCCTGCACTTTGGCCACAACAACCCTGCAGTGCTACAGGCTGGGGACAGAGTGGCTGGACAGTGGCCAGGCAGAAAGGGACCTGTGGCCAAGAAGGCCAATGCACCTGGCCTGGATCAGAATGGTGTGGCCAGCAGGACCAGGGCAGTGATTCTTCCAGCACTGGTTGGGGCAACACCTCGAGTGCTGTGTCCAGTTCTGAAGGGCAACAAAGCTGGTGAGGGTCTGGAACACAAGTCCTGTGAGGAGTGTCTGAGGAGCTGATGTTTATCCTGGAGAAGAGGAGGCTCAGGGAGACCTCATCACTCTACAAGTCCCTGACAGGAGGGTGCAGCCAGGTGGGGGTTGGGCTCTTGTCCCCAGGGAACAGAGAGAGGACAAGAGGACACAACCTTAAGCTGCACCAGGGATGTTTAGGCTGGACTTTAGGAAATATTCTTCAAAAAGATGATGATTGGGCATTGGAATGGGCTGTCTAGTGAGATGCTGTCCTGGGTTGATGATTTGACTGACTCCTCACCCTGCCCCCCTTGGCCATGAAGCTGTCTGCTCCCGGGGGAGGGGCCGCCTGGGCTCTGCTCAGTGGAATGGCCTTGGTTTGCCACGGGCTTGGCTTGGGGGGGCTCGCGACTGCTGCAGCTTGGCTCTGGCTGCTGCTGCGGGTGGCTATCGCTGCTGTGGTGGTGGCTCGTGGCCTGGTTTGTTAGTTAGCTGTTTTTGCTTGATTTTTTTTTACTTTATATTGCTTGAATTATTTGGTTTAGCTCGCTGCTGTTTAAGGCTTGCTGGCTATTCCGGCTGGTTTTTTTTCTTTCTCTCTCTCCCCCTCTCCCTTCTCCCCCTCACCCCCCAGGATTCAGCACCAGCTCCGGAGGAACCCTGCGGCCTGCCTCTGGACACCGGCCAGAGAAGCGTTTCGCCCTTCTAGTGAAGATCAAAGCGTCCAAGTTTCTCTCTCTCTCGGTGAAAACTTTTTTTGTCATCTGGGTCTGTGCTGGGAAGTGTTCCTGTTGTATGTGTTAATAGATAGGTTTTTTCCACTTTTCCCCCTGAGTGAATTTTTTTTTTCTTAAGTCCAGTGAGATAAGGAATTGGGGGTTTATTTCCTGGGAAGCTCTTCTGGGGGTTTTTTCCCTAAGTTTGTCCAAACTTGGACAGATGCGTGAGTCATTGTCCCTGGAAGGGTTTCAGGATAGTCTGGAGGTGACACAGAGTGCCATGGTCTGGGTGACACGGTGGTGTTAGGTTCCAGGTTGGACTTGATCCTCTCAAGGTCTTTTCCAGCCTGGGTGATTCTGTGATGATGCGATGATTGCAGGCCCCTGGGGAAGCAAGGAGCCATTGTGACACTGCAGGGCCTCATGGAACTGAGAGGACCAGAGTGACACTGTGCACGGCATGGCACCACAGAGCCAAGGGGCCACTGTGACACTGTGGAACCAAGGAGAACCTTGTGAGAGCCTGGGGCCCAATGGAATAAAGGGGCCATTTTTCCACTGAAGGACTGTTGGAACTAAGGGAACAACTGTGCCACTGTGGTGCCCCATGGAACCAAGGGTCCCTCGTGACACTGCAGGATCTTGTGTGAACAGGGCTCCAATGTGACACCGCAGCACCAAGGAATTCATGGTGGCACTTGGAGGCCTCATGGAATCAAGAGGCCACTGTGACACTGCAGGGCCTTATGGAACCAAGAGGCCAGTGTTGCTCCACGTGGACTCCTGGAATGAAGGAAACATATTTGACACTGTGGTGCCCCTTGGGACGAAGAGACCATTGTGACACTGTGGAACCAAAGAGAGCATTGCTGCACTGTGAGGCCTCATGGAACCAAGGATCCACTGTAACATTGCAGGGCCTTGGGGGATCAAGGTGCCATTGTGACACTGTGGGGCCCAAGGATCCAAGTGATTCTGTGACACCACAGGGTGCCATGGAACCAAAGGGACATTGTCACACTGGCAGACCTCATGGAATACTGGACATCATTGTGACACTCTAGGGCATCACGGAACCGTGGTGAAACCAAGTTGGCAGGGAGTGTTCATCTGCTGGAGGGTAGGAGGGCTTTTCACAGGGACCTGGACAGGCTGGATCCAGGGCCCAAATCCAACAAGGTGAGGTTTAACAAGACCAAGTGCTGGGTTCTGCACTTTGCCACAACAACCCCTGCAGTGCTACAGGCTGGGGACAGAGTGGCTGGAGAGTGGCCAGGCAGAAAGAGACCTGGGGGCACTGATGGACAGCAGGCTGGACATGAGCCAGCAGTGTGCCCAGGTGGCCAATAAAGCCAATGGCACCTGGCCTGGATCAGGAATGATGTTGTCAGCATGGTGTGGTGGTGCAGGGCTGAAGGCACCACCAAGTACAGAACTGGCACCACTAGATCCAGAGACAGGGAGGAGATGGAGGGGCCATTCAGGTAGGCAAAAAACCCAGTCCTGGTAAACAGGAGACCACAGCCAGGTGAGGGAAGCAGGTGGAAAAGGCTTTGTGCCGTCCCTTCTCAGAGAGGATTCTTAGCACAGCCCTGAAGATCTGCACATAGAAGAAAATAATGAACAGAAAACAAGTGACGGCTAAACAGGCACTAACAGCAAGAAGTCAAACTTCCCTGAAGTTTGTGAGCAGTAGAGCTTGAGGATGTGTGGGATTTCACAGAAGAACTGGCCCAGGGCATTGCCCTAGCACAAGGGCAGAGAAAATGCATTGGCTGTGTGCAGCAGAGCATTGAGAAAGCCACTGACCCAGGCAGCTGCTGCCATGTGGGCACAAGCTCTGCTGCCCAGGAGGGTCCCATAGTGCAGGGGTTTGCAGATGGACACGGAGCGGTCGTAGCATGTGATGGTCAGGATGTTGTAATCTGCTCCAATAAAGAACATAAAGAGAAATACCTCATCATCGCCCCGAGGGTCTCTCTAGCCTTGAGACCTCCTCAGAGAGGACACGCAGGTGGTCAGGAGTCTGGATTCCCTCGGAGTCACTGACAAGAAAGCTTCTGGAGACAACCTTGTGTTGCTTCAAAGCTGTTTATTTATCTTATCTTGCAAAATGTTTCAGTCAGCCCAACACAGGTCCGCTCTGTAAGACAACCATTACAGAATTCCCCCCAGGCGGGCTGTGCCTGATCTTTTATACCTAAATTTACGTATGTGATGTTTACAAAATTTTCCCAATGCCATGCACTGTCTTTACAATGTCCAGTTCTTTCCCATCCAATCAGTGGTTCCCAGGATGGAACCCCAACATGGATGACACGAAGAAGAAGGAAGGAGCCCACCACACCCAGTTTCCTCCATCTTGACCACATGGCCCTTAATATGAACAATCCAAAACCCACTAATTCTACATTCTAACATTCCAATTCACACTCTGCTTGTTCTCACATTCTGTGATTCCCCCCTCAGTGTTGGCAAATTCTCCCAAGGAGCCAAGTCCAGCCCCTGTGGCTCTTGGAAAACATTTGGGGGTCTCAGAGGGGTCTGCCATGGGGGTTTTTGCATCCCCAAAGGAGTCAGGGAGACAGCCTGGACTCCCACATACCTGATCAATATCTCCTGAGTAGGAGATGGTCCTGGTGTCCCAGAGGGAATTGTGCATGGCTCTGGGGACAGTGGTGCACATGGAGCCCAGGTCGCTGAGGGCCAGGTTGAGCAGGAAGAAGAACATGGGCACACAAAGCCTTGGGCTGGTGAAGATTTTTTCTAGGGCATGTGTTGCACCACAGTCCTGCCCTGAGAGGGACATTCCTCTCTTCTTTTGTCCTGTCTGAACCATCCCAGCTGCACTTTGCATTCATTCCTTCTTTGTTCGGCTGTTTTACACTATATCAAAAGTGTCTCTGAAAAAGCTCTTTAAATACTCTCATGGCTCTCCTCCACTGTCCTCAGTCTCCACTCCACTGAGCACAGAGCTCCTTTGTCCTTATACTGTGGTCATGTGCCTGAAACATCCAAACCCCACCTTGGGATATCTCTGGGCCCTCTCCAAAGTATTTGCAATTGATAACATTGAGCTCATGGCCTAAGAAAATCACCAGAGGAACAAGACCAGCCACATCTCTCTGCTCTGGCTACTTTTGCCTGGGAGCAATACTTGGATAGATAGAACTTGGGAGGCCAAATCCCAATTTTGGCCACTGACCCTGGATGAGAAAGCCAGGTTTTTTCCATAGGAAGTAAGGAACCGAGACTCAGTGTTTCAGGGGCAGGTGAGAGGTGACCACAAGAGGCCAAAGCCAGCCATACCTGCTTGGCATCGCAGCTTTTGTCTGAGAGAAACCCTTGCATACAGGGAATTTTTTAGGGGCATGCCAATTTCAGCCATGGGCACCAGGAAAGATAGACAGTTCTTTTCCATAGGAAGGAAAGCCCAGAGCCTCAGTGCTCCAGGGGCTGATGAGAGTAGCCCTCGACATGCCAAATTCAGCTGGACCTGTCAGGTGGTCCATGGGAGGTCAAGCCGGCCAGACCTTTTCCATGTCCCCTTGGTTCTGTGGGGGCCCACAGCACCACAATTGTCTCCATGATTCCATGGGGCCTTGCAATGCCACAATGATCTCCATGGATCCACGATGCCCTGCAGGACCACAGCGGCCCTTAGGCTTTACAAGGCTCTGTAATGCTGCAATGGTCTCTTGGTTTCATAAAGCCCTGCTGCTTCACACCGGCACCTTGGGACCATGTGGCCCAGCAGTGTCAAAATGATGCCTGTGGTTCCACGAGGCCCCACAGTGTCACAATGGTCCTTTGGTCACAATGGACTTCTAGTTCCATGAGCTTTCCTACTCTCCGCAACAATTCAGCAGTGTCACCATGGACCCTTTGTTCCACGAGGTTCTGTAGTATAACATGGTCACCTTGGTTCCGTGAGGTTCCGCAGTGTCACAATGGACTCCTTGGTTCAGTGAGGCCCTGCAGTGTCACAATGCACCCATTGTTGCAGGAGATTCCATAGTGTCACCATGGCCTCCTTGGATCTGCAGTGTAACAATGGAGCATTGGTTCCATGTGGCCCCACAGTGTCACAATGGCCCCTTGGTTCCATGATGCCTTTCTCTGTCACAATGTACTTTTGGTTCCATGAGGTTTCTCAGTGCCACAATGGTCTCCTTGGATCTGCAGTGTCACAAGACATGTGGCCCCACTCTGTCAAAATGGATTTTGGTTCCGTGAGCTCCCACAGTGTCAAAAGGCCCCTTGGTTCCTTAAGGTTCCACAGTGTAACAGTTGACTCTTTGGTTCTGTGTGGCCCTGCTGTCACCAAATCTCCAAAATACCAGACTAACACTTCTTGAAACTAATTTGGTGTTAAAGTGGGTATCATTTTTTTTCAGGCCTCATGTCCAATGTGGGATAACTCCTAACCTTATGTGGACATGTCATTCTACACATCTAGGTTTGCTCAGCATCAGAGACACCTTTCCCTTGTTTGTCCCCACCTGTCATCACTGCCTCCAATGCTCTGCTCTAACTGGAACCTGGGGACAATTTCTCAATCATATCCCTCAGTCGGACCCATTAAAAGTTCAAGAAACTTTGGACTTTAAACCTCACCTTGAGTTCTTGAGAAGTTTTTTGAGCACACTCTGAGGGACTGAGTCTGATGTAAACAGCACCAAAGCCCCGAGAGGGTCATTAAAGTCCTTGTGCTGTGTCTGTGCTGCTCAGCTGGGCCGGGCTCCTGGCACAGAGGGCGATCCTGACAACCAAGAAGAACTTCAAAGAGACATTTCTGCTGAGAAGCAGCTCGTCTCCCAGCCCAGCAGGACTGGGGCACTGCCTGCAGCCACCCTGGACACAGCAGAGAGGCACAGAGAGCTTCAGTCAGTCAGGCCTGAGAAGATACTCGAAGTGACTGGGGCAGAATCATTCCCAGCAGTTGACACAGGAAGCCTCTGCCTGCAGGAAAAGGCAGCTGCAGCTCCTGCAGTGATCTCCTAAAGCTGGAACATCCCAATGCCTACAGACTCTGTGAGTACATTCTCTGATTCTCTCTTGTGTAGAGCAGCCAGGGGTACCCAGTGCTGTCCTGCAGAGCAGGGTCCTGCAGCCCAGGGTGCTCTGCTGGGGCAGAGACTCTGCTGCCTGCCAGGGACAGCGTCCAGCATGACATTTATATCCAGAACATTTCCAAGGAGATTATACAGGGAGCAGGGCAAGGGAGGGACTGCATAAAAGGGAAAATCCTTCTTTTTTAATCTATTGCTCTGGCTTGCCTGGATGAGAAAATGCACACTGATCTTCATCTCTCAATTCAGGTTGAGAAAAAAAAACATTCATGCATCTGAATTAACCAGGCAGTGACAGAAAACAGGGCCCCTTTACAGGCAGCACCACTTGCTTTTCCAGCCTCTTCAGGGTTGCTGTAATGTCATCAGAGCCTTCATAGCCAGAGCTGGCTCTGGGAAGTGCCCTGTGCTGGGAGGGCTCTGCAGGGCAGAGCTGAGCCCCCAGGGCTGGGTTAGGCTCTGGCAGCACCGGCAGGGCCCAGCCCTGGGCACAGGGAGCAGCTGCTGGCAGGGACAGCTCCAGGCATCAGAGCCCTAGGCAGGCAGTGGTGGGAAAGTGCCAAGCTCGGCTGGGATATTTAAAGTCCTCTCCAAGCCTATTCCATGATTACTTTTTTTACAGATCCCTATTCCAAGACACAGCAAATGTCCAACAGCAGCTCCATCAGCCACTTCCTCCTGCTGGCACTGGCAGACACGCGGCAGCTGCAGCTCCTGCACTTCTGCCTCTTCCTGGGCATATCCCTGGCTGTCCTCCCGGGCAATGGCCTCATCATCAGCGCCGTAGCCTGCGGCCACCACCTGCACACCCCCATGTTCTTCTTCCTGCCCAGCCTGGCCCTCACTGACCTGGGCTCCATCTGCACCACTGTCCCCAAAGCCATGCACAATTCCCTCTGGGACACCAGGACCTTCTCCTACTCAGGATGTGCTGCACAATTATTTACTTTTGCCTTTTTCATTTCAGCTGAGTATTTACTTCTGACCATCATGTGCTACGACTGCTACGTGTCCATCTGCAAACCCCTGCACTACGGGACCCTCCTGGGCAGCAGAGCTTGTGCCCACATGGCAGCAGCTGCCTGGGCCAGTGCCTTTCTCTATTCACTGTTGCATATGGCCAATACATTTTCCCTGCCCCTGTGCCAGGGCAATGCACTGGGGGGGTTCTTCTGTGAAATCCCCCAGATCCACAAGCTATCTTGCTCCAAATCCTATCTCAGGGAACTTGGGATCATTGCTGTTAGTGCCTGTTTGTTATTTGGTTGTTTTGTGTTCATGGTTTTCTCCTATGTGCAGATCTTCAGGGCTGTGCTGAGGATCCCCTCTGAGCAGGGACGGCACAAAGCCTTTTCCACCTGCCTCCCCCACCTGGCTGTGCTCTCCCTGTTTATTAGCACTGGGACTTTTGTCTACCTGACGCCTCCTTCCATCTCCTCCCCATCCCTGGATCTGGCCCTGTCAGTTCTGTACTCAGTGGTGCCTCCAGCCTTGAATCCCCTCATCTACAGCCTGAGGAACCAGGAGCTCAAGGCTGCCCTGTGGACACTGATGACTGGAGGATTTCAGAAACATTAAACTTCTGGCCAATTTCTGCAAATCACTTGTAATAAAAGTAATCTTTGATATTTCTTGTTGTTTTTGTTGTGTTTTTTTTTCCTTCTTTGTTCTAGTTTCTAATATTGTCCACAAATAAAGGTCATTGTTTCTACCCTTTCTCTTTTTGTTTCTCTCAACCCTTGCTGTGGCCACAGACTGTGTCAATGAGGGGCTGCGCTCACAGTGGCTTTTAATGAAATAAAGGGTCTCTCAGCAATGTTTTCTGCAGAGATGCCCCTTTTGTTCCCTTCTCTGGAGCTGCAGCATCGATGTCTGTGTGCAGAGCTGGGTGCAGATCAGTGCTGGGACAGTAGCTCTCCTCCTACTGGCCACACTGTTCCTGATCCAGGCGAGGTGCCATTGGCCTTCTTGGCCACCTGGGCACACTGCTGGCTCATGTCCAGCCTGCTGTCCATCAGTGTCCCCAGGTCTCTTTCTGCCTGGCTGCTGTCCAGTCACTCTGTCCCCAGCCTGTAGCACTGCAGGGGTTATTGTGGCCAAAGTGCAGGACCTGGGACTTGGTCTTTTTAAGCCTAACCTTGTTGGATTTGGGCCCTGGATCCACTCTGTCCAGGTCCCTGTGCATAGCCCTCCTACCCTCCAGCAGAGCCACACTCACACCCAACTTTGCATCACCCTTGTTCCAGGAGGCCTTAGAGTGTCACAATGGTCTCCATGATTCCAGGAGGCTCCATAGAGTTGCAGTGGCCTTTTGGTTAATGGGTACCACAGGGCCAAAACTGTTTCCTTCACTCCCTGGCTTCCTCAGTGCAACAAGGGCCTCTTGGTTATATGAGGTCCAGCAGTATCACAGTGTTCTGTGTGGTTCCACGAGGCCCTGCAGAGTAACACTGTCGCCTTGGCTCCATGGGTCCCTGCAGTGTCACCATGGTCCCATTGTCACACAAGGTCCCAGAGTGTCACAACAGTCTCCTCATTTCCACAAGTCCACAAAATGTTACAATGGTCTTCTGGGTTCCATGAGGCCCCAGCTTGCCACAATGGGCTCCTTGCTTTGATTTAGCCCCACAGTGTAAAAACAGTCCCTTGGTTCTCTGGTGCCACACAGTGTAACAAAAATCAGAGAATCACAGAATTAACCTAGTTGGGAAAAACCCTTGAAATCAGCAAGTCTGACCTGTGACTCAACACCGCCTTGATGCCCAGAGGGGACTGAGTGCCAAATCCAGATACTTAAACACTTCCAAGGACAGCAACTCCACCACCTCCCTGGGCATCCATTAGAATGCCAAGTCATCCCTTCTGTGAAGAATATTTTCCAATGTCCAGCCTAAGCATCCTCTGATGCACCTTAAGGGTGTCTCCTCCTGTCGCTGTTCCCAGGGGGAAGATCCCGACCCCTCCTTGGCTGCAAACTCCTGTCAGAGAGTTGTAGAGAGTGATGAGGCCTCCCCTGAGCCTCCTCTTCTCCAGGATAAGCATCCCCAGCTCCCTTAGCCACTCCTCACAGCACTTGTGTTCCAGACCCCTCACCAGACTTCTTGCCCTTCTCTGAACATACTCCAGCCCCTGCATGTCCTTCCTAAATTGGGGGTCCAGAGCTGGACCCAGCACTTGAGCTGCTGCCAATCCATTGCTGAGCACAGGGGAAGAATCACTGCCATGGTCCATGGAAAAGAACACCAGACAAAACAGTTCTCTATGCATTGTTTCCAATAAAGCATATTCACTTTGAATATACTTCCGAAGTCTGTCTAATTAACCACAGAAGAATTGAAAGCTTAAATTATCCCCAGGACTTTTTCTTGTTTGGGTGTTTTGAGCAAATGTTTATGAGTCTTTTTCACTGAATTCCTAAACTGAAGACCTCAAGAAAGAAGAGAGCTCTGGACTAGTAAAATTCATCAGCAACCTCCAAGTGGCTGAGGACCCATGCTCATCAGAGCATGAATGAACAGAAATGGGCACAGCTTTGTGGCTGCCCCAGCTTTGGGATGGGCCCTGGTCCTGGAGCAGGAGCAGCTCTGGAGGGCCCCAAGACTGGGGCTGTTGTGCTGGCCTGGGCAGATGGGATGGCATCCTCAGGGATGCTCTGACATTGCCATCTCAATTCTGCAGAGGCAGAGCTGGTCCTGGACAGTGCCCTGTGCTGGGACGGCTCTGCCGGGCAGAGCTGAGCCGCCAGGGCTGGTCTGTGTGCTGGCAGCACCAGCAGAGTCCAGTCTTGGGCACAGGGAAGCAGCTGCTGGCAGGGACAGCTCCAGGCAGCAGAGCCTGGGCAGGCAGTGGTGGGAAAGTGCCACCAAGCTGAGCTAGGATATTTAAAGTCTCACCAAACTGAACTATTCCATGATTGCTTTTTTTACAGATCCCCATGCCAAAACACAGCAAATATCCAGCAGCAGCTCCATCAGCCACTTCCTCCTGCTGGCACTGGCAGACACATGGCAGCTGCAGCTCCTGCACTTCTGCCTCTTCCTGGGCATCTCCCTGGCTGCCCTCTTGGGCAATGGCCTCATCATCAGCGCTGTAGCCTGCGGCCACCACCTGCACACCCCCATGTTCTTCTTCCTGCTCAGCCTGGCCCTCACTGACCTGGGCTCCATCTGCACCACTGTCCCCAAAGCCATGCACAATTCCCTCTGGGACACCAGGACCTTCTCCTACTCAGGATGTGCTGCACAGGTCTTTTTCTTTCTGTTCTTCATCTCAGCAGAGTACTATCTACTGACCATCATGTGCTACGACTGCTACGTGTCCATCTGCAAACCCCTGCACTATGGGACCCTCCTGGGCAGCAGATCTTGTGCCCACATGGCAGCAGCTGCCTAGGCCAGTGCCTTTCTCAATGCTCTGCTACAGATGGCCGATACATTTTCCCTGCCCCTCTGCCATGGCAATGCCCTGGGCCAGTTCTTCTGTGAAATCCCTCAAATCCTGACACTCTCCTGCTCACACTCCAAACTCAGGGAACTAGGGCTTCTTTCTGTTAGTACCTGTTTAGCACTTGGGTGTTTTGTGTTCATGGTTTTCACCTATGTGCAGATCTTCAGGGCTGTGCTGAAGATCCCCTCTGAGCAGGGACGGCACAAAGCCTTTTCCACCTGCCTCCCCCACCTGGCTGTGCTCTCCCTGTTTATTAGCACTGGGACTTTTGTCTACCTGACGCCTCTTTCCATCTCCTCCCCATCCCTGGATCTGGCCCTGTCAGTTCTGTACTCCGTGGTGCCTCCAGCCCTGAACCCCCTCATCTACAGCCTGAGGAACCAGGAGCTCAAGGCTTCTCTGTGGACACTGATGACAGGATGGTTTCAGAAACATTGAAGTGCTGGCAAATTCCTGCAATCACTGGTAATAAAAGTAATCTCCGATTGTTCTTTTTGGTTTCATTGCTGATTTGTCCTTTACTTTCCTTTATTTCAGGTTTTCAATATATTCCACAAAGAAATGCTATTTCTTGTGCCATATTACATTTTTATTTTCTTCACATTTGTTGTGACCACAGACTGTGTCAATGAAAGCTGTGCTCCTGTTGGCTTTAAACAAATTAAGGTTCTCCCAGCAAAGTTTTCTGCAGAGATGCCCCTTTTGTTCCCTTCTCTGGAGCTGCAGCAGCAATGTCTGTGTGCAGAGCTGGCAGCAGATCAGTGCTGGCACAGCAGCTGTGCCCAGCAGCAGCAGCACTTGGTGTTGCCAGTGCTGCTCCTGTGCCACCGCCCCGCTGCCCTCCTGCCCCTCGTGTTGCTGCAGGGCCTGGGTGCTCTCGGGGCCGGGCACAGCCCTGGGGGTGGCAGTGCCAGGGCTGCAGCAGGGACAGGCCATGTGCACTGCTGGGGCAGCGCTGACGCCTCAGGGCACAGCCTGGGGGCTCGAGGCTCCTTGGCCAGGCTCTCTCCAGAACACTTGGCCAGGCCAATGCTGAGCAGAGAAAACCCCCGTAAGCAGCCCCAGGCTGGCCGTGGGCAGGCTGGGGGCAAACAGCATGGCTGGTGCTCTGCAAGGTCCCTGCAAGGGGGACACCCTTGCAAGGAGCAGCAGAGCAGGGGCTGATCCATCCCCACTGCACTGGAAACCCCCAGCAGCGTCCTCATGCACCTGCCAACAACATCCCCCCTCTGCAGCCCTGGCCTCTCCCCCAGCTCACACAGGTGCCGCATCCTTGCAGGCACAGCCACGGCAGGACTGGCTCAGGAACCCCTGTTTGCATTGCACAGAGCAGGTGTCAGCACCCCCATGGTGCTGCTGTGGGGAGATGGAGCTGAGTGAGCACAAATGCCATCAGCCCCAGGGGCCAGCAATGGTTGGGGGACCAGAGAGAGACCACTAAGGTTTGTCGTGGCCTCTGCAGTCAGCCAAAAAGTTTGTTCTCATGAGCTGTGAGTTTCCTGTCGCACTGTAGACATGGTTATCAGAACCAGGACTGCCTGGAAGCCGTCTCCAAACTGCCCTTAGCATTTACTTTGCTTTCTTTACTCTGCCCTGCTCCAAATTTCTTCCTCTTGCCCACCCCTGTCTTCCCTCCCTTGCAAACAACACATCCCTGTTGTCCCTTTCCTGTCTGTCCCCACATCCCCAGCTTCCTCCTGCTCCTCACAGGACTTGTGTTCCAGGCCCCTCATCAGCCTTGTTGCCCTTATTTGGAAACACTCCAGCCCCTCCATGTCCTTCGTAAATTGGCGGGCACAGAACTGGACACAGCACCCTAGGTGCTGCCCAACCAGTTGCCGAGCACAGGGGAGGAATCACTACCCTGGTCCTATTGGCCACACTGTTCCTGATCCAGGCCAGGTGTCACTGGCCTCCTTGGCCACCTGGGCACACTGCTGGCTCATGTCCAGTCTTCTGTCCATCAGTGTCCCCAGGTCTCTTTCTGCCTGGCCACTCTCCAGCCACTCTGTCCCCAGCCTGGGGCACTGCAGGGGTTGTTGTGGCCAAAGTGCAGAACCCAGCACTTGGTCTTGTTAAACCTCACCTTGTTGGATTTGGGCCCTGGATCCAGCCTGTCCAGGTCCCTGTGAAAAGCCCTCCTACCCTCCAGCAGATGAACACTCCCTGCCAACTTGGTTTCACCACGGTTCCGTGATGCCCTAGAGTGTCACAACGATGTCCAGTATTCCATGAGGTCTGCCAGTGTGACAATGCCCCTTTGGTTCCATGGCACCCTGTGGTGTCACAGAATCACTTGGATCCTTGGGCCCCACAGTGTCACAATGGCACCTTGATCCCCCAAGGCCCTGCAATGTCACAGTGGATCCTTGGTTCCATGAGGCCTCACAGTGCAGCAATGCTCTCCTTGGTTCCACAGTGACACAATGGCCTCTTTGTCCCAAGGGGCACTGTCCTGGTTTTGGGCAAATTTGGAGAAAACCTCCAGAAGGAGCCCCCAGAAAACAAACCCCCACGACTCCTCCCCCCCCCCCCCCCCCACCGGGTTCGGGAAGGATTTCCTCAGAGAAAAGTGGAAAAAACCTGTTTATTTAAAAAACACAACACTCCCCAACACAAGAAAAAAATAAACAGCCCAAGATAACAAAAAAACTTTTTCACTGCTCTAAGAGGATGACAAACTCAGAAAGTCTCTCCTGTGAGTGGTTGGCCAGTTACCAGTCTCCGGTGCTGGGGATGACTGCTGCAGATCAAAAAATGCAGACTCCTGGTGTTCCTTGGTGTTTCCCAGGTCCCGGTCTAGAACAGGTTCAGATGGTATTCAGGAAAGGGAAAGAAAAAGAAAGAAAGAAAGAAAGAAAGAAAGAAAGAAAGAAAGAAAGAAAGAAAGAAAGAAAGAAAGAAAGAAAGAAAGAAAGAAAGAAAGAAAGAAAGAAAGAAAGAAAGAAAGAAAGAAAGAAAGAAAGAAAGAAAGAAAGAAAGAAAGAAAGAAAGAGAAAGAAAGAAAGAAAGAAAGAAAGAAAGAAAGAAAGAAAGAAAGAAAGAAAGAAAGAAAGAAAGAAAAAGAAAGAAAGAAAGAAAGAAAGAAAGAAAGAAAGAAAGAAAGAAAGAAAGAAAGAAAGAAAGAAAGAAAGAAAGAAAGAAAGAAAGAAAGAAAGAAAGAAAGAAAGAAAGAAAGAAAGAAAGAAAAGGAAAGAAATTGGACTGCCTAGCTAAACTAGCTAATAAGCAAAAGCAAAAGCAAAAGTAAGCAAGCAAGCAAGCAAAGCAAGCAAGCAAGCTAGCCAGCAAGCAAGCAAGCCTAGCCTCTCCTAAGCACAGACCATGGGGGAGGTGAGCTGGCTGATAACCAGACAAAACAAACCTTCACTTTCAGAGTCAGTCCTGAAAGCACAGAACATAATACCAGGCATAAACAGAACACACGATTTGGGATACAAGCACCATAATGTCAACCCAGGACAATGTGGCCCCATGGAACTAAGGATTCATGTAACAGTGTGGGACCCCATGGAACCAAAGGTCCATTGAGACACTGCGGGGCCTCATAGAATCGTGGAGGCCATGATGACACTTTGAGGCCTCATTGAATCAAGGGGGTCTGCAGGACCTTGTGGAACCAAGGAGACCCTTCTGCCATTGTGAGTCCCGATGGAACCAAGGGTCCATTGGGATACTGTGGTATGGGAAATGCAGACACGGAGAGCTCTCAGGGCCTTATGCATACAGGCTCAGAGATAGAGATGCAAGTGATGTTTGACTTGAGACCTTGGAGAAGGCTTGTAGAATTAGAGCATTAAAGTGAAACAGACATGAAACAAGAATATAAGTTCGTAGTTTAAGTAAAAATATGTTTCAAGCAAACAGAAATATGTATTATGTAAGAAAAGAAATGTTTAAAGTAAGATAATAAATTATTTTAAAGTTTAGGAATAGAACCTGTTACGAAGTTACTTAGAAGTTTAAGATGTATAATGTAAGTTTGTAAAGTCTTATATGATTGGTTGAAAAATGATGGAATCCTGCTTCCAATTAATGATTGGTGTAAGTAATTAATGACTGGTGTAAAAAGACAGTAGCAAGCTTTATAGAAGTATTTGATTGGCTTAAAAACTACACATAGGACATTTTAACAAAGAATTGTCTCACCCTTCTATGGGATTGATGCCATAAGGCAATAAACCATCTTTTACAATGTCTCTCAGTTGCCCATCTCTTGTAATATTTATATCCTGATACTGTGGTACCAAGGAGACCCCTGTGACACTGCAAGGCCTCATGGAAGAAAGGGGGGCCCATTGTGACACACCAGGGACTCGTGCAGCCAAGGGGCCATTGTGACACTTCAGGACCTTATGGAATAATGAAGACCATTGTGACACTCTGTAGCCTCATAGAAGCAAGGGGCCATTGTGTCATTGTGCAGTTCCATGGAACCAAGGAAAGCATTCTGACACTGCAAGGCCTCATGGGAGCAAGGGACCATTGTGAAATTAAGGAGCCCCATGGAAACAAGAGGCCAGTGTGACACAGCTGTGCCTCATGGAACCAAGGATCCAATATGACACTACCACTGTGACACTGCAGGGCCCCATGGATCCAAAGGAACAGGTGACAGGTCTGGTTGGCTTAGCCTGACTGGTCCAACTGCCCTTGGCATGTTGAGGGTCTCTTCTCATGTGCCCCTGAAACCCTGGGGCTCTGGGCTTTCCTTCAAAAGGAACTGTCCGTCTTGCACAGATGTCCATGGCCAAAATTGGTACTTTTCCCCCCAAATTCCTATCTGCAAAGATTTCTCCCAGACAAAAGGTGCCAGGATAGATAGCTCTGGCTAGCCTTGGCCTCTGGTGGTCACCTCTATTCTGCACTGAAACACTGTGGCTCCATGTTTTCCTTCTTCTGGAAATGAATCATATCTCTTCTCCAGGTGCCCATGGCCAAAATTGGGACTCCACCTCCAAAATCCTATATTCAAAGATTGCCCATACACAAAAGCTGCGATTACAGACAGGTCTGGCTGGCCTTTGCCTCCTGAGGGCCAGCTCTCACCTGCCTTCCAAACACTGGGGCTGCATGCTTTCCCTTCTATGGAACTGGCCTTCTTCTCCAGGCAAAAAGGGCTGAAATTGGGATTCCACATTCAAAATTCCGTACATCCAAGGGTTGCCCCCGACAAACCTGTCAGGACAGACAGGTCTGCCTGGCCTTGGCATCTGGTGACTGCAGTTCATCAGCCCCTGAAACACTGGGACTCCGTGGTTTCCTTCCTGTGGAGACCATTGTGACACTGTGGGGACCCTGTGGAACCAAGGACATCACTGTGGCACTGCTGGGCCACATGGTCCCAAGGGGCCAGTGTGAAGCAGCAGGGCTTTGTGGAACCAAGAGGCCATTATTGCATTACAGGGCCTCATGCAGCCAAAGGGCCGTTGTGATCCTGGAGGACACTGTGGATCCACGGAGACTGTTATAAATTGCAATGTTATCTATCACAGAGACCATTGTGGCATTGCAATGCCCCATGGAACCGTGGAGACCATTCTGACACTGTAGGGCCCCACAGGATCAAAGGGACACTGTGACCCTGCAGGGCCTCATGGAAGCAAGAGGTCATTGTGACACTGCAGAAGCAAGAAGAACATTGTGATACTGTGGGGCCTTGTGGAACTAAGGGGAGATGGAACAGGTCTGGCTGGTTTTACTACCCAGGGGCCACCTGGCAAGTCTGGCTCATTCTGGCAAATTGAGTGTTGCCTCTTAGTCCCTGGAGCACTGGTTCTCTGCATTCCTTCCTAGGGAAAAGAACCATTAGTCTTTGCTGGTGCCCATGGCTGAAATTGGTACTCCCTCCTTAAAGTTTCCTATACACAAGGGTTGTTCCAGCCAAAATCTGCCAGGACAGACAGCTCTGCTTGGCCTTGGCCTCCTGCAGGCTGTCTCTCATCTACCACCAAACACTGGGGCTCCATTCCTTCCTTTCTGTAGAAAAGAACTGGCCTTCTCGTCCGGGGGCCATGGACAAAGTTGGGATACAGCCTTCCAAATTCTATCCATCAAAGGATTGCTCCCAGACAAAAGTAGTCAGAACAGAGAGGTCAGGTGTGGGAGTCCAGGGTGTTCCCCTGGCTTCCCTGGAGGCCTTGAGACCCCCCTGGCCAGGCTCTCAAAGACCCTGGAATGAGACCCAGAAGTCTCTGGGGCTGGATTTGTGCCCCTGGAAAAATCTACCAACATTGAGGGAAGAAATACAAGCCATGAAAATAAGTAAAGTATAAATTAGACTGTTAGAATGTAGAAAAGATAGATTTTTAGGAATGTTTATATTAGAGGGTTTTAGCTAAGATGGAGGATTTGGGGCATGGTATGCTTCTTCCTCCTTCTTCTTCATGCCATCCATGTTGGAGTGCCACCTTGGCATCCTTTGATTGGATGGGGACAAAGCTGAACAGTGTTATAAAGTTGTAGTGTATTGGGAAATTATTGTAAATATGAATTATGTAATTTAGAGTATAAAAGATAAGACCTGCCTCTGCCAGGCAGATTCCGCCCTGGATGTCTGGCTGAACAGATTGCTGTTAGCTGGACACAGAACTTTTAAGATGAGAAACAATAAACAACCTTGAAACCTCTGAGAACAGCCTCCTCCAGTCTCTCCTCGGTGGCCATCGGAAAAACCCGAATCTCAGACCACCTTTATGTCCTCCTGAGGTGATCTCAAGTCTAAGGAGATATAGAAGATGTTACTCCCCCTAAAGCATACCCCTGGAATTCCATCCCATAATACTAAATGCCTTGAAACAAGACTCCCTCTCCCTTATCGAAAACCCTGTTATCTCTTAGGATTTTTATTGGCTCTTAAAGTCACAAGTTTATTGGTTCTTTTCTTACTTGGAATTTTAAGATAATTGGTTAGTTTGTAAGTTGTAGTTCTTATTGGTGGAAAATTCAATCCCTTGAAAACCTATATAAACTCTTCGTTATCTGATGCAATTAGACCGTTGTTAGCATCTTCCCTTCGGAGACAATAAAGTTATCTTCGGAATCTGGGCTGCACGGTCTCAGCCTTTCAATACTTCGCTAGTGAGTAGCTGTGGGTTCAACAGCCAGAGTTCAGAAATATCTGGACTAAGGGCTGCAGAACCCGAAGTTGGAAAGCCTCCAACTTTAAAAACAGCTACAAGGAGACACACCAGGCTGCAACAGTCATGCTGGCCTTGTTCCTCTGGTGATTTTCTTAGACTATGAGCTGAATGTTTTCATTTGTCACAAGCATGGAGAGAGCCCAGAAATCTCCCAAGGTGGGGTTTGGAGGCCTCAGGCACATGACCACTGTATAGCGACGAAGGAGCTCTGTGTTCAGTGGAGTGGACAGTGAAAAAGAGCCCTGGGAGTGCTTGGAGGGCAGTTTCAAGGATGGAGGATCCTTTTGACAAAGTAGAGAACAGCTGGAGAAAGAAAGAATTAATGTCAAGGCCAGCTGGGGAGGACCACTGAGACTTCAGCCAAGAAGAAATTTCTCTCCCAGGGCAGGGCTGTGGTGCAACAGGTCCCCCAGAAGGAGCCTGGAGCAGTCCAAGGCTTTGTGTGGCCAGGCAGAGGCAGGCAGGACGCAGAGTTGTCAGCAAAGGAAGGGGCCAGCGAGGTGATGACGACAGCCTGCAGGGACAGAGGTGCAGGGCATGGACACCATAGGACAGCCTGGGCTGCAGAGAGCTCAGGGATGGGCAGCAGCTGAAAGGCCCTGTCAGAGTCAACTGCTGCAGCACTTGGGCCATGGCTGCTGGCCCTGGGCCTGAGGCCAGCAGGGGACAAGTGAGCCTTGCTGTGCTGGGGCCTCATTGCCTCCTTGTCTCTGCTCAGCAGCCTGGCAGGGGCCACCCCATGGCCTGCCCTTGGCATTGCACATCCCCAGAGCCCAGTGCCCCGGGAAGAGCCCTGAGCAATGAGGGAGGGACAGGATCTGCCTTGCCAGGGGCTGAGACTCAGCCCTTGGACCTTTGCATTCCTGAAACACATCCAGGTTTGCTCAGTTTCAGAGACACCCTTCCCTGGTTTGTCCCCACCTGTCATGAGTGCCACCAGTGTTCTGCTCTAAGTGGAACCTGGATGATGGAATTTGAAATGCAAGGAATTCTCACAACATTGGGTCTGTAAGCCAAAGCTTTGAATTAAACACAGTTGAGATAGGTTTTGCTTTAGAATTTAAGATATAGGAAAAAAAACAGTTTTAGTTACAAATGTAACAAGAACTTTTAGAGTGCAGCATTGTAATTTTGTGTGTCATGATATAATTTGCTAAGCAAATTCACACTGTAGTATGAGTCAAGAAGACAAAATATCTTAGTATTGAATTAGAAACATAAATATCTCTGTTGACAGTGTTTTATTTGTTAATTAATCCTTAAAAGACCTTGTAACCACAATTCTTGTGACTTCTAAGCAATGCTGTGAACCTCCATAAGACAAAATTCCCCTTTCTGCCTGGATAGAAACTAAATTTTAAAAAATCGACATTTTCTAAAGTACCTCAGAAGTCCAGTCTCTTTGTTTCATTCAAAAAAAGGAAAAAATCCCCACGAGAAAATGTAACTTAAAACAATAATCTCAAACTTTAAAAATATATCATTAAAACAATAAACCCACACTTTAAAAATATAACGTAAAAACAACAGACCCAGACCTGGGGACACTTTCTCAGTCATGTCCCTCAGTGGGACCCATTAGAACTTCAGGAAAATTTGGACTATGAATCTGATTTTGAATATTTGAGAGCTTTCTTTTCGTCCTTTACCCTATTTTTTCCTACCTGACATCACTGTCATCAATTTTCTGCTGTAATTCAACACTTGGGAAACCTTCTCCTTCATGTTTATCAGTGGGATTCACTAAAAGTAAGAGAAACTTTGGAGTTTGCATCTGACTTTGAATTCTTGAGAGGTTTCTTCAGCTCCCTCTCAGGGACTGATGTTCAGGGCCTCAGCGCAAATCCCGAGAGAGTCATTAAAGTCTTTGTGCTGTGTCTGTGCTGCTGGGCTGGCCTGGGCTCCTGGCACAGAGCCCGCTCCTGACAAGGGCAGCACTGCAGAGAGACAGCCAATATTTCCAAAATATTATTTGGAGCTCCTTGGCAGCACCAAATGCACCATGGGGCTCATTGGGATCCAGCCAGTCCTGACAAAACCATGACTCTGCCTTGCTTTCTCTCTGGTCCAGTGCAGTTCATGAGGAAGGTTTCCTAAAACAGTATGGAGAAATAATTTAATGAGCTTCTTAGAGATATTTATTATCATTTTAAAGGGTGTATTTTATTTCTGTTCTCTTTAGAGCACAGGTGATGGCAGCATTCTGTGATTGATATTGATCCAGGGTCTCTCCTCAGGAGGTCTGGCCTGCTCAGAGAAGCCGTGGCTTGAGGTCTGACCCAGTGTGGACAACCTTGCTGCACATTCCTCAATCCCAACCTGTCTGTCCATACTCACCTGGGGACCAGCTTGCTTGAGAACTGGCTGCACTCAGGCAAAGAAGGGCTCCCATTTTGTTATGGAAGCATTATAAAAATCCCTATGTTTCCCACTGAAACAGAAACACTCCTCAGGTGTGCCAAGCCCCAAGGTGCCACCGATCTTCCCTGAGACCTTGCAGTTTCACAAAGGTCCCTTGGTTCCATGAGATTCCATGCTGTCACAATGGAGATTTGGGTCCATGGTGCCTCATGGTGTCACAATGCTCTCTTTGGTTCCATGAGGCCTCGATCCGTCACAATGGACTTTTGGTTCCATGAGGTTCTGTACTCAACAATGGTCTCAGTACTTCCAAAGTGTCACAACAGACCCTTGGTTCCATGAGGTTCATTGGTGTCACTATGGTCTCCTTGGTTCTATGAGGCATCACAATGTCACAATGCACCCTTGGTTCCATGAGGTTCCTGCAGCAGGACTTCCCCTATGGCCCAGCAGAGCTCATCTGTTCTGTCAATCAGCTGGGACATAACTCAGGGCATCTTCCCCCTCTCAGGAATTGCTGAGATTACCCAGGCCAGATATCTGTCCTGTCCTGAGTTCTCTCTGGTGCCAGGGAGGTGGAATTCCCAGCTGACCATGAACATCTTACCTTAAGAGCAGACTGAAGGGAGATAAGCCTTGAGTGTCACACACTTCACTTTACAAACTATAAACGCTTCACAAAACTTTCACCAAGCAGAAGTCTTCTGCGTAGTCCCTGTAGGACTTCTCTCCCAAGTCTGGATGCATCTTCATGGTTACTTTCTGGACGCTGAGTGAAAGGGCTCCATGTGTACTCCCTCATCAATTCAGTGGTAAGTTACATTGACTCTTGATCTTTGCTATTTCTTTGCTAGCTGTAATATAAGTAACTTTATTGTGCACAGTTGTAGGATCATATTTGCAGAAACATAGTCATGTACTAAATGAACCAGCCTAATCTTCCAAACGAGGTCATATCTGTGGGTAAAAAAGCTGATGTTGTAAGTAGAAAGAAGCAGCAGAAAGTTGCTGACAAACAAAGGGATGTCAACCTGAGTAAAATGACACTTATAGTATCAACCAATTAGATGAAGAAAAAAGGCGCTTGCTTGCCTTGTGGATAATACAGAGCTACCAATTAAAAGATGGACAAAGCAGAGCAACCAATAAAATAATGCTTGACTGTGTAATCAAAGATAAGAAGTAAATATAAACAATGTTTAGAGGCACAATAAGCAACTTTTGTTGATTCACATTGAATCGTGCAGAATCCTTTATCTTTTCTCAACAGGTATGGTCAGTGGGTGTGGTTGAGTTGGTCATTGGGGTGGTCAGTGGGAAGTGGTCAGTGGGTGTTGTCAGTCGGTGTGACCATTAGGGGTGGTCAGTGTGTGCAGTCAGTGGGTGTGGTCAGAGGATGTGGTCACTGGTTGTGGGCAATGGGTGTGGGCAGTGGTGTGTGGTCAGCAGAGGTGGTCTGTGAGTGTGGTCAGTGGGTGTGGTCACTAGCTGTGGTCAGTGAGTGTGGTCCATTGGGTAGTCAAGTGGCACTGGTCTCTTCGGTGGTCAGGGGATGTGGTCAGTTGGGTGGGCAGTGGGTGTGGTCCGTGGAGGTATGGTCAGTTTAGTAGCCAGTGGCTGTGGCCAGTGGGGTGTGGGCATTAATGTCTGTGCAGTGGTTGTGGTCAGTGAGGTGTGGTCAGGGGGTATGGGTCAGTGGGTGTGGTCTGTGCCTTCACTCACCACAGGTGGTACAGAAGACAAGCTGAAAAATAGACTAGGTCATTAGAATACACTATTAGAATATTTTCCTTACTAATTCTACTTTTCACTGCCAGCTAAGTTTAGGCTAGAAGAAGAAGAATCAATTTGCAGCCTTAGGAGAAGAAGTAGTGAGAGAGTTTTTAACCTTAGCAATTGTTGGGTCTGGAGAGAGCCAGGAGCATCTGAAGAGTGGCTGACTAACCCAGTTGAACCTAATGGTGGGTCAGCACCCTAAGTGAGGTCCATAATGGGATGGGATGTGGGGACAAAGAGGGAAGTCCATGGCGACTTCATTCTTCTGAAGCAGGCACTTATTTCCTAAATAGGACAGGGCAATCTATGTAGGAAATGCATGTGGGAATTGGTTGTATCTTAGGGTTTAAACAACTGGGTTTGGACTCCCACTTACCCTTCTTACAATTATTCCAAATATCAAGGCAAATGCTATCAAATGCCTGTTTAGCTCACTAATGGTAGCTGCGTAAGGTGTTCTACCATAATTAATGGAAAGATTTGGAAGGCTGTAAAGCAGTGGGGAGGGACAAGGGGTTTTTTGACGACCTGTTTTTAAGGTGCCACTGAGAAAATTCCACAAGCAGACCACATGTTGTTTGTGATTATCAGTGAAGAAATGGCAACACTGGAAAGAAATTTGACCCCTTTTTAGTGAGTTTCCTCCAAATGCAACCAAACAGCTTGCAGATGTAAATGTAGATGGAAAGCCCATGTGGAAGCTTGGAAATGCAAATATTGTGACCCTCATGGTGGGGCTACTACTGTTGAAGGACTGTGAGGGCCAGGAAAAAAGCTGTATTTTGACCCACCAATTGATGACAAAGGGTCAGACGGCCTTTTGCTAACGCAACATGGGTTTTGAAAGGGCATTATTGTATTTGTGGCCAACATGCTTATTGAAGGTTACCTCCAAACTGCTGAGGGATCTGTTAAATGGGGCTTAAATTGACTGTTGTGCTTTTTCCTACCACAAGGTGAGGGAAATCACTTAGGAATCAAAATCTATGACGATTTAATTAGAGAAAAGCAATCAATTGATGCAGCTCTGGCTGGAGAGAGCACCCCAATATGGGGGAAAGATGAATGGCCACAAGAGAAAAATTATACTGCATCATAGACCAGCCACTTGGAATTAAAATCAGGTGTCAGAGAATCCATTTATAATTCAAATGGGATAATTAGGTTACAAGCTGCCTCTTAAAGAATAACCAAGCAGACAGCTACAGCTCTTGACCTTCCTGCCGACCAATCCACTCAAATGAGGAATGCAATATTTCACCATTGGATGGTACTATGGTTATCTATTAACAGATGAAGGAGGAGTTTTTGGAAAAAGAAATTTTTCAGACTGCTGTTTGCAAAGAGATGGTAATGGAAAAATGGTCAAACAAATAACAAAGGAAATAAAGTCAGCTCATGTACCCATCCAAATGTGAAAAAGATGGGAATGGGACACGTTTTCATGGTTACCTGGCAATCTCTGGGTTAAATGAATACTACTCCTCCTCTTATGTGCTATAGCAACACTCATCTTTTTACCATGCACGACACCTTGCTGAGTGCAACACTTTCAGCAGGTGATCAAGGGGATGCAGGTAGCAGCCACACCGAGTGATGCAGAAATGATTACAAAAGGATGCAAATACCTGCAAAACCAAAGAAGACTCAGGAAGAAAAACTTAAATCAATGATAATTATGGTCTGTAGAGACAAATACAGAGAAAATCAAAAGAGGAGGGATCAAAAAGAATAAGATGAATGTGTTTTTCCAAACAGACCATGTGAATCTGCTTGCAGACCAAGCTAGGGACTTAGAGACAGTGAAGTAACAGAAGACACTCTTCATTCTAGAAACTGTTACTAATCAACACAGACGTTTGCTCAGCCAAGGCCGTGTTAAATTCCTGAACCTAGACCAAGACAAGAAAGAGTTAATAGAATTAGGATGAGGTTTTGGGGTTTTTCTTGCATATTACAAAAGGAGGAGTGCATAATAGAGTGGGGCATAGATTAGGTGATTCGGGAAGTCTGTACCTTTCAATTACCTCATCCAGTGGGGAAAAAGAAGAGGGTGATGCAGTTGAAAATTTAGGATACAATGGGGGCTGCATCTCCCAATTATTTGAGAGACCCTATGGGAAATTTCCCATGACCTCTCCCTTTATTCAAACAAAGTTACATGACTCCTCTTTCTCCCTTTTGGACATAAACCTCAGGCACCGTGGATGAATTTTTCTGACAGCAGCAAGCTGTAAAGGAGTAAAGTGGTTCCCCCGCACGGTACATACCGCTGCACTGCCCCGGGACTGCCTGCAGTGCTCCATCACTTCCCCAGCGCTGCCTGCGGACTGCGGACCCACCTCGCAATCTGCATGGGCAGGGCTGGGGCCCCCCCTCAACAGCAGCCGAGGGGCTGCAGGGCAGGCAGCTGCAACACCATCAGCCTTTTTATGCAGGGTGCTGCTGCTGCCTCCATCTCTCCATCTCCTCTTCTGCTCGCCCCTGGCTGCGCGCTCACGGGCGTCCGCCCTCGCCTGTTCAGTCTCACAGGGAGCCCTCTGCCTCCGTGGCTCTCCCAGCAGTGTCCTGCCCTGGCTCCACGCGGATCTTGGCAGTGCCCGGCTGCGTGGAGCTCTCGAGTTGTGCAGCAGCCCACGGTGCAGGCGGGGTGGGCTGCATGGCCGTGGCAGCACGAAGAGAGGAGCCACGGGCAGGACGGTGAGTGGTGCGGCCGTGCGCTTATGTTCCCTGTCGCTTGGTGGCTGTCCCTGGCCGTGTGACCCCGCGGAGTGGTGGGCCTGGCCGGGCAGTGCACAGCCAGATGTGTGGCCAGCGGCGGCTGCAGCAAGGGTCTGCTGGCACTCCTGCTGGTGGTGGTGGTGGTGAGAGAGGGGCCAAGGCCGGAAACCAGCAGATAGCAGGGTAGACCTGTTACCCTTTCCTGGCCTTAGTCTCCGGTGGCCAATGACAGGGTAGACCTGTTGTCGTCGGCTGGACTTGGAGCCTGGACATTGAGCGATGGCACCACATCTTGTCCAGCAGACGAGCAGCCCCCTTGCCCTGGCCTGCCCGCCGAGCACACCTTCGCCACGCGGCCTGCACGTCCCACAGCCCCCGTGCACAAGCAGCTGTGCTCACACTCCTGCTCACGCCTGCTCTTCCCCCTCCCTGAAAGTTGCTACCTCAACGCAGCCGACTTTCGCTCCCAGCCTAAGCCACTGTCCCTGCCGCCTCCACGCCCCAGCAGCCACTGCCGAGCTCCGCCGGCCGCTGCCCCAGCCCCAGCCCGCTCTGCTGATATCCTGCCCGCACTCCGCTTCTCCGCTCCCTGAGAGGAGCCAACAGTGTTCCCGCGCCCTCCCTGTGCCCGAATACACAGCAGCCCGGCTCCCGGACTCACTTCTTCATCGCTCGCTCCCTCAGCCGCCCGCAGCGCTGCCGCCCTGCCGCAGGTTTGACCGGGGCCGGGGCCGAGCGGGAAGGGCGGGGCGCTCCAACCGACAATGGGCGGGGCGGCGGGAAAGCCTGAAAGTGGCTCAGGAAGGCTGATGGTGGCGGGCGAGGTTGCCTTTCAGCATCAATGGGCGGCCGCGAAAGACAGGCGGGGGGGGCAGAGACGGGAGTGGGGGTGCGTCGGTCTGAGGGGTGGCATCAGGGTGCAAGTGAGTGGAATGGCTGTGTTTCACTGTCTCTCTCTCTCTCTCTGTGTGAATGCGGGCCAAGGGCCGGAGGCTTCATGCCAGGCCCAGATGACTCGGCACCGAGCCCCCACGGCCCTCCAGAGCCGCATCAAGGTCACAGAACTCTGCGCACCTTCCATGGAAGAAGCGGCCCGAAAGTGGCCACCCCATTGCCGGCGGCAGCGCCGGCCGCCCCGCCGCAGCCTCCTCTGTTGAGCGGGATGGGGCGGGGCGAGTTGTAACGGGGACCAGCGGCTTTGTGCTGAGTTCTGCCGCATGCAGGTGCTCCCACTTGCCACTATGCCTCGTGAGGTTTTGTTTTATGGGGGGGCTGTGTAGGGCCTATGGGGGAGGGGTGTGGGGACGCAGTTTGGGTGGGTCAGTGTGTCAGCAGGCCGAGCGAAAGGTACAGGCTCCCCGTCGACTCAGCTAGGAATGGTCTGGGCACAAAGAAAAAACAAGTAATATTTGCCAAGAATTTTATTTTCCGGAAATTTTTTTTGTTCAAAGCAAATACAAGAGCCATTCATTTAAAAAAGGAGAAAGGAAATAAAAAAATAGAATAAAACAAAAGAAAACAATATTAAAAAAATTAAATACTTATAAAATATTTTAAGAAATGATTAAATAAAGTAAAAAACCAAAACAAGAGGTTGTCGAAAATATTTATTGGTCTTGAAACTGGCCTCACTGGATGGGAAAGGGCTGCTAGAGCCATCCAGCTCCAGGGCATTACGGGGCTGTGGGGTCCGCCTGACTCCAGGATGGTACGAGGACACCTCGTCTACCCGGCTCCGGGGCCAGCGGTGTCCGCCAGCCTCCGCCGGGGATGGCACCACAGCGGTGGGTGGCACCAGAGTGAGCAGGTCTACCCCTCTCCGGGGTGGCCCCTGAAGGCTAGGTCTACCCAGCTCCGGGGCCGGCGTCACCCGCCAGCCGCCTCCAGAGATGGCGCCGCAGCAGTGGGCGGCAGCGGAGCGAGCAGGTCTACCCCTCTCCGGGGCGGCCATGGGAAGATGGGTGTACCCGATACTGGGGCGGGTTGCCAAGAGAGGGCCAGAGTGGACAGATCTACCCCGCTCTGGTGGGACGGGCAAATTTTGGAAGGGTCTGGGTAGACCTGTTGTCCCTCCCCCCCACCCGGTCCTGAAGGTTCACCCAGAGGTCGCTGTTCGTGGCTGCCTCCAGCTGTGTCATTATAGGAGGCGCAATGTGCTGGTGCGCCCCCTTGATCAGCTACGATCTCTCCTCTGCAAGGTGTCCGCTAGCACGGGTCGTGCGCATCGTGTGCTTTTCATTTTTTTGTATTATGTTTTTGCTTGTTTGCCGTCCCCCGCTTTTCCAGAGGGAAGCTGATCGCTATGAGGTGAGTCCAAGCCGGTGGCCCCAGGCATGGTCGGTGGCAGCTTCTCCCACGCTCGGTGGATCGGTTCCCTGGGGGCAGTAAAATGTGCCCTGCCATGGCCGCCCCCTCCCCGCTGTGCAGTTGTCTCACGAGGGAAACATCCTTCGATGTCGGCTCTTCCTATCATTGTGCAGCAGAATTCACCAGGCCTTGGATTGTTCACCAACTAATAGGGAATGTGAGCTGAGTTTAGACCATCGTGAGACAGGTTAGTTTTACACTACTGAGGATGTGCTGTTGTAACAGGCTGCTCCTGCTCCTTTAAAATTTCTTTCTTGGAGTGTGTCCCTCCTTCCCGGAGCCCTTTGTTCTTAAGGACTGTTCCCCTTAAAAAATCAGTACCTGATTTGGTACTCTCCAAATCTGTATCCTGAATAGGCCAAAGTCTGCCCTCCGTAATTCCAGTGTAGAAGTTTTATTGATGTCTCTCCTTCTTTCACAGAATATTGAAGACTCCATTATTTCATGGTCACTGTACCCCAGGCAGGCTTTGACCTCCACGTCTCCCCCCAGCCCTTTGCTGTTTGTGAACAGCAGGAGAGAGAGCTTTCCTTGGGAGTGGGAATGTTACCAAAAATTCAGGAAATTTATAAACTCCTTAACACCAATGGAGCATTAAAAAGCAGCATTTTTTATTTGGCTTGACAGACAGGGGGACAGGTCCTCCCAAATCCATGCATGCTGAGTACAGGAAAGTTTCTGTTTATATTCTATGCTTATTATACTTATGCAAACTTATTCATTGATTGTCCTGGACTAAACACACATATGATAATTATTTCCCCAAAATCATTAACATACTTCCCCTCCCCTTTACCCATGTGTTCGTCTGTCCTGGGGGTCTCTTTGGTGGTCCCTGGTGGTCATGGACCCCAATGTTCCAGTGGGCCTGGCTGAGCTGGCAGGACACTGAGGCTGGTGAATTCTAGTTCCCTTCTTACACAACGAGAATTGTGCGGTTTCCAGAGGCCAGTGGTTTTGGAGAACAAGCTTTGTGTTAGCTCAGCTGGGGAAGGCAATTTATCATCTGGTAACATGAGGTCACAGACTGGGCTATGACATCACAGAGGGTTACATGAGGTCATCGAGCAGCTACACAATCACAGGCTGTCTCTGCGACATCACAGGACGGAGGTGTGACATCATAGTGTGGGTTATGACATCAGAGACCACCTGTGTCACACAAAGGAACAGGATGTGACATTGCAGGTAGACCAGTGACATCAGAGGAAGGCTGTGTGAGGTCACTGGGTTGGTCACTCTGCCCCAGCCCCTCTCAGAGTTTCCCCAGAGAAGTCCAATGCTGTTCATGCCCAGCGGGGTCCCCTGTCCCCTGGTATCCCCCTGCTCCACCTGGAGCCACAGCCTCCCCCAAGGATGTTCCACAAATCAACCCCAGAGCCTGACATGGGACAAGGGTCCAGGGTTGTGTGACCAGGACATCAAGGACATGGATTATCCAGGTCACTGCGGCCTGGTGTGGGTTCCCCAAGGCAGGAAAGATGTCTGGCAGCTGGAGCAGGTGAGGGAAGGGCCTCCAAGGTGGGGCTGGAGCCCTTTGGCTGTGAGGAGAGGCTGAGGGAGCTGGGCTTGTCCAGCCCGGAGCAGGGAAGGCTGAGGGGCTCCTCATGCCAGCCTGGCAGTGCCACCCAGGAGATGATGGGGACACAGAGCCAGGCTCTTCACTGGGGGGCCTTAGGAGAAACAAAAGACAATGGGTGGAAGCAGAATGACGGGACATTCAACCAGGAGAGCAGGAGATAAAATGAGCCAGGCTGGTTTCAGCAGTTCCTCAATACCAATAGCATCGTGACCCCCTTCTTCATCCACCAATGGCAGCTTTGCAAATTGGGAATTGTTCAGGTTTTTTACCACCACTTAAGGCAGAGCATCCTGATACAACAACTTCACTGTGTTTATATCTGTCAGAGAACTATATTTCTCTAAAATTAATATTAGTATAGAAATTACCTGTGGATGGTGGACGCATCAGACGCTGCTGGGACATCGCACATAGCTGAGGGAAGAGTTTTGATGGTTTAAAAATTTGATTATGTTTACAATTTTTTATGTTGGCCATGAAGAGAAACCTTTCTGTGCCTCTGAGTCTCACCAGTTCCCAATCACCAAAAGACACAAACCTGATAAGTTGTAGTGCCCACTGCAGTGGTGGCACTTGCACCTCCCTCCATCCCCAGAGCAGAGCTCCCTTGTCCCAGAAAGTGCCTGGCAATGCAGAGATGAAGGAAACAGGGGATCTGGGGCAGGGCACAGCCAGGGATTTGGGGTGGTTGTGAGCCCAGGGCAGGAGCTGGCCCTTGGCCTTGGTGAACCTCATCCAATTGTCCTGGGCCCATGGCTCCAGCCTGTGCAGATCCCTCTGCAGAGCTTCCTGCCCTGCAGCACAGCCACACTCCCACCCAGCTTGGGCTCACCTGGCAACTGACTGAGGGTGCTCTTGATGGCATCGTCCAAATGAGCAATAAAGATATTTAACTGCCCTGGCCCAAATCCTGAGACCTAGGCACACCCCTGGATGTGGCTCCATTGCCCAGGACTCCTTGGGCTGGACTTCTGCTTTTTATGGGTCTCTGCCATTCTTTGGTTTTGTTTGCTGACAATAAATGAACATTCCTCTGTGTCTCAGGCAGCTCCTTCTCCAAGGATAGCAGGTGGGAGTTGGTGCCAAGGAGCTGAAAGCTGCAGGCACAGCCTGGGCTGGAAGAGCTCAGATTTGCACAAGGCTGCTCTGAGTGCCAGGGGATGGATGAGGTAAATGGTAGGGTGAGGGTAGGGACAGAGTATGATGGATTGTCAGCCATGAAGGACCTGAATTTTTGTCTCTATTCAGACTGAATTAGGAGGTGCTGGGATCGATATCAATTAGAGATTACTGATATCGATCTACAAAAAGGAAAACAAAACTAAATAGGACAAAAAGCTCCCTGCCTTTTAAAGAAAAAAATACAGCATATTCTCTTCAAATACACTTTTGAATTCTGTAAAATTAACCACAAAAGAATTAAAGACTTAAAATTAAGATAATCCCAGGGGCATGTCTTTTTTAGGGTGTTTTGAAATATTAATGAGCATTTTTCACTGAATTCCTGAATTGAAGAGCAGATGACTGAACATGTCTCAGAAGAATTAAATTCATAAGGGAACCTCCAAGTTGCTGAGGATCCATCCTGAGCAGTGCAGGAATGAATAGATCCCAGGGGTTTCCAGGCTGCTAAAGAGCTGTGAGGTCACTGATTCAGAAAGAAAACTCTCTTACCAGTTAAAGTTAGAAAGTAGTATGTTTATTACAATGGCAGGCACACCCGGGAGAAAACTCTCACAGGGATGTGCGAAGTACACAGGGCTCTTGCATTCTTTTTTCACAAAAGTCTTACATATTCATATCATTACCCATTACACCTAAACATATACATTACCGAATCCCACCTAGCCCCACTTCATATTAAAATTAGCTCAAAGTCGTTTTACTCTTGCACAGTTCCTTCCTTCAAATGGGTTGGTGGGTGTTTGAAATGGGGCAGTGGTCTCCTAATGATGAAGTCAAGGAGTCTTCCTCACCTTCAACTTTTCACCTTTGTCTTGTTGGCACGCTCTCTGGCCCTTTGGCCATAGTTCAAGCTCCCAGCCTGGTTCTGGCTGGTTTTGGTGTCCAGGTGCAGTTACGGTTTCTTTACTATAACAATATCCCAACCCTCTATATTGACACAACAAAGCCAAGCAAGTCATCTAGATGTCTTAGCTCTACTGGCTCAGCCACTTTCTACATTGCTTCTACTCTAATCATTATATGTATAACTTCTGTTCCTTAGCTAAGCTCTTAACCCTTTGATTTTTGCTTCCCTACTCTTTCCCATGCCTCCAAATCAATAGTAGAAAAGAGTATTTTAACTACCACGCTCTCTGCCTCGAGTCCTATTGCCTCCCGTAAAGTGCTTGTATTATTTCTTTTGTTTGTTTTCTGGTCCGAGATGCTATGGGACCATTTGGGGAAAAATCCTCGTCTTCACTACTTTCACTATCGCATTCAGGCAATGGGGGATGTAATTTAGGGGTAAGTGAGGGAGGAGATGGCTCAGCTTGTTTCTTTCTTGAGGGAGCTGGAGTAGGGATGGGAGTTAATGATCCCTTTGAATCTTCCTTTTCTTCTAGCTTTTTTTTGGGGGGTCTAAATAGGTCAATTAATTCCTGTTCCTGTGCCTCTGCTTGATAAACCTTATCAGAATGAGCACAGCATTGGTTTGTTGAGGGCGCATTGCAGCATCACTTAGGTTTCCCTCTATTAGCCTTACTGTCCTTTTCAAGGGCCAATACCAAGGGATCAGAGGAGGTCTGATGCCACAATCTCTGCCACTGAGGATGATTTCTGAGAGAGAAAAACATATCTGCATATGTCACCTCCTCCCCTTTCTGTTCTCTCCTTTAAAATAGCATCAGTTGCAATAAAATCTCATAGTCTAAAATTCCAGTTGGTGGCCATCTGAGACCCTCTCACAGCTTATAAAGGAGCCACCACTGTGTGCAAAATTTGATTAAACTTCAATTATTTTCAGTGCCCCCATACCCTACTAACTCTTTCCAGTGTGTCAAAATACAACCTAAGGGGCTAGACTTAGAAATCTCCTTGCTTTGACTAGTACCCATTATTTCCTTCTTCTTGTGTTATCCCGTTTCCACCCAAATTGCTCTCCACACAGCTTCACAGTCCTTTCCCAATCTTCCTCCCACATGCACGCCCAAGTTGCAGGTATGGAATGTGATTTTCCATAAACAAACTTTAGAATTTTAAGTTCAAAATCAGCTGGGTTAGGATGCCTCCATTTACACTGAGGGCATAGACCCTGCCGTCCCCTAGAGGAACAATATCAACACTTTTCACAAGTCCTACAGTGTAACAGTAACCACATGGGGCGTCAACTTCTAGAAGCCCCAAAAGCCCATAACACCTACAAAAACAAGCTGTTCCACTTCTTCTCTCTTGAATGACCAGACCCTCTTGTGCAGGCTGTTCCCAGTCCAAAGCTACCAACCTCCCTGCTGAGGGTCTGTATATTCCTTCTAGATGAACCTGATTGTTTTCTCTTTCTATCGAATAGTTCACTGGATTCACAAATTCCCAAGGATCCTGTCCAAACCACCGAGGGAGGGGGATGCCTTCTATTCTTCTAGCCGTGATTTAAAATATGCTCTAATCACCACACTATAACTCTGACAGCCCACAAATACGACCCCCTTGTATCTTAAATTCCCAAGGGTCAAAGACACACCACTGCAGGATGGAAGTTCCTTTAATTTGTCATGCCAGACTTACACAATTCTTTCATCCTCTCCCAGTTTTCCTCAAAAACGTCCCAGTTTTCGGGGACCAAATGACCTTTTCCACAGGCTAAATTTACTACCTCACATTTAGCGTGTGCTGCCTCCCAGTTATAATATTGCAGCAGCTCCGAGATACACTCGGGGCATGCAGATCTCTGCCTGTAAGATATACAAATACCACCTATTCTAACACTTCTTACACCGGAGAAGAACCCAAGCTGAATGCCATTCCAGTTCCCAGGGGAAGATTGTCAGCCCACACACAAAAGAAGGATTGTCAGCTCACACCAGCTCATCCCCATCTCAATGGATTTCTAAGACCTCTCTCATCTGGGGGTACTTCCCAGTCAAAAACCAAATAAGAACTACTTTGGCTTGAGTATACTCCTCCAAAAATACTCTATCTATTCTACCGTCCTCTTGCCTTACAGAGGTCCAGTCCCTTCGGCATTCACGAACTCGCCTGGCTCAAGCTGAAACCATCTGTAAGAGTCCATCTGAAAGCCTCTCATTTGTTCTGCCCAACGACCCTCACCTGAGGCCTAAAGAACTGCAGTTTAAAGGCGCTGGCCAGGGATGAGAGGAATGCCAAGTGATTGTTCTCAGGTGGTGCCCATTTCAACCAGGGCCGGTTTCTCGGACTGGTTTATGGCTAGTTAAGTTCCCACAGGTGTGAGGACAATGAACTGGTCACAAGGACTGTTGGTGTGCCTGGAGCTTGCCATGATGCGCTGCTCTCAAGCAGGCTACTTGCTGTAGTGTCCTGTTTCCACCTGTTTCTTGGAGCAACGATCTCCACATACAATAGTCCATAAATCTTCCCACCATTTGGCCAGAAGCCACTTGCTTTTGGAAAAGACTGTAAAAGACATTCTCAAATTAAAGACCCCTGAGATCACCCCAGACAGCAATGGACATTTATTGGCTGGTTCCACGAGTATCTTCTGCCCGTCTTGGTAGCTATAATCCCAAACCCCTTTTCTCTTTCTCCCTCTTTTATTTCCTGTCCCTCTATCGCATTTTGGTTGGTACTAAATAAAGGTGCATTTTCTGCAGAAGTAAACTGTTTTTGTCCCCTGCTGTGTCTTTTGTGCTTTGAGATCCCTAAAAAGAACCTATCAGGCCTCTGGCTCCCCCTTTTTTTGTTTTTCAAGGAGCGTTTTCAAAGTGTGATGTGTTCTCTCTATAATTGCTTGTCCTGTAGATGAATGTGGAATGCCAAAAGTATGTCTGACACCCCATTTTTTCAGAAATTTGTCCAAAATCTTACCTATGTAAGTTGGACCATTGTCTGTTTTAATTTCTTGAGGCACACCCAAAGATGCAAATGCTTGTAGAAAATGTCTACATGCATGTTGTGCCGTTTCCCCTGTATGTAAAGAGGCAAAAATTGCACCTGAAAAGGTGTCAACTGAAACATGGATGTTTTTCAGTTTGCCAAAAGGTGGATATTTTGTGACATCCGTTTGCCATAATTGAAGGCTCTGCAATCCCCGTGGGTTAACTGCTCCCATGGAGATTGGTGGCTGTACCATCTGACAATCAGGGCATGTTTGCACAATTTCTTTAGCTTGTGTTTTGGAGAGCTGAAAAGATTTCATCAACGCCTGTGCATTCTGATGAAAAAATGCATGGCTGAGCTTTGCCTGTTGGAAAATATCTGGAAGAGTCTGCAAGACAGTTAGAGTTAACTTGTCTGCCCGCGCATTGCCCTCTGCCAAAAATCCTGGAAGTGAAGAATGCGCTCTAATATGTGTAATAAAATATTTTTCTGTCCTGCTTTCCAACAATTTCTTCATGCATGATAAATATGAATATAGAATGTCATTGTTTGTCTCTCTCAAAAGTGATCCTTCCAGCCTCTTGACCACATTAGCTACATATTGTGAATCTGTTACTAGATTCAAAGGTTGTTGGAATAATTTAAAAACTCTGACCACTGCAGCTAATTCCACAATCTGCGGTGATCCCTGCACTATTTGCACATCTGATTCCCACTCTCCTGTAACTGAATTTTGCCACGTGATTGCTGACTTTCCTGTCTTTCCTGAACCATCGGTGAATACCGTGATTCTTTGTAATTGATCTTTTACTAATTTTTTCAAAGCACTCAATTTCTTCTTCTCCAAGGCCCACTGATCCACCCAAAGAGGTGTGTCAGTCTTCCATGTCATTTTTGGACTGGTGAGTGCTGCAATGAGCCCCACTAAAAATCCACTTGTATGGACATGTTCCATTGAGAAAGAAGGTCTCTTCCCCATACCGTAAATGGCTTTTGCACTATAAATGGACGAGTGAGAGCTATCTTTCCTCCGGGTCCCGCAACGGTGACTGCGTCTTCACCTCGCAGACATACTGAACTTCCCCCGATGCCCGTGATCCTGCCCAGAGGCACCACCAAATTCCAATCTCTTGGCCAGTAAATGTATGAAATGAGCGTGACGTCCGCTCCAGTGTCCAACATGCCTGAAATAAATATTTTTCTGTCTTTGTGTGATAGTTCACAAGTGATGATTGGCTTTTCTCTAGTTATTTGTCTCAACCACAGGGCATGCACCTGTACATGATCGTCAAAAAATGGATGACCTTCACCCATTGCTGACATAACTTGATGTTCCAATGGATGAGAAGGCAAAGCAATTGCCTTGGCCAATTGGGTATTTTGTGGAATTGTCAACGGTGGTCGAAGAGCCCTTGCTAAGATTGTCAGCTCTTCGAAGCAATCTGCAGAAACAACAATTGGAAATATTATCAAACCGAAGATGCTACATTGATCTCTGCCTATAATTAAGAAATCTTGTCTCTTCCGACAAGGTGCTTTAAATCCTGTGGGTATTGATGCTGATTCTTCATTTAAGAAACATGTTATTTTTGAGGTTGCTAAAATGAATTGTGTTCCTGGTGTCAATAATTCTCTGTCACAAGGGATGTCCCCTAGTGTCCTGCTGAGGGCGTCAGATTGACGCTCCCCAACAACTGTAGTGCTTGAGTCGGTGTCGTTCCTTGTGTCACCGCCATCACTTCTGTCGCAGCGTGATGGGGTGTGGTCGCGCTCGCCTTGGGGTTTTTTGGAATCGGCAATGGCTTTCCATCAATATCTGTCCGAGAATAACATTCGCTTGCCAGATGTCTTCCCCTCCGACACCTTGGGCAAATCTCCGTCGGCTTGTGAGCACCTTTTGGATGTGGACAATCTTTCTTGAAATGTCCATTTCCTCCACAATTGTAACATTGTCCTTCAGATGACTTATTTTTCTTCTTAAAGTTTGCAAAAACTTTCTCAAGGTTTTCATTTTGTGCTTGAAAGGCTTCAGCCATTCGTTCTTTGACTATTGATACTATATGTTGCAAAGTCCCAATCTTGCTGCATGCTTCAACCATTTCTGTCAGTGTTGGCTGACCAGGAAGAGCACTGATGATTTTCCTGCATTCTGGATTTGCATTTGCAAATGCGAGGCTTTTCAGCAAGAACGGTCTAACTGCTTCTTCCATGACTTGTCTGTCCACAGCCTGTGTGAGTCTGTCTACAAATGCTGAAAAAGGCTCAGACATTCCTTGTTTTATTTCTGTAAAAACAACATCTTGTGTGCCTGCTGGGGCTACCTGCAGGATTGCTTTACGTGCTGCATCCTTGATATCTGCCAGTACATTTCTTGGGAGTCTGGTGGCTTGCTCTCTTGGACTGTCATGTGGAGGATCCCCTGTCAACTCTGCTATCATGAGGTTTGCATGTGGTCCTCCCTGATATCTGTTTCGCAGCTCTTGTAAAGCTCTCCTCCATCTGTTGTCCCAAATAAGTACTTGTGTGTCTGTGAGAATCAGTGACACGAGTGATCTCACATCATGTGGAGTCAAGTCATATTCTGTAAAAACACCTTTTAAAAGTTGTTGGAAATATGAAGATCCCAAACCATAGTCTCTGATTGCCTTGATTAAATCTTTTACTATATCATGATTCAGTCTTTGCCATCTCGGATTCCGTCCCTGTGGGTCATAATTGACCGGCATTGCAATATCACCTGTTCCAATTGCAGGACATTCTCTGCTTCTGGATAATTCCATTCTAATATTTGACCAATCGACCTCAGTTTCTTGTGCTGTAGAAAATTGCATTTCCCTGGGGCTTTGCTTGTCATAAGAAACCACTTGTTGTGATGAAGACCAAGATGTTGCTTCATCCACTCTTTGATCCATGGGTGCAGGCTGAGGAATGGGCATTTGCTTTTCAGAAGTCTTTTGAGAAGCTTGTGGAAATTCTGTTCTTTTCAAATGCTGTATAAAAGCATCCACTAGATCGCTCGGGATCAAAACTATAGGGCTTTGGGTATCTCCCGTATTTATCGTGTATGTTGGAATGCCTTCTGAAGCCGTAATATATATTGTATTTTCTTCCTGCTGCATTTCTTGAGGTGACGAAATTTTTCTCCCAGTGTCCATTTGTTTTTTGTATTTGATTGGGAAATCATCTTGCAATGTTGTTGTTCTGTCGCTAGGTGGCGCTGTTGCTCTATCTTGAGACGTCTCGCCTTGTTGTTGTCGTTGTCTTGGAGACGGCCTGGGCTCCAGTGTCCGAGCACGCCCACTGGAGGCGCGGTCACTCCTCTCTTGGCCACGCCCCTGACTGACGCCGACGGACCCTCTCCTGCTCTCTGTACTTCCCTCGTTTTCAGGGTCGCTGTCACCCCCACTCAACCTCTGTCCCTCCGAGCCAGACCCTCCTCCGTCTGGGCTAATTCCGTGTCTCACGGCCCGCCTAGCTGAGCTCTTTGATGAATCCCCCTGCTGTATTTCTGACACTTTCGGGTTCGCGGATGCCGGCGTGTCACATGACACTGCCTGAGCATGCTTTCTGCACTTTGGCTGCACCACGCATGCGTCGTCGGGCACTTCCGGGTCAGACCAGCCCGCAGACCCCCGGCCCGGACACTGCACTGGCGCCGCGGATGGGTAAAGTTGTCTCCGCCCCTTCCCTCGGGATGGATCCTTCCTCACCCACCTCTCTGGTCATCGGCAGGGTCGCGCTATATCTCGAAACTGTCCCGCGTACAAGGACACCGACCGGGGTTCTTAACTCTCTTCCCACATCCCTTGTGAACACGGTGCGCCCTCCTGAAGCCTGAGATGATGTGACAGGCACCAATTCGGCCATCTCAAACCTTGCAGGAGTGGTGGTCACCCTCCCCATGCCCATAGCACCCTTAATTGGGGCTATTGTCTGTTCTGCCATTCCAGGAGTATATAGTAAAGTGTGACCTGTCTCATCATTTCCGTTCCTTCCTGACTTCCCCATCATTCCCGGAGTAGAATGCAATTGTTTTCCCCCCAATGGTGAGGCTATCTTTGAAGGACTATAGAAATAAAAATCCAGATCATCAAAATTCTTTGGAAAAACTTCTACCTTAGCTTTTCCTGATGTTGGTGTTAATGTAGGTAACTCTAAGTATTTTGGTAAATCTGAGGAATCCGTAGTATCTGAAGAGGAACTGCTTTGTTTCACCATTACTTGTTGACTAGATATCTCTTCCCCAGTCCCTGATAACCCCTCTATAGCTTTCAGAGGACTGGATATTCGCAATGTTCCCGAAGATAAAACTTCCAGCATTACCCTAGCTGCTATCAAAAGATCCTTGGCCTTCGGATCCTTTCTTTTCGCTGCCTGGTACATATCTTTATTTACCTGTTCCCAGAATTCTGGTGTATATATCTTACTTGTTTCTGTGTGAGGGTACCTAAGTCTCACCCATACTAATAAATCTCTGAGCTCATTCTCTGATATAGTGATAGGATGTGTAGAAACTATATATTTCATTGTTGATAATATCTTTGCCTGTTCGTGGCTAAAAGCACCACCCATAATGCTGAGTGTGTGTTCCTATGTGTATCTGAGATCTCAACAGTCTTACCAAAACTGAGGTGCCGGGATCAAACTGGAGCTGTCCTGGGCGTCCGGCCAGCAGATGCACAGGGAGAGGATTCCGCGGTTCCTCCCCTCCGGTCTGAGCCTGGCAGCTGGTTTCTGGCAGCTGTTCAAGGTCTCTCCTCCGCAGTTTTCTCTCTTCAGGTAGCTTCTTCTTCTGTCAGGGAGTTTTTCTGGATCGGAGCTCTTCTGTATCTACCTTTGTAGATCACAGTGGCTGAAGCTGGTGCCCACCACGGCCAAGCTGATGCCCCGGCCAAGGTGGTGCCCAGTGCCCACCCAGGGACGCCAGATGTCACTGTCTGAGGGTCTCTTTGTGGCCGAGACCACTCAGATGGGTATAGGAGGGTGGTTCAGGGCGCAGGGAATTCTTGAAGCAGCTGAAGAGAAACCGCAGGAGACAGTCGTCCGGGCTCAAGGTCTGTTTATTATTTGTTATCTATAAAGTGTTCGTGCTAGCGAGCAGCAGTCAGGTCACCACCGTGTCCAGGACGAGAGTCTGCCCACAGAAGGCTGAACTTATCTTTTATACTCTATACTACGTATTCTATGTTTACAATAATATTCCAATACTACAAAGTTTTATTACTATGTCTAGTTTTGTCCCCAACCAATCTGTGATTCCCAGCATCCCACACCAACATGGAGGGTAAGAAGAAGAAGAAGAAAAAAGACACCACACCCCAAATTCTCCATCTTGGCTTTGTGACTGATAATATAAACAATCCTAAAAACCACATTTTCTACATGTTAAATATGTAATTCAGACCCTAGTTATTCTCAAAGGTCGCATTTCTCCTCTGCAAGAAAGCAGATGCCCCTGAGGAGCTGAATCCAGCTCTCTGACCCCCCTGGCCTCGCTCGGGGGTCTCTCAGGGGTTGGACAGGGGGGTCTCCGCTCTCCTGGAAGGTCCAGAGGGACTCCCTGGACCCCCAAAGAAGCCACTTGCTTTTGGAAACGACTGTAAAAGACATTCTCAAATTAAAGACCCCCGAGACTTCCCTGGACAGCAATGGACATCTATTGGCTGGTTCCACGAGGATCTTCTGCCCGTCTTGGTAGCTATAATCCCAAACCCTTTTCTCTTTCTCCCTCTTTTATTTCCTGTCCCTCTATCGCATTTTGGTTGGTACTAAATAAAGGTGCATTTTCTGCAGAAGTAAACTGTTTTTGTCCCCTGCTGTGTCTTTTGTGCTTTGAGATCCCTAAAAAGAACCTATCAGGACTCCGCATGTGGTGTGGACCCTGACATTTAATTGGCGTAGTCGGCAATTCAGATTCCCTGATACTGGAGGAGTTGGGGGTTTTCTGTGCACTTTGTACCAGGGGAAGACCTGTGCCATTTCAGCCGCACCCAGCCTGTCAGTACCGTAAGGACTGAACAGTGTTGGAAAGCAAGGGAGGTGGTATTTGATTCTTCCCACAATCTGCACACAGACCCAGGTGGACAATCAACTCCATTTCAGTTTTCGGATAATTTTTTGTAAAAGATCTCAATTGTGCAAAAGTTATTGACACCAGACAAATTACACGAGCAATAGAAGTTAGGCCTTTTATAGCAAACTGATTAGAATTGTGTGTTGCTTGTTATGATTGGTATTATTAGTTTTAATAATGTTAAGTTTTTGTATGAAAATGGTCTTAGAAATAATCAATATTGATTTGCTTTAATTTTTAATTGTTTGAAAGTTATTTTATTGATTTGTTTTAATTTTGATTGTTCGAAAGTTATTTTAGCTAATATGATTGTGATTTGTTTGAAGAATTGTTTTAATCAATTTTGTTGTGATTATTTTGCCTTATTATTTTTGTGTCTATTTCTTTCCTTTTTCCTTTCCTCTTTCCCTTTTCCTTCTTATCCCTGATTTTTTTTTGTCTGTCCCTGTTTTTTGGGATATCCTACCAATGACGGGTCCTGAAGATGCTACAACGTCACAACATCATGCTGATGGAGTTTCTAGGCGACGCTCATTGGTCACGGGGTGGTGTAAGAGTCCATCTGAAAGCCTCTCATTTGTTCTGCCCAACGACCCTCACCTGAGGCCTAAAGAACTGCAGTTTAAAGGCGCTGGCCAGGGATGAGAGGAATGCCAAGTGATTGTTCTCAGGTGGTGCCCATTTCAACCAGGGCCGGTTTCTCGGACTGGTTTATGGCTAGTTAAGTTCCCACAGGTGTGAGGACAATGAACTGGTCACAAGGACTGTTGGTGTGCCTGGAGCTTGCCATGGTGCACTGCTCTCGAGCAGGCTACTTGCTGTAGTGTCCTGTTTCCACCTGTTTCTTGGAGCAACAATCTCCACATACAATAGTCCATAAATCTTCCCACCTTTTGGCCCGAAGCCACTCACTTTGGAAAAGACTGTAAAAGACATTCTCAAATTAAAGACCCCTGAGATCACCCCAGACAGCAATGGACATTTATTGGCTGGTTCCATGAGTATCTTCTGCCCGTCTTGGTAGCTGTAATCTCAACCCCTTTTCTCTTTCTCTCTCTTTTATTTCCTGTCCCTCTATTGCATTTTGGTTGGTACTAAATAAAGGTGCATTTTCTGCAGAAGTAAACTGTTTTTGTCCCCTGCTGTGTCTTTTGTGCTTTGAGATCCCTAAAAGAACCTATCAGGACTCCGCATGTGGTGTGGACCCTGACACCATCTAGACAGAGCCTGCCCAGACGGCCGGGCTCCTTCAGCTTGGGCTCGAGCTTCAACAGCCTCTTCTATCAGCAAACTACAACAGCGCAGCTAACAACACAGCCAGAATAACAACACAGGCAACACAGCGCAGAATTACCGGGTTTTTGCAATTATAACTTTTGTCAAAAGATGGCAGTCTAAATTTAAAAATATGCAATGACCAGCAGTTGCAGGGGACTGGTTAAGTGCCAATACCACGGAGTCCCCACACACAACCCAAATCCCAGCGTCTAAATCACTGCAAGGAAGGGTATCGCTTTATTAAGGGACAAAGTATTCAACTCTTTTCAACGCAGCACACAGCATGGAGCAATTTCAAACGGTCACCCCAATTGCTTCACCCTTCTCCAGCAGTTTTGGTTGACCAAAATCAAAAATGCAGATCCCAGCTCCCACTTGACTAGTGCTGAGTACATCTCATCAATCACATGCACAGTCATGAACAAAGTCAGGACATAGTCAAAATAACAACCATTAAAATAGCACAAACAAAAATAGCAGCAATAAACAAGGATTTGTCCAGTTCACCCCCAGAACTGCTGACGGGTCTCACCAACACAACAAACTCTTTCACTGGCCGCTACACCCGCCTGATCCTTGCAAGCAAAACTGCACAGGCTTGTGCTGAGCACAGAACACCTTCAGTGACTTTTCAGCTGCCTTTTAGCCACGTGTATGTCTTACAGGCTACCCCACATAATTTTAAACATACGGTTTTGTCTGCAGTTCAGCAACAGGTCTTGTCTGTCCCTGCAATGAGCATCTGGGGAGCAGAGGTCCCTCCAGGAAGGTCCCAGAGACATCCATAGCCCAGGTTGCTCTTGCAGTCAAACAGAGTTTCTCATGGCTGACTCGCAATTGATGCAGAAACAAGGACTCTCCAAACGTTGAAGTTAGAAATTGGTATATTTATTACAATGCTTGGCACACCTAGAAGAAATCTCCCACAAGGATGTGCAAAATACACAGGGCTCTTGCCTTCTTTTATCCATAGAAATCTTACATATTCATATACTTACCCAATACACTTATACATATGCATTACCTTACCCCGCCTAGCCTCGCTTTGTGTTAAAATTAGCTCAAAGTCCTTCTACGTTTGCTCAGTTCCTTCCTTCAAATGGGTCAGTGGGTGTTTGAAATGGGTCAGTGATCTCCTAATGATGAAGTCAGGGAGTCTTCCTCACTTTCAACTTTTCACCTTTCTCTTGTTGCTAGGTTCTTTGGCCCATTGGCCATAGTTCAAGCTCCCAACCTGGTTCTGGCTGCTTTTGGGGTCCAGGTGCAGTTATAGTTTTGTCCCGAGCTAGTGTTATGACTACTCCTCTCCTGCCCCCCCCCCCCCCCCGCGTCTGCACGGAGCTGCCGCCGTGGCCATTCCTCCCCTGCCCCGGTGGACCCCCGGCTGCTGGGGGCTGCTGGTTTGCTTGGCTGCTTGGCTTGGCTGCTGCTGCTGCTGCTGTTGCCGCTTTGGCTGCCGCTTCTTCCCCTAGCTTTTGCCCCAGCTTCTGCTACCCCCGGCTGCTCCCTCTTTCTCTCTCCCTTCTTCCCTTCATCCCGAAGATCAGCACCGGCTCCAGACGGAGGGATCTGAACATCAGAGACTGCCTCTGGAAGCCTGCCAAAAGAAGCTTTGCACCCTTCCCAGCAGGGACTGACCAAGCTCGTCCATCCTCGATCACCTTGGTGAAAACGTTTTGTGTCATCTGGGAATCGTTCTTTCCTGGTGCTGGGAAGTGTTTTTTTCTGTGTATTTGTTAAAATAAACAAGTTTTTTCCACTTTTTTTTTTCCCTCGGAGGAAGTTCTTCCTGAACCCGGTAGTGGGAGGGAGAAGGAGTTCTGGGGGTTTATTTTTCCTAGGGGGAATCCTTTGGGAGATATCTCCCGTAATTTTGTCCGAAACCAGGACAGGTTTCTTCACTTTAACAACATCCCAACCACCCATCCTGACACAACAAAGCCATGCAAGTGGTTTATTGTCTTAGCTCTACTGGCTCAGCCACTAAAAATTAATTTTCTATATTGCTTCTATCCTGATAATTTTATGTATAAATCCTATTCCTTAGCTAAGCTCTTACCCTTTGATTTTTGCTTCAGAAAGATGATGCTGTGATAGATACAAACACAATCAATGTGTTGTATGAGGATGCTGTGCCTAGAGTGTGCTTAAAAAATCTTGAAAAATGCCCTATTTGCAAAGCTTTCAGTGGTGGATGGAAAAAGGGAGGCCATGCTGCTTTTGATGTTGAGGAAATGCTGAAACCAGCCTGACTCATTCATAGTCCTCCTGTCCTTGCTGGGATGAGGAGCCCCTCAGCCTTCCCTGCTCCGGGCTGGACAAGCCCAGCTCCCTCAGCCTCTCCTCACAGCCAAAGGGCTCCAGCCCCACCTTGGAGGCACTTCCCTCACCCTGCTCCAGATGCCAGACGTCTTTCCTGCCCTGGGGAACCCAAACCAGGCCCCAGTGACCTGGATAATCCACATCCTTGATGTCCTGGTCACACAGCCCTGGCCCCTTGTCCCCGTGTCAGGCTCTGGGGGTTGATTTGTGGAACATCCCTGGGGGAGGCTGTGGTTCCAGGTGGAGCAGGGGGATGCAGAGGGACAGGAGACCCTGCTGGGCATGATCAGCTTTGGACTTGTCTGAGGAAACTGTGAGGGGGGCTGGGACAGAGTGGCCAGCCAGTGTCACCTCCTGTAGGTGGAACTAGAGGCTCTGCAGGTCTGAGACAGCTATTCTGTGTCTGGAATGCTCAGCAGATGCTCAGCTCAGGCAGCTCCTGCAGCCCCAGGGCCAGCCCTGCTGCCCAGCACAGCAGCAGAGAGTTGGCCCTGGGACTCCTTAGGCAGCTGCTGCTGCCCCAGGGACAGGGCAGCCTCTTACCAGAGCTCCTCTGCACCCCCAGGGGCTCCTGCTCTGCTCCTGGCACATGCCAGCTGCCCACAGAGCCTTTGCCGGGGAACACATCTGTGCTGGCCTGAGCAGCTATTGCTGCAGCCCCTGACCTGCTCCCCAGAGCCCCAAGCTGGGGCTGCTGCTCTGCAGAGCATGGGGGCTGTGCTGCCCGGGGCCCTGGGCTGCCTCTGCTGGGCTCTGCTGCTCAGCCTGGGACACAGAGGCAGCTGATGGTGCTCCCTGCACTGACCCCCTCCCACACAGGCTCTGCTGGGGCCATGCAGGGGCTCAGAGGTGCCTGCCTTGTTCCAGGGCTGCCAGATGGCCTTGGGGCTGCCCTGCATCCTCCTGGGGAAGGTGCCTGAGGCTCAGAGCACTCAGTGCCCAGACTCCTTTCCCTGTGCCTGCTGTGTCCCTGGGGCTCAGAGCAGTCAGTGCCCAGACTCCTCTCCCTGTGCCTGCTGTGTCCCTGGGGCTGCAGAGCTCTCCTGGGTCACAGCAGACATTCAGTCCTTGATCTCGGAGTGACCCCAGCCTGGACAGTCCTGTGCCCAGTGAGCTCCACTCCCTGCTGCTCCCTGGCACACCCTGTCCCTGCCGATCCCCTGTGCTCTCCTGGCAGCTCCCAAGGCTCTCCAGACAAACATTGTCATGCCATCAGCCCTGGCACAAGCTGCAGAGCCCCAGCAAGGTTCAGCACAGACCATTCATCATCTGATGGGCACTGGCCACCAACAAGCAAAACCTGACCTAGACCTGAGTTCTCCGACAGCCACACTGGGACCCTGATCTCATCCCACTGAGCCCTGGGAGAACAGGGAACAAAAGGAGCCTCTTCATAGTCTGTTCCTTGGGCCTGTTCCTGACAGCAGCTCTGGAGGAGAGCAAAGCCTTCCTGCCCTGCCCTCAGGAGATCCCTTTGCTGATGAAGCTGCTGTGCTGGAGCCCAGCTATGTCCCAGCAGTGCCCATGGCCTGTCCCTGCCTGTGCTCACAGCACGGACACGCAGTAGGACAGTGACCAAGCTGCCAGAGCACTGCGACCTTACAGTCGCAGAAGGGCTGGGAAGGAGGGGGTGGAGTTGGGAAGAGCAGATGTGGGAAGAGCCAGGGCCATTGTCTCTGGCTGTTTTGCTGTACTGGGAGTCTCTTCCCTCCACCTCTGCTCACAGGCATTGCCCTGCAGAGACACAGAAGGGCTGAGGAAGGTTCTTGGTCACACAGGGTAGAGCAGGAGACTTTATTTTCCCTCAGTGCACAGTGATCATGGTTCCTTACTGTCTCTGCTGAACACAAGCACAGTAGATAGTGATGTAGCAATACTGTGACTAATGGCATCTCTTAATGACTATAGCAGTCTGAGCAGTCTCTAATGAGCTCCATTCTGAATGCTATGCAGAAACAAACAGGCACTTTACTGTTTCTGAACAGCACAGAGTGCTCATACTCCTCAGGGCATCCTCACGCTCCTGGTCCCTCAGGCTGTTGATGAGAGGGTGCATTGTTGGAGGCAGCACCGAGTACAGAAATGACCATGCCAGAGCCAGGGATGGGCACCAGGGTGGCACAGGTGACCTTTGGGCTTTGCAGGGGCCAGGCACAAGGCTGTGCCAGTGCCAGGGCTGAGGTTACACTCTGTGGGCTGGGGCAGAGCCCAGCCAGAAATCTCCCCTGAGCCAGCAGCCCTGCAGTGGTGGCCACCAGGCTGGCTTGCCAGGGGAGGCTTCTGGCCATGCCCTGCAGGGAGCTGCTGCTGCCAAGGGGCCTTTGGTGTCCCAGGCTCTCCCTGGCACAGGTCCCACCATGGAACTCTGCTCTTGTGCCCGAGCCCTTCCCTGTGTTGGGGCTTCCTGGGGCTTTTCCTGCAGCGGGACCTGGCCTGGCCATGGCACAGGAAAGGCAGTTCCTGCTGGAGCAGGAGGCTCTGCCTGGAATGGGCTCAAACAACTCCATCAAGGACCTGTTTGCAAAGCCCTGGGGGAAATGAAAGAGGGAGGGTCATGCTGCCTTTGGGGTGAATAATGCTGAAACCAGCCTGAATCCTCCATCCCAAAGTCCTGAGAGGGAGCTGAAGCTGTGGCAGAGCTGGTAAAATCCCCAGAGCAAGGAACAACCAAGTGACACCACAGAGAACTTCTGCAGAGCTGCTGAGCTGGCACAGCCTGGGCACATCTGACTGACAGCACTTCAGACTAGAAAAGCCCTGTCCCAAATATTAGTGGCAGCATCTCCTGACATTTCCCTTCTTAGGGGTGTGTGGAGGTTCCTCCCTGGAGTGGAGACACCCCTCAAGGTCACTGCTTGAGGCTGAGCTAAGGAGATTTGCCCAGGGTTGTTGGTCTGGGGGAGTGACACTCATCTCTACTTAGTTCTGCTTTGATACAGTTTTGCTTCAAAATTGCTTCCTAGGGCATGATATTAAAATAGATGTTACAGCTCCTAAACTGTGGAGTAAGTAATTCTGATTAAGACCTTTTTGCCTAATCATGACCATAATCAACCATATCTCTATAAATACTTGTAGTTTGCCATTCTTAATATTGAGGGACAAAGTTGTACAAAGGTTCAATTCCACCTGTAAAATCCTTTGCACATAAATCTTTGACAAAATCTGGGGCTGGGATTGGATCCAGGCACTCCCAGGCTTCTCTCACAGAAGGAGTTTAGAAAGCCTGGGGATGCTGGTTTGGGGGAGCTTGGAGGTGTAATTGGTGGGTTGGGGGTCATTTCTGCACCTCGCAACCCAGCAGGAGCTTCTTTAAGAAACTTTGCCTGAAGCTCCCACTCTGCTCATGACAGGAACCCCTGTGAGTGTCTGTGACATCCCAGGTCTTTGGCAGCCTGGGCACTCCTGGGATGTCACCCTGGAGCCCCTATGAGTGTCTGTGACATCCCAGCTCTTTGGCAGCCTGGGCACTCCTGGGATGTCACCCTGGAACCCCTGTGAGTGTCTGTGACCTCACAGTTCTTTAGGAGCACAGGGATGTCCCCACTGTGTGAGTCCAGAGTACTCCTCTGGCTTCCCTGGAAGGTTTAAGACCCCCCTGGCGGGGTCCCCAAAGACCCTTGAATGAGACCCAGGTGTCCCAGGGGCTGGATTTAACTCCTTGGAACAATTTGCCAACATTGAGAGAAGAAATGCAAGCTGCAAAAATAAATAGAGTGTAAATTAAACTGTTAGAATGTAGAATTAGCAGATATATAGAATGTTTGTGATAAGGGACACGTGGCCAAGATGGAGAAATTGGGGTGTGGATACCTCTTCCTCCTTCTTCTCCGTGTCATCCATGCTGGGTGACATGCTGGCACTTTTAGATTGGATGAGTACAGAGTTGGACCATGTTATAAGACTGTATTGTATTGGGGGTCATTTATAAATACCTAGTACGTAATTTAGACTATAAAAGATAAGTCCTGCCTCTACCAGGCAGATTCTGCCTTGGACGTCTAGCGAGCAGACCGCTGTTTGCTGGACAAAGCATTCCTGAGATAAGAAAAAATAAGCAACCATGAAAACCTCTAAGAACAGCCTCCTGCAGTCTCTCATCGGCAGGCACTGGAAAGAGCTGGGTTCCAGACCACCTGCATGTCCTCCAGAGGTGATCTCAGCTCTAAGGAGACACCTCGGGTTGTGACACACTGGACTCCTGCCACTGCCTGTGACAAATTGGCTCCTTGGCAGCATAGAAACACCTCTGTTGTTACTGTGGAGCCCTGTGACTGTCACCTCATGATGCTTAGGAAGATTAAGGACCCCTGGGATGTGCCCATGGAGCCCCTGTGCCTGCATGTGAGCTCACAGCTCTTGAGCAGCCTGGAAACTCCTGGAATCGGTTCATTCCTGCTCTGCTGAGGATGTATCCTTAGCAACTTGGAGGTTCCCTGATGAATTTTAGTTCTCCAGAGACTTGTTCAGTCTTCAGCTCTTCAGTTCAGGAATTCAGTGGCAAGGGCTCATTAATACTTCAAAACACACTAACAGGACAAGCCACTGTTATAATAACAATTCATTTCAATAATTAATAATGAGAATTGTTTTATTTTAATTATTTAATTCTTCTATGGTTTATTAGACAGATTTCAGAAGTGAATTCAAAGAGAATATCCAATTTTTTTTTTAAATGCGGGGGGTTATGTCTTATTTAGGTTTTTTTTTCCTGTTTATAGATTGGTATCAGCAATCTCCAGTTGATTTTGATCCCCAGCACCTCCTAATATAGTCTGAATAGATATGAAAATCAAGAACCTTTATGCCTGACCATCAATCAGAGTCTGTCCCTACCCCCATCCCACCATTGCCCCCATCCAACCCCTGACACTCAGAGCAACCTTGTGCAAATCTGAGCTCCCCCCACCCCAGGCTGTGCCTGCAGCTTTCAGCTCCTTGGCACCAACTCGCACCTGCTTTCCTTGGGGAAGGAGCTGCCTGAGACACAGAGGGGCTCTGTGTTCTCCATCAGCTCCTGGCTGGCACTGCCAGGCTGGCATGAGGAGCCCCTCAGCCTTCCCTGCTCCGTGCTGGCCAAGCCCAGATCCCCCGGCCTCTCCTCATAGCCAAAGGGCTCCAGCCCTGTGGGGGTCCAGGGAGTCCCTCTGGACCTTCCAGGAGAGCGGAGACCCCCCTGTCCAACCCCTGAGAGACCCCCGAGTGAGGCCAGGGGGGTCAGAGAGCTGGATTCAGCTCCTCAGGGACATTTGCTTTCCTGCAGAGGAGAAATGCGACCTTTGAGAGTAACTAGGGTCTGAATTATATATTTAACATGTAGAAAATGTGGTTTTTAGGATTGTTTATATTATCAGTCACAAAGCCAAGATGGAGAATTTGGGGTGTGGTATCTTTTTCTTCTTCTTCTTCTTACCCTCCATGTTGGTGTGGGATGCTGGGAATCACAGATTGGTTGGGGACAAAACTAGACATTGTAATAAAACTTTGTAGTATTGGAATATTATTGTAAACATAAAATACGTAGTATAGAGTATAAAAGATAAGTTCGGCCCTCCTTGGGCAGACTTTAGATCCCTGGACACGGTGGTGACCAGACTGCTGCTTTCATGACAAAAGAACACTTATAGATAACAAATAATAAACAGACCTTGAGCCCGGACGACTGTCTCCTGCGGTTTCTCTTCGGTTGCTTCAAGGATTCCCTGCGCCTGAACCACCCTCCTATGTCCATCTGAGTGGTCTCGGCCACAAAGAGACCCCCAGACAGTGACATCTGGCGTCCCTGGGTGGGCTCGGTGGGCTCGGTGGGCTCCACCTTGGCGGGGGCATCAGCTTGGCCGTGGTGGGCACCAGCTTCAGCTGCTGTGATCTACAAAGGTAGATACAGAAGAGCTCGATCCAGAAAAAACTCCCTGACAGAAGAAGCCACCTGAAGAGAAAACTGCAGAGAAGAGACCTTGAACAGTTGCCAGAAACCAGCTACCAGGCACAGAGATGGAGGAGACCCCCCAGGCAAAGACATTTGGCACGGGCCGTGGTGGGTCCTTGTTGCCTGCAAAAACAGGTACAGACCCCCAGAAGACCGAGCTTCAGAAGAGGCACGCTGTTGAAAAGGACTGCAGAGGAGATTTCTGGCCCTCTGCCAAGAAAAGCCGAGGTCCAGACGCGAGTCGGGAGAGGAGGTGTCCGGGAAGCCCTCGCTCCTGTGCACTGCTGGTCGGTTTCAGGAACCTCGAATCGATTTTGGGCAAATTGCTTTTGGGTAAGAGCGGTTCAGATTTCAGACACATCATAGGAACACTATAGGCAGAGCTTTCAGCAAGGAACAGTTCACTTTACTATTTACTTTAAAAGTTTAGCTTCTGTTCAGCCTGTCTCTGTCACAGAGAAGGAATTCAGAGATTTACTTGTGTGGGTGAAGCTTCATTACCCACAGGCAGAAACAAATGTGTTATTTAGAACTCTGAGAGATAAAGGGGAGTGAAGGACTCCCGAAAATGTAGTTTATCCAGTCTCTCCTAGCCATGAGCTGGGGGGAGGGAAGTCCTTGGCAAAAAGCAATTAAAGTCCCTTTGAGACTGGGGAAGGATTCTCACCTAGCCATGAGCTGGGGGAGGAAGTTTATGGATGCCTTGCCCGTGACAGCCAGTTCAACAAAAGCCTTGTTAGTAGTAGCAAGGTCGGGGAAAAATTAAGTTAGAAATATTTTCAAGTGAGTTAAAGAACTCAGATTTTTACTTCTTCACCCCTTCATAAACCCCTGATCCCAGGAGGTGGGAGGTACAGACGACTCCCCGGGCCGTGGGGGACAGAGGGGAGGAGAGGAATTGTGAGAGTAGGGAAAGCTGCGCCCGAGCACTCCATGAGGCGTGGAAAAGCCACGCCAAGGATTCAGCGAGGCCAGCGGGAAACACAAAAACCTGGAAGTGTCAGCTGATAGGGACACAGAGCCCTGTTTCAGGGAAAGACAGATTCAAAAGGGAAAAAAATTCATGCTTTGTAAAGTCAAAGGAGAGAAATGTAACAACTTTTAAGCAATTTGCAGGGCACAGCAGCCTGAGGCCAGCAGCCCGGAGCTCTCCGAGGGAGGGGCACAGCCGCCCCAGCTCCCAGAGGGCACTGACAGCGCCCCGCTGCCATCCCTGCCACGCACAGAGCCAGTGCTGCAGAGGGGGAGGGAAATGGGCGGTGCAGAGATGCCAAGAGCTGTTTTATCTATATTGTGGAGAACAAGCAGAACCAGGGAATTGATAAGAGACTCAGTTTTATTTTCAGTTCTTGTATGTTAAACTAAGGTGTTTGGTTTTGTATTGTTGTTAGAAAGATGCTGAAATTTTTAAAAATGGTAAAAGGTATTTTAATAATATTAGGTATTTTAATAATTGAAGGTATAATAAGGTATTTGGTATTTGATTTGAATAGATATTACATATATTTAGTGACTTGCTATTTCTCAGATGTGAGTGGACGTTTATTTAAATGTTAACATTGAGTTTTAATTTTTTCTATAATTAATTGTTTCAAAGAAACCAGTTTTTAAGCATTTGCAATACTGTCAATGTAAATTAATAGATTTTTGGATTTTATAAGGAAGAAGCTTGTAAATTTATGTTTTGCAAATTTATTTTATATATCAATATTTTAGTTTTTCTTCAAACCAAATTGCAATGGATTTCTAGTCTACATTTTTCAAATTATTAATGAAATGCTGTGTGAACATAAATCAAGACCACTTCTAGGATCATCATTTGAATTGTAAAATTTAATCTGAATCAAAAATTCTTTATATATATTGGAAAAGCAGTATTTATCTATCAGTTTGATTTTAAAATTCAAATTTAGTTTCAGTATTTAATTTTTTAAAACACTGTAATAAGATTGTATGAACTCTGGATCCACTGTTTCATTGTTTAATTTGAAGCCTTTCAATATTTCAAGTAAGTTTTTGGAAAGCCTCCAGTCCTTGAATCAAAAATGTAAAAAATAATTAGTTAAGTTGTGAACTTATCGTTTCTTTGTTTTTCTTTTGTTAATTCTCTATTTTAGGAGGTCTTTTTGTGACCTGGCCCTGTGCTGGTTTTGAGTGTTTTTTAGAATCCCAAAAAATTATTTGAGCTTCACTCTCAGAATGAATTTTTTAGTGTTATGGTTTTTCCTGAGTTGCTATCACAGAAGCACTGCAACAGCTTGCCATGTTTAAAACATCTCACCCTAAAGAAGAATTTTTAGAAAACAGAGTTGCAAAAGGAATTTGATTTCTTTTTCACCTTGAAATGTTTAATTGTAGTTTTGTTAAGACTTGTGGGTTTTTTTTCTTTAATAAGAAGATGTCAAGGAGTTCTCTTCCGATTAGAATTTAGGCTCTGGCCAAGCCTTGATTCTGACTGAAAGAGAAAAATGTCTAAACCCAGGTGTTTTCTGCATCAAAATAATATTCCAGTCGTTTAGATTGGCAATTTGACCTTATCGATATAGCAGCTGAAGCTGACTTTGAAGTGAATTTGGTGTTCATTTTCCGGAGATGACCATCTAATTCTTCATTGAATCAAGGTTTGTCAGCTGTTTGCAGACCCTGAGGTGATGACACAGTTTTTTTTAAGATTGATGATTATCTAATTTTGTAAATGTATGTCTGTTATTTAAAGTATTGTTAATTGTTGTATTGTGTTTTACCTGCAGAAGATGTAAACTTTAGGAGGTTTGGTTTGTTCTTTAAATAGTATTGTGGTATTGTAAGTTTTTGTTAGATAATAGTTAAAGAAAAATTCTCCAGTTTTGATCAAAAATCTAGAGACAGAGAAAGTTGAAAATCTTTCAAAGTAAGCATTTGGGGGAAGGGTTCTGCTTGTGTCTCCACAGAGAGAGGACAGAGATGAAAGCCAGTGAGACAGATGAGGCAATGTCCGGCCAAGATGCGGGCAGATGCCAGCCCTGGAAGTGAAGGGGCGAACTCACAGATTGAATCAGAAACAAAGATCATGAACTTCTCTCCGGACAGCTGACTTGGAAAACTGATAAACCTCTTTAGATGGGGGCCTTCAAAAAGAAGCAATTGAGTGCTTTGAAGAATTTAGTCAAGATGGTGATTTGCTCATTGTGGCATTCATGCAACAGAAGCTGCAAGCTATTTGACTGTCTGATGCAGAAGTGCAAAAGGCTGGTTTGGAAATTAGCATTTCAAGATTTGGGGAAATTGCACCCTGGAATTTTTTTATGTTTGTTAATTTGAAGAAGACCTCTGGTTCATGGAAATTGTTTCATGATCTCAGAGAGCTGAATGAGATTGTAAAAGCCTCAGAAAATAGAAGTCAGCTCAAAAACCAAGAATTTGCAAGACCTATAACAACTTTTCTATTTTACTAATCCCCAAAAACAATTTTTGCAGATTTAAAAATAATAGCTCAGATCATAATAAAGGGAAAGACAAGGCTGATGACAATGACAGGCAGAGATTTTTTTATAATGTGTTTACCCTTGAGAAAGCAATGTTTTGATTTGGCACACCAAAATCACAGGATTTGGCAATTGCATTGTTAAATTATACAGATATTTGTACAATTCTTTACCCGAGTCATAGGTTGTTAAAAGCAAAATTGAGTTTCAAAGAAAAATCAAAAATGAGTGAGGAACCATTGGATGGGATCATAGTATTCACTGATGGTTCAGGGTAAACTCACAAATTAATAATTACATGGCAGAATTCAATCACAGGAAAATGGGAGTCAGATGTGGAAATAGTGCAAGGTTCACAACAAATTGTGGAATTGGCAGCAATGTCAGAGTTTTTAAATTGTTTTAGCAACCCCTCAATTTAATCACAGATTTAGCATATGTAACCAACGTAGTTAAAGGATTGGAAGAATCAATTTTAAAAGAAATAAGCAATGACATTCTGTATTCATATTTATCATGTATGAAAACATTGCTGAAAAGCAGGACACATAAATATTTTATTATACATATTAAAGCAGACTTATCACTCCCAAAAATTTTAGTAGAAGGAAACGTGCAAGCAGACAAATTGACCATGTCTTTTTTGCAAACCTTGCAAGATATTTTTGAGTAGGCAAAATTAAGCCATGCATTTTTTCATCAAAATACACAAGCATTGATTGAATCTTTTCACATTTCAAAAGCCAGGCAAAAGAAAGTATTTAGTCCTGTCCAGATTGTCAGATGGTACAGCCACCAGTTTTTATGAGAGCAGTCAACCCTAGGGGACTGCAAGGTCTTCAACTGTAGCAGACAGAGTTGACAAAATATTTTTTGGAAAACTGAAAAACATTTATATTTTAGTTGACATCTTTTTTAGGAGCAATTTCAGAAGAACAAAAAGGAGGGAGGCACAAGCTGCACCTCACATGTGGTTGAACAAAAGTTTTAGATATATTAAACTTCTTAAATAGTTCTTTTTCAGAGCGAACTCTATCAATTATAAGACATTTTACAAATGATACACGGGCAAAGCTAAAAAAAAATAATTTGGTTTTGATCAGAAATTTAGAAACAGGTAAAACTGAAGGGCCTTTCAAACTAATTATGTAGGGAAAAGATTGTGCTTGTGTTTCCACAGATAGAGGATTGAAATGGGTTCCTGCAAAATACATGAAACTGTATTGGGCCCAAACGCAAGTAGAAGCCAATCCTGAAAGCGAAAAAGGGAGCTCGCAGACAGAATCCAAGACAAAGGATGTGAACTTCTCTTCAAACAAGATACAAAAGACTTAAGAACTTCACTGTTAGAAGCATGTTTGTTTATATGCTGTTGTATCTTTTTGTCAAATATGTTAGGTAACAAAGTGGATTTACCAGTGATGCAGCCAAGGGAGAAGGTTTGGGAAAATTTAACATAGACAGGGGGGTTGGACACAATTTGTTTCAGACATCCCAGGCCAAAAAAGCATTTTGAACATGTTTAGTGGGATTGCCAGTGAAAGAATGGCCCATTCCGGAGGGCATCCCTTCATGGGTGATGCGAGTTGTGACAACTCCTGTGGACGGATGGCATGTGTGGGTTCAGTTTCTCCCGGTGGCCTTTTTCGAATCAGAAGAATTAGAAATGTTTTGCTTTGACAAGAATGGACTTTTGTATTGTATTTAATGTTTCAGGAGTGACAAAGAACCAAACAATGGATGTTACTCTGAATCAAGATGTATATAGTAATTGTATTGTAGTCTCAAACAAACCATCCTTCCGAGTTGCAGCACAGTTACTGTGGGGAACATTTTTTTTGTAGGGACAGAATTTGGGCTGGTATCCCTGCAAAAGTCAGAGGAGGTCCATGAAGCATTGGAAGATTTTTATTGTTAACCCCAGATTTAAAAATTCTAAGAAAACCAAAGCACAGAAAACAGAGAGCAATCAAGGAATATGATCTGAATTGTGATGATGAATTTTATACATGGAACAAGGCACAGAGAATTGTGGCAGCGCTATTCTCACCTCAAATGGCATCAGGGGTGGCCTTGGCTCAATTGAATCGTATGGGTTGTTGGTTGAGCAAAAATGCCAAAACTGTTTCTCTCTCACTGAGTGACATGTTAACTGATGTCAACAGTGTGAAAAAAGCCACTCTTTAAAACAGAGCAGCAATTGATTACTTACTGCTGGCTCATGGGCATGGATGTGAATTTGAAGAATTTGAAGGAATGTGCTGCATGAATTTGTTTGATCATTTGAAATCAATTTATAAGAATATAAGACAGTTCCAGAATGGTAAGGCAAAGCTTGAAAGTTACTAAATCATGGTTGGATGGTCTGTTTGACCTTTTTAATCTTTTATCTTTGTAAAGAGAAATTTTGAAAGTGGGTTTTTACATATTAGTTGGAATTGTTATTTTCTTTATTCTTTTTCTGGTTATTTTGCCTTGCATTTTTCACTGCCTTCGGAGAGCATTGGACACAACTGTAAAAGATATATTTTTGGTGCAAACAGAAGGGGGAGATGTGGGGGTCCAGGGAGTCCCTCTGGACCTTCCAGGAGAGCGGAGACCCCCCTGTCCAACCCCTGAGAGACCCCCGAGTGAGGCCAGGGGGGTCAGAGAGCTGGATTCAGCTCCTCAGGGACATTTGCTTTCCTGCAGAGGAGAAATGCGACCTTTGAGAGTAACTAGGGTCTGAATTATATATTTAACATGTAGAAAATGTGGTTTTTAGGATTGTTTATATTATCAGTCACAAAGCCAAGATGGAGAATTTGGGGTGTGGTATCTTTTTTCTTCTTCTTCTTCTTACCCTCCATGTTGGTGTGGGATGCTGGGAATCACAGATTGGTTGGGGACAAAACTAGACATTGTAATAAAACTTTGTAGTATTGGAATATTATTGTAAACATAAAATACGTAGTATAGAGTATAAAAGATAAGTTCGGCCCTCCTTGGGCAGACTTTCGTCCTGGACACGGTGGTGACCAGACTGCTGCTCGCGAGCAAAGAACACTTTATAGATAACAAATAATAAACAGACCTTGAGCCCGGACGACTGTCTCCTGCGGTTTCTCTTCGGTTGCTTCAAGGATTCCCTGCGCCCTGAACCACCCTCCTATGTCCATCTGAGTGGTCTCGGCCACAAAGAGACCCCCAGACAGTGACACAGCCCCACCTTGGAGGCACTTCCCTCACCCTGCTCCAGCTGCCAGACATCTTTCCTGCCCTGGGGAACCCAAACCAGGCCCCAGTGACCTGGATAATCCACATCCTTGATGTCCTGGTCACACAGCCCTGGCCCCTTGTCCCCGTGTCAGGCTCTGGGGGTTGATTTGTGGAACATTCCTGGGGGAGACTGTGGTTCCAGGTGGAGCAGCGGGATACAGAGGGACAGGAGACCCTGCTGGGCATGATCAGCTTTGGACTTGTCTGAGGAAACTGTGAGGGGGGCTGGGGCAGAGTGACCAACCCAGTGACCTCACACAGCCCTGCTGGGATGTCACAAAACCCCCCTGTGATGTCACAACCTGCTCTGTGATATCACAGAGACAGCCTATGATGTCGTAGCTACTCGATGACCACACAAAGCCCACTCTGTGACCTCATGTCACCAGACGATAAATTGCCCACCCCAGATGAGCTGACACATTGCTTGTTCTCCAAAACCACTGGCCTCTGGAAACCACACAATGCCTGTTGTGTAAGAAGGGGAACTGAAATTCACCAGCCTCACTGTCCTGCCAGCTCAGTCAGACCCACTGGAACATTGGGGTCCATGACCACGAGGGACCACCAGAGTGACCTCCATGACAGAAGAACCCATGGGTAAAGGGGAGGGGAAATATGGTAATGATTTTAGGGAAATTATTATCATATATGTGTTTAGTCCACTAGAATCAATGAGTATTTATGCCAAATAGAGAATATAAACAGAAACTTTCCTGTACTCAGCATGCACAGATTTGGGAAGAGCTGTCCCTTTGTGTATCCAGCCAAATAAAGAATGCTGCTTTTTAATGCTGCATTGGTTTTAAGGAGTTTTATATTTTAGCGTATTTTGGGTAACACTCCCACTCCCAAGGAAAGCTCTCTTTCCTGCTCTTCACAAACACAGAAGGGCTTGTTGGAGATGTGGTGGTCAGAGGCTGTCTGGGGTACAGTGACCATAAAATAATGGAGTTTTCAATATTCTGTGAAAGAAGAAGGGGCATCAACAAAACTTCTACACTGGAATTATGGACAGCAGACTTTGGCCTTTTCAAGATGCAGATTTGTGGAGTACCAAATCAGGTAATAATTTTTTAAAGGGAAACAGCCCTTAAAAACAGCAGTCCAGGATGGATGGGCACATTTCAAGAAAGTAATCCTTTGGGCAAAGGAGCAGCCTGTCCCTGTATTCCAAAAAGTGAGACAGTGAGGAAAATGACTGGCCTGGCTGCGCATGGAGCTTTAGTGGGGACTTAGGGGAAAAAAGGGGGTGCATCACCTTTGGACAGAAGGCCAGACAATTCAGGAAATGTTTAAGGATGTTATTAGGTCATGCAGAAGAAAATTAGAGAGGTGAAAGCTCAATTAGGACTTGACCTAGCTACATCTGTGAAAAATAATAGAAAATAATAGAAAATGTTTCTATGAATAAATTAATGGTAAACCGTGGGATAAGGAGAACCTCTACTCTTTGTAGACCTCTGTCTCCTTATATGACCAGGTGACCCACCTGGTGGATGTGGGAAAGGCTGTGGATGTCTGCCTGGACTTCAGCAAAGCCTTTGACACCATGAGCCACAACATTCCCTGGAAAATCTTCATCCCACTGCTTAGACATGTTTAGTCTTTGCTGGGTTAATAACTGGCTGAAGGCCAGGCGCAGAGAGTGGTGGGGATGGTGCTGCATTCACTGTGTTTCCAGTGACCAGTGGTGTCCCAAAGGGATCAGTGTTTGGCCCACTCCTATTTAGCATCATTATTGATGACCTGGAGGTGGAGATTGGGCCCACCATCAGCAAATTTGCATATGACACCAAGCTGGGTGTGAGTGTGGACCTGCTGGAGGAAGGACATGGAGGGGCTGGAGTGTGTCCAGAGAAGGACAACAAGGCTGGTGAGGGATCTGGAACACAAGTCCTGTGAGGAGTGGCTGAGGGAGCTGGGAAGGTTTATCCTGGAGAAGAAGAGGTTCAGAGGAGACAAGGTGGTATCAGGGCACAGGTTAGACTTGATGATCTCAAAGATCTTTTCCAGCCTGGCTGACTCTGTGATTCTCTGAAACCACCCTTGGAACTGTGGCAGGATGAACCCTGGGCCTCCTCTTCAGAAGGTCCAGCAGCCCAGGTCCCTCAGCTTCTCTTCACAGGCCCCAAATCCCATCCTGTCAGTCCTGCAGAGCCTCTCCAGCCTCTCCTCATTGCCCAGAACAGAGAGTCTCACACCCAGACACACCAGCCCAGATGTGCCCCCCTGGCCTGTGGTGCCTCTGGCAAAGGAGCAGCACGAGGCACTGCAGAACCCTGCAGAAAATTCCTGAAGCACTTGTAGGATGATCCTGCTCCCCAAGGGACATTCCCATTGTGCCAGCTCAGGAACTGAAATGGGGAGTGGGGGCAGAGAGGAAAGGGAAAACAGGGATGGGCTGTTTGCAGGGGTGGGGAAAGGAATGGGCAAGAAATCTGGACAAGGGAAGAGTAATGAAAGCAAAGGTGAAGCAACGAAAATGCTCAGGGCAGTTTGGGAGTGGCTGCCAGGTAGCCTTGGCTCTGAGCAACAACATCTACAGTGGGACAGGAAACTCACAGCTCATGGGAACAAACTTTCTGGCTGACTTCAGAGGCCACAACAAACCTCAGAGGTTTCCCTCCCGTCTCCCAGCCCTTGCTGGCCCCAGGGGCTGATGGCATTTGTGCTCACTCAGCTCCCTCTCCCCACAGCAGCACCATGGGGGCGCTGACACCTGCTCTGTGCAATGCAAACAGGGGCTCCTGAGCCAGTCCTGCTGTGGCTGTGCCTGCAAGGATGCGGCACCTGTGTGAGCTGGGGGAGAGGCCAGGGCTGCAGAGGGGGGATGTTGGCAGGTGCATGAGGACACTCTGGGACGCTGCCCTGGGCTGTCTAGCGCAGTGGGGATGGATCAGCCCCTGCTCTGCTGCTCCTTGCAAGGGTGTCCCCCTTGCAGGGACCTTGCAGAGCACCAGCCATGCTGTTTGCCCCCAGCCTGCCCACGGCCAGCCTGGGGCTGCTCACGGGGGTTTTCTCTGCTCAGCATTGGCCTGGCCAAGTGTTGTGGAGAGAGCCTGGCCAAGGAACCTCGAGCCCCCAGGCTGTGCCCTGAGGCGTCAGCGCTGCCCCAGCAGTGCGCATGGCCTGTCCCTGCTGCAGCCCTGGCACTGCCACCCCCAGGGCTGTGCCCGGCCCCGAGAGAACCCAGGCCCTGCAGCAACACGAGGAGCAGGAGGGCAGCGGGGCAGTGGCATAGGAGCAGCACTGGCAACACCAAGTGCTGCTGGGCACAGCTGCTCTGCCAGCACTGATTGGCCCCCAGCTCTGCACACAGACATTGCTGCTGCAGCTCAAGAGAAGGGAACAAAAGGTGGATATTCAGTGAAAATTTTGCTGGGAGAGAAATCCTTTAGTTCATTTAAAGCCACCTGTCACTGCCCGAGGTTTCTCCTTAGAACCGAGATCACCTCAGGAGGACATGAAGTGGTTTAAATCCTGGTTTTTCCCAAAGCCGCCGATGAGAGATTGCAGGAGACGGTTTTCAAAGGCTTCAAGGATTGTTTATTGTTTCTTGTCTCAGGAACTCTTTGCCTGGCTAACAGCGGTCTTCTCTGCCAGGCATCCAGGATGGAATCTGCCTGGTGAAGGCAGGACTTATATAGTCTAAATTACGTGCTATATGTTTATAACAATTTTCCAATACAATACAGACTTGTTAAACGGTCCAGCTCTGACCCCATCCAATCTAAAAGTGCCAGCATGTCACCCAGAATGGATGACATGGAGAAGAAGGAGGAAGAAGTATCCACCGCCCAAATTCTCCATCTTGGCCACCTGTCCCTTATCATAAACCTCCCCAAAAGTCTATTTATCTACATTCTAACAGTCTAATTTACACTTTACTAATTTTTGTGGCTTGATTCTCTTCCCTCTGTGTTGGTAATTTCCCTCAAGGGTTTGAATTCAGCGCCTGAGACACCTGGGTCGCATTCAGGGGTCTTTGAGACCCTCACCAGGGTGGTTTTGAGACCCCCAAGGAGGCCAGGGATACACCCTGGGCTCCCACATCTCCCCCCACTCTTTGCACTAAAAATACCTCTTTCACAGCTTTGTTCAAGGCGCGCCAAATCCACTGGATGATGCACGGCAAAATAATGAGAAGAGCAACAAGCCCCACTAATATATAAAAACCTACTTTGAAAATTACTTTTCACAAAGGTGAAAGATCAAAAAGGTCAAACAGACCATCCAACCATGATCCAGTCACTTCTTCAAGCTTTGCCACACCTTCCTGCAACTGTCTTATGTTCTTCTAAATTGATTTTGAGCGATCAGACAAGTTCATGCAGCACATTTCTTCAAATTCTTCATATCCATGCCCATGAGTCAGCAGTAAGTAATCAATTGCTGCTCTGTTTTGAAGAGTGGCCTTTCTCACACTGTTGACATCAGTTAACATGTCACTCAGTGCAAGAGAAACAGCCTTGGCGTTCTTGCTCGACCAACGCCCCATACGTTCCAGTTGAGCCAAGGCCGCCGCTGATGCCATTTGAGGTGAGAATATCGCTACCGCAACTCTCTGTGCCTTTTTCCACATATAAAATTTGTCATCACAATTCGGATCGTATTGTTTGATCGCTCTCTTTTTTTAGTTTCTTAATTTTTTCAAAATTTTCAAATCTGAGGTTAACAATGAAAGTCTCCCAATGCTGCATGGACCTCCTTTGATGTTTGCAGGGATAGCAGGCCAAATTCTGTCCCCACAAATGAAAAAGATTCCCCATGGCAATTGTGCAGGAACATGGAGGGATGGTTTGTTTGAAACTGCAGTATGATTGCATCACAGTGAAGCATTTTTATATACATCATTGTAGAAAATGTTACTCCCCCTAAAATTTATCCATGGAATGCCATCCCATAGTTACTGAATGCCTGGCAACCAGACCCCCTCCCCCTTATCGAAAACCCTATTATCTTTCTGGATTTCTATTGGCTCTTAAAGTCAACAAGTTATTGGTCCTTTTTTACTTGGAATTTTAAGATAATTGGTTAGTTTAAAAGCTGTAGTTTTTATTGGTAGAAAATTCAATCCGCTGTAAACCTATAAAAGTCGTTTTTTATCTGATGTAACTAGACTGTTGTAGTACTCTCCCTTCGGGGAAATAAAGTTATCTCCGGAACTAGTGCTGCAATAGCCTCAACCTTTCTGTACTTCGCTAGTGGGTAGCTGTAAGCCCAACAGCCAGAGTCCAGAGGGATCTGGACTTGGAGTTGCTGGGCCTGAGGTTGGAAAGCTCCAACCTTAAAAACAGCTACACATCATGATTTGGAGTAACATCTATTATTTGATTCTTTGTCACTCCTGGATTATCGAATTCAATGTAAAAATCCATTCCTGTCGAACCAAAAATTTCCAATTCTTCTGGTTCGAAAGGGGCCACAGGGAGATATTGAACCCATGTATACCACTCATCTATCTCCGAGGTTACCCACTTCTCCACTGGAACCGCCACCAAACACGTTGAGAATGATTTTTCGGTCTGGAGTGCGTCAAACAAATCGTGTCCAACCCTGCTGCCTGCGCTAGATTTTCCCAAATATTCCCCCTTGGCTGTATCATAGGTAGATCCACTTCATCACCTAATACAGTTGACAAAAAGATTAGATACAACATTACATAAGCAAACATGATTCATTTTCAGTTTTTTAAGTCTTTTGTGTGTCGTCTGAAGAGGAGTTCGTGTCCTTTATTTCTGATTCGGTCTGCGGGCTCCTTTCTTCTCTTTTGGGATAGGCTTCTGCTTGCGTTTGGGCTCGATATGGTCTCACAAATTTTGCAGGAACCCACTTCAATCCTCTATCTGTGGAGACACAAGCAAAACCTTTTCCCCAAGTGATTAGTTTAAAAGGTCCTTCAATTTTGCCTTTTCCAAATTTCTGATAAAAACCAAAGGATTTTCCTTTAGCTTTGCCCTCGTATTATTGGTAAAGTCTTATAATTGGTTGAGTTGGCTCTGAAAAAGAGCCATTTAAAAAATTTAGCACATATACAACTTTGTTCAGCCTCATGTGAGGCATAGCCTCCGCCTCCCCCCTTTTTTGTTTTTCTAAAAGTGTTTTTAAAGTATGATGTGTTCTTTCAATGATAGCTTGACCTGTGGATGAATGGGGAATGCCAAAAGTATGTCTGACACCCCATTTTTTTAAAAATTTGTCTAAAACCTTTCCAATATAAGTTGGACCATTATCTGTTTTGACTTCTTGTGGCACTCCTAGAGATGCAAGTGCCTGTAGAAAATGTCTACATGCATGCTGTGCCATTTCTCCTGTAAGTACTGATGCAAAAATTCCCCCTGAAATGGTGTCAACTGAAACATGAATATTTTTCAGTTTTCCAAAAGGTGGATATTTGGTAACATCTGTTTGCCATAATTGAAGACTTTGCAGTCCCCTTGGGTTCACCGCTCCCATGGAAACTGGCGGCTGTACCTTCTGACAATCTGGACAGGACTGAATGTTTCCTTTGCCTGACTTTTAGAAATTCGAAAAGATTTCATCAATGCTTGCGCATTCTGATGAAAAATTGCATGGCTTAATTTTGCCTGCTCAAAAATATCTGGCAGGGTTTGCAAAACAGACATGGTCAATTTGTCTGCTTGCACGTTACCTTCTGCTAAAAATCCTGGGAGTGATGAGTGTGCTCTAATATGTGTAATAAAATATTTATGTGTCCTGTTTTCCTGCAATGTTTTCATACATAATAAATATGAATATAGAATGTCATTGCTTGTTTCTTTCAAAAGTGACCCTTCCAATCTTTTGACTACATTGGCCACATATGCTGAATCTGTGATTAAATTGAGAGCTTGCTGGAACAATTCAAAAACTTGGACCATTGCTGCCAATTCCACAATTTGTGGTGAACCTTGCACTGTTTTCACATCTGACTCCCATTTCCCTGTAATTGAGCTCTGCCATGTAATAACTGATTTGTGAGTTTTCCCTGAACCATCAGTGAATACTGTGATCCCATCCAATGGTTCCTCACTCATTTTTGACTTTTCTCTGAAACTTAATTTTGCCTTTAACAACCTGTGACTCGGATAGTGAATTGTACAAATGCCCGTATAATCTAACTATGCAATTGCCAAATCCTGTGATTTTTGGTGTGCCCAATCAAAATATTGCTTTTTCAAAGGTAAGTATATTATTGAAAAATCTCTGCCCGTCATTGTCGTCAGCCTTGTTCTTCCCTTAATTATGATCTGAGCTATCATTTCTAAATCTGTAAGAATCGTTTTCGGGGCCCTAGAAGATAAAAAAATCCATTCTATGATCAAAAGAGGGTCCTCTTTAAACTCATCCCATTGAAAAATCAAGCCATATAATTGTGTCCCTTCTCCCAATACTGCTAAATGAAAGGGTAATGAATCTTCATAACGATGTACTTGTCTGTGCTGTATGATCTCCGCAACTTTCTGCAAGGTTTCTTGCGCCTCCAGTGTGAGAGTTCTGGGAGATTTAATGTCATTGTCTCCTTTCAAAAGATTGAATAAAGGTGAAAGGTCGTCATTTGTGATTCCTAGAATCGGTCTCATCCAGTTTATCTCTCCAATAAGTTGTAGATTTTGTAAATTGATGACTTTTCAATTTATCTCTATTTTTTGAGGCTTTATCGTCTCTTCAGTGATTTTCCATCCAAGATATTTCTAAGGTGCAATTTCTTGAATTTTTGAAGTACTAATTTCCAGTCCAGCTTTTTGTACTTCTGCAATTACACAGTCACGGGCTTCTTGCAGTTTCTGGTTTGTTGACGCTGCAATGAGCAGATCGTCTATATAATGAATGATTCTCACTTCTGGATATTTTGTTCTTGCTGGAGCAAAAGCTTGTGCCACGTACCACTGGCAAATTGTTGGAGAATTTTTGAGGCCTTGTGGTAAAACAACCCAATGATATCTTTTCAAAGGTTCTTCTCTGTTCAAACTTGGAACGGAAAATGCCATCCGATGAGCATGGTCCGGATGAAGTGGTATGCTGAAAAAACAGTCCTTGAGATCAATGATCACAAGTGGCCAATCTCTAGGAATCATTGTGAGAGATGGAAGTCCTTGTTGAAGAGGTCCTATTTCTTCCACGATCTCATTCAACTTTCTGAGGTCATGAAGCAGTCTCCATGATCCAGAGGTCTTCTTCTGAATGATGAACACAGGAAAATTCCAGGGACTGTTTGTTGGCTTAATGTGTCCTTTCTACAACTGTTCCTTGACTAAATTCTTCAGAGCACTCAATCTTTTCTTTTCCAAGGCCCACTGATCCACTTAAAGGGGTGTATCAGTCTTCCATGTCAACTTTGGAGTGGTGAGTGCCACAGTGAGCCCCACTAAAAATCCATTTTCAGATAAATGCCCCATTGGGACAAGAGGTTTCTTCCCCATACTGTAAATGGCTTCTGCACCACGAAGGGACGAGTAACAGCTAGCTTTCCTCCTGGCCCTGTGAACGTGATTGCGCTTTCACTTTGCAGGCATACGGAACTTCCTCCGGCGCCTGTGATCTGACCTAAAGGTACTATTAAATTCCAATCTCTTGGCCAGAAGATATATGAGATGAGTGTGACGTCCGTTCCTGTGTCTACCATTCCTGTAATAATCAATTTTCTGTTGTTGTGTGTCAATTCACAAGTAATAATTGGTTGCTCACGGCCTATATGTTTCAGCCATGAGGCATGCACTTCTGCATGATCATTGTAGTAGGGATGATCTTCACCCATCACTGGCATAACTTGATGTGCCAGTGGGTGAGATGGCAGAGCTATTGCTTTTGCTACCTGGGTATTTTGTGGAATAGTCAATGGTGGTCGAAGAGCTCTGGCTAAAACTGTCAGCTCTTCACTGCAATCTGCTGCAATAACTGTAGGAAATACAATAAATAAAAAAAAAATATTTCTGTCTCTACCTATTATCAAGAAATCCTGTCTTTTTCAGGAAGGTCCTCTAACTCCTGTAGGTATTAATGTGTGTTCTTCATTCAGAAAGCAGACTATTTTGGAAGCTGCCAGGATGCATTGTGCTCCTGGTTGACAACAAGTCCCGGTCGCAAGGGATGCTTGCAAGTGTCTGACAGAGGGAGTCTGACTGACGTTCCCCGACAGTTGTACTGGTTGTCTTGCTGCTCCCTGTGTCACCGCCATTACTTCTGTCGTCACGCGATGGGGTGCTGGTGTGTTCCGTTTGTAGTTTCCCGGAATAGGTAAAGGTTTTCCATCTATATCTGTCTTGGAGTAACATTCGCTTGCAAGATGTTTCCCTTTTCGACATCTCGGACAAATTTCTGAAGGCTTATTAGCTTTCGTTAATTGAGGGAATTCTTCTTAAAATGTCCAGATTCTCCACAATGCTAACACTGCCCTTCAGAGGATTTGTTCTTCTTTTTAAGACTTGCAATAACATTTTCAATATTTTCATTTTGTGCCTGAAGAGCCTTTTCCACTCGTTCTTCCACAACCGAAGCTATATGCTGAGGTGTTCCGACTTTGTTGCAGGCTTCAACCATCTCTGCCAAGGAAGGATGGCCAGGGATGGCAGTAATAATTCTTTTGCATTCTTGATTGGCGTTTGCAAGTGCAAGATTTCTCAATAAACATGGTTTGGCTGCTTCATCAAGGACTTGCCTGCCCACAGCCTGTGTGAGTCTGTCCATAAATGCAGAGAAAGGTTCTGAAGCTCCTTGTCTTAGATCTGTATAAATTGTGTCTTGAACACCTGACAGGGTCCACACCACATGCAGAGTCCTGATAGGTTCTTTTAGGGATTTCAAAGTGCAAAAGACACAGCAGGGGACAAAAACAGTTTACTTTTCCAGAAATGCACCTTTATTTAGTGCCAACAAAATGCGAGAGGGGGACAGAGACAGAGAGAGAGAGAGAGAAAAAGGGTTGGGATTATAGCTACCAAGACAGGCAGAAGATCCTCGTGGTACCAGCCAAGAGATGTCCGTTGCCGTCCGGGGAGATCTCGGGGGTCTTTAATTTGAGGATGTCTTTTACAGTCTTTTCCAAAGTGAGTGGCTTCTGGCCAAAAGGTGGAAAGATTTATGGACTATTGTATGTGGAGATCGTTGCTCCAAGAAACAGGTGGAAACAGGACGCTACAGCAAGTAGCCTCCTCGAGAGCAGCGCACCATGGCAAGCTCCAGGCACACCAACAGTCCTTGTGACCAGTTCATTGTTCTCACACCTGTGGGAGCCTTGTTGAGTAAACCAGTCTCATGAGAGACCAGTCCTGGTCCAATGAGCACCACCTGGAACAATCACTTGGCATTCCTCCCATCCCTGGCCAGCGCCTTTAAACTGCAGTTTGAGGGGTCTTCTTAGGCCTCAGGCGAGGGTCGTTGGGCAGAACAAACGAGAGGCTTTCAGATGGACTCTTGCAACACCTGCTGGTGCAATTTGCAAAATTGCTTTGCGTGCTGCTTCTTTGACGTCTGTCAACACTTCTCTGGGAAGCCTGCCTTGTTGCGCTGGATTATCATTTGGAGGATCACCCGCCAGTTCTGCTATGGTGAGGGCTGCATGTGGTCCTCTTTGGTATCTGGTTCTCAGTTCTTGCAAAGCTCTTTTCCACCTCTTATCCCAGATAAGTGCCTGTACGTCTGTAAGGATCAGTGACACAAGAGATCTTACATCATATGGAGTTAATTCATACATATTAAAAATTCCTTTTAATAGCTGTTTAAAATATGAAGATCATAATCCATAATCTCTAATTGCCTTAATTAAATCCTTCACTGTTTCATGACCCAGTCTTGCCCATCTTGGGTTTTGCCCTTGTGCATCATAGTTGACAGGCATTACCATGTCCCTGGTTCCAATCACAGGGCATTCTCTGTCCCTTGTTAGATTCATCCTTATGTTTGCCCAGTCTATCAATGTCGGTTGTGGTGCAGGTGGCTGTGCTTCCATAGAAGTCGGTCTGTAGAGAGGAGTTCTCTGTTGAAATTGTGTCCAAGCTGTTGCTCCTTTCATTTTTTGGTCCACTGGCATTGCTGGTGTTTGCACTCCTTGCTGTATTATTTTTGGCTCTAGCTGAGGATTGATCATTTGTGCTTCAGAGATTATTTGATGAGTTTGTGGAAACTCTGCTTTTCTTTGAGGACGAGACTCCAATGTTGTTCCCATTTGATGTAAAAGGGTTTGAAAAACATCTTTTGGAATTATAATTATCGAGCCTTGGTTAACTGGGAAAAAGTCTTGTATTAATATGGTTTTGCCACTAGGTGGCGCCGCTGCCTTGATTTGGAACTGCACGCGTTGTTGTTGTAGTAGTCGTGGTGACTGGTCTGGTTCTGGGGAGACACCCCTTTCCTGGGCACGCCTCCCGGAGGTGTGGCCGCTCCTTTCCTGGCCACGCCTCTTCTTGGCACGGGCCGACAGAGTCTTGGACTGTGCGCCTTCCCTGCTTTCGCAGTCGCTTTCGCTGTCGCTTGATCCCTGCCCTTGCAAGCTAAAATCGCTCTCATCCGAGTTAGACCTTTTGATATCTCTCTATTTTTTGGTCGCCTGCCTCTGTCCCTATCAATTCTGGGTTTGAAGAGCCCCACGCGCATGTGCACTGTTCCCGCGGATGCCCACTACGTTTTGGGCGCACCGCGCATGCACCGCTAGCTATTTCCAGGATCCGCGATTCCCACGAATCCCCCGGGCGGTTTTTACGTGCTTCCTGCGAATCCTCCGCGCGGTTATTCCGCGCTTCCGGGGTTGCCGGCACTGTCGCCGCGGCTGCATTGCCTTGCGTTGCCACAATGGAAACCGGAATCACGGACCCCCGCGCTGCTGCAACTGATGCAACTACTGCTGCTGCAGCCGCCGCCTCTGGCTCTATTCCCGCGGTCTCTTTGCTGGAAACCGCCCTCCCCGGGGACCCCGGGGCTGTCTCTGCCGGGGCCGCAGTGCCTGGAGCTGCGGGAGCCCCGCTCTGCGTCGTGATCGGGGCTATGGTCCCTGCGCCCGCCTCTCCGCCTTGTGCGACCCGGGTCCCTACGACCTCAGCTTCGATTCCCGCGGTTTGTGGCGGTTTCCGGACCCCTGCCGCTGCCGCAGCTACTCTGCCTTTTCCCGCAATGCTGCCAATCAAAGACATGGTGCGTTCTGCTGCTTCAGAGGTAAATGATATTGTTTGCTCTGTTCCCTCCCCCTCTCCTCCCACCGGCCCGGGAGTTGAATGTATAGGTTTCTCTGTTTGCGGTGAGGATATTCTGGAGGGACTGAAAAAACAGAAATCCAGGTCATCGAAATCTCCTGGGAAAACTTCCAATTTAAGCTTTCCTACTTTTGGAATCAATGTTTTAGGTAACTCAGCAAATTTTAGGGATTCTGAGGATTCTAGATTCTCTGGAGATGTTCCCAAGCTTTCCTGCTGCTGACAGGATGATTCCTGAGCCACCTGCTCATGGCTGGCTGGCTCTTCCTCAGTCCCTTCAGGGCCTTCTATTGCCTTTGAAGGACTGAAAAACCCTTCACTTTCCGGAGACAAATCTTCTAACATTATCCTAGCTGCAGTCAGAAGTTTCCTTGCTCCCTTATCTTTTAAAAGTGCTAGTTGGTATAATTCTCAATTTACTTCTTGCCAAAATCCTGCTTCAAATAACACATCTGTTTCTGCTCGTGGGAAGCGGAATCTCACCCACACAAGTAAATTTTTAAGTTCTTTTTCTATAACAGAAATAGGATGAGCAGAAGCTAAATTTTTTAAGGTGGTTAAAAGTGCTAGTTGTTCCTGGCTTAATGTCCCGCCCATGGTGTTTCTGTGATGTTTCTGAAATCTGAACCGTTTTACGCAAAAGCTGAGTGTCAGGACTGGTCCGAAGTTTTTCCTGAAAGTCTGTCCAGCAGCTTGCAAGAGGGAGATTTCCTAGGCTCCTCCCCTCCGACTGGAACCTGGAACTGGCTTTTCGTGGCAGGAGGTCAAAATTTCTTCTCTGCAGTCTTCTCCAACAGCATGCTTCTTTTCAGCCAGGGGTTCGCACCCACCTTTGTGGGCTGCAGGCACATCCAGGGACACCAAATGTCACTGCCCGAGGTTTCTCCTTAGACCCGAGATCACCTCAGGAGGACATGCAGTGGTGTAAATCCTGGTTTTTCCCAAAGTCGCCAATGAGAGATTGCAGGAGACGGTTTTCAAAAGCTTCAAGGATTGTTTATTGTTTCTTGTCTCAGGAACTCTTTGTCTGGTTAACAGCGGTCCTCTCTGCCAACATCCAGGATGGAATCTGCCTGGTGAAGGCAGGACTTATCGTATATAGTCTAAATTACGTGCTATATGTTTATAACAATTTTCCAATACAATACAGTCTTGTTAAACGGTCCAGCTCTGACCCCATCCAATCAAAAAGTGCCAGCATGTCACTCAGCATGGATGACATGGAGAAGAAGGAAGAAGTATCCAACCCCCAAATTCTCCATCTTGGCCACCTGTCCCTTATCATAAACATCCCCAAAAGTCTATTTATCTACATTCTAACAGTCTAATTTACACTTTACTAATTTTGGTAGCTTGTTTCCATTCCCTCTGTGTTGGTAATTTCCCCCAGGGGTTTGAATTCAGTGCCTGAGACACCAGGGTCTCACTCAGGGGTCTTTGAGACCCTTGCCAGGGGGGTTTTGAGGCCCCCAAGGAGGCCAGGGATACACCCTGGGCTCCCACAGCCACAAGAGCGTGGCCCCTCACTGGCAAAGTGCGTAACCACAGGAGAGTTGGAGACAAACAAGATGAGCAATAGCTTAAACAACTACATTTCTTTGTGGACAATATTAAAAGTGAAGCAAGGAAAAAGAACCTCCAAAGTGAAAGCAACAAGAAGTATCAACAATTACTTTTATTACAAGTAATTTGCAGAAATTGCCAGCAGTTTAATGTTTCCCGTCATCAATTTCTACAGTGCAGCCTTGAGCTCCTGGTTCCTCAGGCTATAGATGAGGGGGTTCAGGGCTGGAGGCACCACTGAGTACAGAACTGACAGGGCCAGATTCAGGCACGGGGAGGACATGGAAGGGGGCTTCAGATAGGCAAAGACTGCAGTGCTGAGAAACAGGGAGAGCACGGCCAGGTGAGGGAGGCAGGTGGAAAATGCTTTGTGCTGTCCCTGCTCAGAGGTGATCCTCAGCACAGCCCTGAAGATCTGCACATAGGAGAAAACCATGAACACAAATAAACCAAGTATCATACAAACACTAAGAGCAATGAGCCCAAGTTCCCTGAGGTAGGATTTGGAGCAGGAGATCTTGAGGATGTGTGGGATTTCACAGAAGAACTGGCCCAGGACATTGCCATGGCATAGGGGCAGGGAAAATGTATCGGCCGTCTGTAGCAGAGCATTGAGAAAGGCACTGGCCCAGGCAGCTGCTGCCATGTGGGCACAAGCTCTGCTGCCCAGGAGGGTCCCGTAGTGCAGGGGTTTGCAGATGGACACGTAGCGGTCGTAGCACATGATGGTCAGCAGGGAAAACTCTGCTGAAAAGAAAAACATCACAAAAAACACCTGTGCAGCACATCCAGAGTAGGAGATGATCCTGGTGTCCCAGAGGGAATTGTGCATGGCTTTGGGCACAGTGGTGCAGATGCAGCCCAGGTCGCTGAGGGCCAGGTTGAGCAGGAAGAAGAACATGGGGGTGTGCAGGTGGTGGCCGCAGGCTACGGCGCTGATGATGAGGCCGTTGCCCAGGAGGGCAGCCAGGGAGATGCCCAGGAAGAGGCAGAAGTGCAGGAGCTGCAGCTGCCACGTTTCTGCCAATGCTAGCAGGAGAAAGTGGCTGATGGAGGTGCTGTTGGACATCTCTTGACTCTGGCCATGGTGGGCTGTTAAGGGAGACGTTCACAAGGTGGAAAAGATTTCTTTGAGTCAATCCTGTAATTATATTACTAATCCTCACAAAACCACCTCTCTTCCTGTGGGGGAACTTCACTAAAATTTTTTTTTGGAGTTCACTTTTTTGCTGCTGAGTTACTGTCCCATCTTCCACATTGCTCTCAGCCGGAACAGTGGGGACCCCAAAGAGAAAACAAAGGTCTCTGCACCCTAGTGCAGTCAGTCCTTCTGGTCCCACACAGAAACACTTTAATCATTACACCTCCCTCTTCTTCAGGGCAATCAAAATTACAATGTGCAGGACAAATAAAGTGGACTTTTTGAAGGCTCTAGAGTCTAAGTCAATTTCCCTAAATCATTCTCTCTTTCCCTGTGCAGCTGGAGAGGGAGGGATACCAAGAGACTGTCTTGCTCTCAGCTGCCTGGAATTGTGCCTATTAGGAGTTGTTTCTCTCTATCCAAGCCTTGTCCCTGCCAGTGCTCCCAGAGCCTAGCCCAGCCCTGGGGGCTCAGCTCTGCCGTGCACACCCCTCCCAGCACAGGGCACTGCCCTGGGGCATCTCCCTGCCGGCAGGGCCTTAAGGGCAGCTCAGACAAAATGAGATGCTGCAAGCCAAGGTGCTGCTGCTGCTGTCTGTGGACAGAGGAGGGTGAGGAGGCACTTTGTGGGGGAGATCTGAGGCAGATCTGCTGATCCCCAGTGGGACAGTGCAGGAGTCTCATTGACACAGACACACCTGACAGCCCCTTTCCCTTCCCTTGAGGAGATAGCTGAGAGCAGCCCTGGCCATGCAGCACCATCTCCACAGCAGGAGGAATCTGCCCTGATGGGGCTGGCTCCTTCCACCTCCATTTTCTATCCACAGTCCATGGGAAGCTACCAGGCAGGCTGAGAGCTGCTCCTGGCAGGTAGCACATGCCCTGGGCTGGCCAAGAGCCCTGAGAGCTGCAGGAGCTGCTCTGCAGGACAGCCCTGGGCAGCCCTGGCTGCAGCCCCAGCTTCAGCCCCTGCAGCCGTCTCTGGCAGCAGCAGCCGTCCTGCCCTGTCCCTCTGATGCTGCCCAGGGCAGCCCTGCCCTGCAGCACATCCTCCTGCTCCTCCTGTACCTCAGAGAAACTGGGAGAGTCCTCCTGACACATCCCCCAGGCTGTGGGCTGTGCTGGCTCCAGGAGATCCCTCCAGGAGCACAGGGGTCCTTGCCCTGCACCCACACACTCACCACGTCCAGGGCTGTGAAGATGTTTCCCCAAGAGAAGTCTCAGCTTGTTGTCTTCCCAGTCCTGATTGCCTTCAGCCTGTCTGTGCCTGGCTCCTGTCCCCTCAGTGCCTGCAGGCAGTGCCCTCAGCCCTGCTGGGCTGGGAGAGGAGCTGCTCCTCAGCAGAAATGTCTTTTTGAAGCTTTTCCTGGTTTGCCACTATCTCCCTCTGTGCCAGGAAACACAACATAACAATTTTAATGACCCTCTCAGGGCTTTGTTCTTTTTTACATCAGATTCAGTCCCTGAGAGAGTGTTTTCAAAAAAACTTCTCAAGAACTTAAAATTAAGTTCAAACTCCAAAGTTGCTTGAAGTTTTAATGGGTCCCACTGAGGGACATGACTGAGAAAGTGTCCCCAGGTTCCAGTTAGAGCAGAACACTGGTGGCAGTGGTGACAGGTGAGGATGAACAATGGAAAGGTGTCTCTGATGCTGAGCAAACCTGGATGTGCCTTATGTATCCAAAGGGCCAAGGCCTGAGCCCCAGCCCGTGGCAAGGCACATCCTGTCCCTCCCTCATTGCTCAGGGCTCTTCTCGGGCCACTGGGCTCTGGGGATGTGCAATGCCAAGGGCAGGACCATGGGGCGGCCCCTGCCAGGCTGCTGAGCAGGGACAAGGAGGCAATGAGGCCCCAGCACAGCAAGGCTCACTTGTCCCCTGCTGGCCTCAGGCCCAGGGCCAGCAGCCATGGCCCAAGTGCTGCAGCAGTTGGCTCTGGCAGGGCCTTTCAGCTGCTGCCCATCCCTGTGCCCTCTGCAGCCCAGGCTGTCCTACGGTGTCCATGCCCTGCGCCTCTGTCCCTGCAGGCTGTCGGCATCCCCCGGCTGCCCCACCTCGCTGGCCCTTCCTGTGCTGACAGCTCTGCATCCTGCCTGCCTCTGCCTGGACACACAGAGCCTTGTGCTGCTCCAGACTCCTTCTGGGAGATGTGTTGTACCACAGCACTGCCCTGGGACAGAAATTCCGATATCTTTCTTCCCAGTCCAGGCCTCCCCAACTGCCGTTGGCAATAATTTTTTCTTTCTCCAGCTGGTCTCTACTGTGTCAAAAGGATCGAGGATCTCTGAAACCGCCCTTCAGTCCTTCACAGGGCTCTCCTCTGCTCTCCTCGATCTCTATTCCACTGAGCACAGAGCTCCTTTGTCCCTATACAGTGGTTTGGTGCTTGAGGCCATAGGCACCTGGACAAGAATGACAGCTCTTTACCAGAAGAAGGAAACCACAGAACCCTAGGGTTTTGATGGCAGATTAGGAGCACTCTCAGAGGCCAAGGCAAGCCAGACCAGCCTGTCAGAGCAGCCGTTGTCTGAAAGCAACCCTTGGATACTTCTGGAATTCTGGAGGTGGAATTCCATTTCAGCCATGGGTGGCTGGACACAAATGACAACTCTTCTCCATGGGAATGAAAGGGCAGAGCTCCAGTGTTTCAAAGGCTCATTAGAGGCAACCTCAGTGAGGCCAAGGGCAACCATACCTGTTTTTCTTTGCAGCTTTTGTCTGGGAGCAATCCTTGGAGAGCCGGAATTTGGGAGGCCAAATCCCAGTTTTGTCCATGGGTGTCTGGACAAGAAGGAAAGTTCTTTTCCATAGGAAGGAAAGTAAGGAGCCACAGTGTTTTAAAGGCAGATGAGAGCTGGCCTTCAGGAGGGCAAAGGAACCTAGACATCCCTGGCAGCTTTTGTCTGGCAGTTATCCTTGCATATAAGGAATTTTGGAGGCGGATTCCCACTTTTGGCCATGGACGCCTACACTTGAAAGATTTTTTTTTTTCCATAGCAAGAAGAGCATGGCTACCCAGTGTTTGAAAGGCAGATGCAAGGTGGCCCCCAAGAGGCCAAGGCTAGACAGTGCTGTCTGTCCTGGCAGGTTTCATATGGGAACAATCCAAGGATATAATCAAATTTGGAGGTAGAATCCAAATTTCTGCCAAGGGCACCTGGAGGAAACGGACTGTTCTTTCCCACAGGAAGGAAAACATGGAAATCCTGAGGGTCAGGGACAGATGAGAAGCAACCAGCAACATGTCAAGGTCAGCTGGACCAGTTCTAGCCCCAGGAGGCCAAATCAACCATGTCTGTCCTATGTTCTTGGATCCTTGGTACCCGGCAGCATCACAATTGCTCCTTGGTTCCATGAGGCCCTATAGTATCACAACAGATCTTTCTGTCCATGAGGCCCAGCAATATCACAATGGTGTCCTTGGCTCTGCAGTGGCACTATGGCCCCTTGTTTCCCTGAGGCCTTGCAGTGTCAAAATGCTTTCCTTGGTTCCATGGAACTGCACAATGACACAATGGCCCCTTGGCTCCATGAGGTCCCAGAGTGTCGCAGTGGTCTCCAGGATTCCATAAGATCTTGCAGTGCCACAATGGCCTCTTGGTTCTGTTGGGCTCTGCAGGATCACCATGGCCCCTTGGTTCCACAAGGCCTGGCTGTGTCACACTGGCCCTTTGCTTCCATGAGACCTTGCAGTGTCACAGTGGTTGCCTTGGTTCTACGAGGCCCTTTTGGTTCCATGGGGACTCAGAGTGCCAGAATGGTCTCATTGCTTCCATGAGAGCCTGCAGTGTCACAATTGGCTCCTTGGTTCCACAAGACCCTGTAGAGGCCATTCCTTCAACAAGGCCTCAAAGTGTCAAAATCATCTCCAGGATTCCATCAGGCCACACAGTGTCACAATGGTCTCTTTTGGTTCCTCAGTATCACAATGGCGCCTTGGTTCCATGAAGCCCTGAAGTACAGAATGGTGCCTTGATTCCATTGGGCCCCTCTCTGTCACATGAGTTCTTAGTTCCATGGAGCCCTGTAGTGTCACAATGCTCTCCTTGGTTCCATGGTACCACACAGTGTCACAGTGGCCCCTTGGTTCCATGAGGCCCTGCGATGTCACAATGGTCTCATTGGTTCTATGAGGCCCTGCAGTTCCACAGTGGCCCTTGGTCTCACAGTGTGTAACAATGGTCTCCTTGGTTCTGACATAGAAGCAAAGACTCGCTTACTAGTTTAAGTTAGAAATTGGTATGTTTATTACGCCGCCAGGTGCACCCCAGAGAAATCTCCCACAGGGATGTGCAAACTACACAGGGGTCCTGTCCTTTCTTATCCACAAAAGTCTTACATATTTATATAATTACCCGATACACCTATAGATATGCATCACCTAAACCCACCTAGCCCTGTTTGTATTAAAATTAGCTCAAAGTCCTTTTATGCTTGTGCAGTTCCTTCCCTCAAACGGGTCTTCTAAGATGAAGTCAGGGGGTCTTCCTCGCCTACAACGTTTCATCTTTGTCCTGTTGCTATGTCCTCATGCCCCTTGGCCCTTGTTGAAGCTCCCAACCTGATTTTGGCTTGTTTCAGGTGCATTTATGATTTAATAATATCCCAACCACCCATTTTGACACAACAAAACCAAGCAAGTGATTTATTGTCTTAGGTCTACTTGCTCAGCTACTTTCTACATTGCTTCTATGATAATTATTATATGTATAGCTTCTACCCCTCAGCTAAGCTCTTATCCCTTTGATTTTTGCTTCATTTCCCCCCTTTTTTTATACAGTTAGTAAATCCTTTTACTAATACACAGATTCTTCCTCCTCTAACCAAGTCATACGGTAAGTGTTCCTCAGGACTCTACCATATGCTTGTCACGATGTGACTTGGGTTTGCCAACCTTAATATATTTAATTTCTTTTTGAGACAGGACCCAGAAGTAGAGACAAGGCAGGTTCAAAACTTAAAAAGGTACAAGAATAAATTTATTAATAATACAAAAAAAAAAAAAGAATTAGAATTCAGGATAAAATTCCTAGATTGTTCCCTCCTCCCCTTCATTCCACATTTCTTACCAACCAACATACAGAGAGAACACTTCGGTCAATTATGTACTCAAATAATCAGTTCAGTTTACTTCAGAGAGAAAAGTCCCTTTTCTGGTTATGGCTTAGGGGGTGTCTTCACCTTCACAGTCTGCGTCCGCCCGAGAACCACAGGACTATGAATTTTCCTCCCATTTACACAGTCCTTCCAGAGCCGTGTTATGGTTTATGATGCACACATGGGGTACCACCTCTAAAGGCAGGCTGCAAAAACACAGAATTCTCTTCATTGGCTTCTCTATCAAATGTCTCTGTTCATATTCCAGTTCCAGAAGAGAGACCCCCATTCCCTCGGGGCAAAGGATTCTTTTCTCAAATATTTCAAACCCCCATGTATTTTCCACAGTTTAAAGGAACTTTAGTGAAGTCACAATCCCCACAGCCCACAAAAAAGGTTTTCAGCTACTTGCATCTTTTCAATCTCTTCCCACTAGGAACTTTGTCTTCATCCCGCTGACTTCTGTAGTCTCCATGCTTCATTTCTTCTCATTTAGGGGAACTTAGGAGATCCAGGATTCCATCCAGGCATAAAGAAGTTACAATTGTATCCAGATTGCGAAGAAACAAACATGGGCAGCTGGAGTTCTTCTCTGCCACATGGAAAGGCGAGCCGAGCCCAGCCGGCAAGGCCGGGGCCATGTGGCTGGTGCTGGAGTCATGCGGCTGATGCTGGGGCCATGCGGAGCCCGGGGGCCCCCCAAGCCAGGGGCTCCCCGCAAAGCTGGTGCCAGGCCGGGACCCCCGCTGAGCCCAGGGCCGGGGTCCCGAGCCGGGCCCCCCGCAGAGCCGGGGTGCCAGGCCAGACCCCAGACTGAGCCCGGGGCTGGGCCAGAGCCCCTCAGCCAAGGACCCCCCCACCTCCGGAGACCGGAAACCGAAAGAGCCAGTTAACTCGATGCAACTGTGATTTGTGAAAGCGAAATAACTTTTTCATTGGTTTCCCGAGCTGTCCATCACCAAATCAGCTCTCTGATTGGTGTCAGCAGCTCACAGGGGAAGCTCCCAGAGACGGGAGAGTGCCTCCCACTCCCCAGCCTCATGGAGCCATCCCTGAGGTGGATCCACCCCTCCCCCCTACCACGTGAAACCAACACAATGCTCTTGATAATGAGGTCAGGGCTGCTACTCACAGCAGCATTCTCCAATTCCAAACAAGTACTGCAATAGATAAAACCAAACTTATGCTGACTAAAATAAGTGAAACAATGACTGGAAAAACTAGGACATTAAGTATACCAGTTGCCTTCAGTGACCATGCAAAGAGTTCATTCTTCTAGTGATGGCTTACCTCTTGTTTTATTCTTTGCAAAACTTTGCTGATTTCTTTTGCATCATGATGGATGGTTATTAAAACCTTTTCTCTATTCTCCTTGATTTCCTTTAACATTTCATCTAGATTTGGATGTTTTATTAACTGTTCTTGCAGTGTAAGGTTCATACCAACAGGTGCCAGTGACAGATGGTGGTACGTAGTATAGTTGGCCTTTATTGACTGGTGGGATACAACTGGTACTGAATATTTGAAATCACATTCAACAGTATTAACAAAATTGCAGATACAAAAATTGGAGTGGTTTTTAACAGGCAAATATTAGTTCTCATTGTCTACTCTTACTGAAGCACAGGCAGTTCTTAAACAAACACAGCCTTAGCCAATATCTACGACGAGTCTTTTGAATGATGTCTGGATGGATCTCAAAGTGACATACACCTTGTTCATTATCTAGGCATATGTCCTGGGCATCAATGGTATTGCTTTCACAAAGGAATCCCTGCTGTTCTCGGGTGACACAAGATTCTGCTTTTACAGTCTGCCATTTCTTGTCTACCATCCAGGCCCATGCTCTGTGTTCAGAGGGATAGAGTACTGTCTTTTCATGGTTTAGTCCTAAAGCAATAGTAGGGTGGATAATTTAAATGGTGGCATTACGTGTAGCAAGTACAAAGACAGTGACCACATTAGTGATGGGGTCATAAGTGAAGTTTACCACAGTCCACCAGGACTGCAGTTTCCTTTCAAAATTCATGGAATAATCCCATATGGCTTTTCATATTTTGATTGGAAAAATGCCTTCACTTCCCTCTCTTACGACTAAAGCAATCGTTGACTGCATTCACAACTCTGCCTGTATACAACTAAGAGCTAAAGACACATTATCCTGGGCTACACCAAGTGTTTTCATTATTAGTTTGTGGTCTTGATTTTCAACTTCTCTCAAATTTGACAATACCTTTGAAACATGCCACTGGTTGGTTCCTAATGCTAACAAAGATGATTGCAAGGCCTGCCTTATTTTTGCCAAATCTCTAGTCGCAGTGGCCAGTTTGCTCATTAATATTTCTGAATCAGTTGCATTTAAGACTCTCAGTCCCGTACCTGTTATTCCAGTCACATCTCTTCATGTTCTGTTTTTAAAGTGAGCCTGCTTCCTCAAACATGTTGCCCAACCTTCAAACGATGTTTTAAGTAATGGGGAGCAGGCTGGCTGAATTTTTGAAATAATGATCTGCATTAGCAGGTCAACACACTTGAGAGACCATTCTGGGTTTAACAGCAATACTGTTGGCCCATATTCCTTATCACATATGGTCCAATTTCATAAATCTTTGGTTCAGGCTTAAGTGGCATGGTTACGGCTTGAGTGATCTGGATTTTTAGTGTCTGTTGGTAAGGTTGCATCATTCCAAGATTTAACACAGACTTGAGTTATGTTGTAACCAACTATAAAAGTCTTGGCTTCATACCTCTCTAATGTAAACCAAAATATAGGACATTCAGTAAAGCATGTGTCACAACATTCCTTACCAGTTTGGATGGATTTTATTCCTTGTTGGAATCCATCCTGGACAAATACATATTTACAACTGTGTTGGTTACACGTGCTTGGGGGGAGGGGTGGATTCTCCTCAGAGCAGGCTCCATGAGGCTGGGGAGTGGGAGGGGCTCTCCCATCTCTGGGAGCTTCCCCTGTAAGCTGCTGGCACCAATCAGAGAGCTGATTTGGTGATGGACAGCTCGGAAAACCAATGGAAGGTTATTTCGCTTTCACAGATCACATTGGATTAAGTGAACTGCTGGGTCATTCGGTTTCTGGCCTGGGGAGGTCGGGAGGGTCTCTGGCTGGGGTCCCGGCCCTGCACCAGCTCTGCAGGGAGCCCCTGGCTTGGAGGCCCCCTGGCTCCGCATGGCTCCAGCACCGGTCGCATGGCTCTGGCATCGGCCACATGGCCCGGGCCCTGCCGGCTCGGCTGGGCTCGCCTTTCCATGTGGCAGAAAAGGCCTTCAGCTGCCAGTGTTGTTTCTTCACGATCTGGATACAATTTTAACTTCTTTGTGCCTGGATGGGATTCTCGATGTTCTGAGCTCCCCTGAATGAGAAGAAATAAAGCATGGGGACTACAGAGGTCAGCGGGATGAAGATAAAGTTCCTAGTGGGAAGAGATTGAAAAGATGCAACGATAAGTAGCTGAAAACCTTTTTTTGTGGGCTAAGGGGATCGTTGACTTCACTAAAATTCCTTTAAACTGTGGAAAATACATGGGGGTTTGAAATATTTGAGAAAAGGATCCTTTGCCCCAAGGGAATGGGGGTCTCTGTTCTGGAACTGGAATATGAACAGAGACATTTGATAGAGAAGCCAATGAAGAGAATTCTGTGTTTTTGCAGCCTGCCTTTAGAGGTGGTACCCCATGTGTGCATCATAACCCGTAACATGGCTCTGGAAGAATTGTGTAAATGGGAGGAAAATTTATGGTTCTGTAATTCTCGGGCGATGCTGACTGTGAAGGTGAAGACACCCCCTAAGCCATAACCAAAAAAAGGGACTTTTCTCTCTGAAGTGAACTGAACTAATTATTTGAGTGTATAACTGACTGAAGTGTTCTCTCTGTATGTTGTTGGTAAGAAATGTGGAATGAAGGGGAGGAGGGAACAATCTAAGAATCTTATCCTAAATTCTAATTATTTTTTGTATTATTAATAAATTTCTTCTTGTACCTTTTTAAGTTTGAGCCTGCCTTGTCTCTACTCCTGGGTCCTGTCTCTAAAAAAAAAGTTAAATATATTAAGGTTGGCAAACCCAAGTCACACTGTGACAACAACCCAGACGTCTTTCCCTGTCCACACAGTTGCGTTTGTGATTTGTAACACTTGCCACAGAGACTTACGAGAGTCATACTCAGAAGCTCTTCCCCGACACATAAACACCAGTCACATTGTATATGGGAGGTCTTGAACTGATGTCCACTGTAGCCATAGTCATGATTATGATCGTAAAAGCCACAACTTTCCAGGTTACACCTGATTGATTCTGGGTAGGAATACTTTTCTGGATTGTCACAAGCAAAACCGTCATTTTCACCCACAATCTATTCATTTTTCCCAAGTAAGCTTTAGCTCATTATCACCCAATGTTGCTTTCCAAGGGCCTTCTGGCGCCTTTTCCACTCGAGTATGGTGAATCCAGGTGTTTTGTTCTTTCATCTTGATTGCAGTAAATGGGTGATAAGCACCTGGAATGGTCCCTCCTAATGCGCCTCCAAAGTTTTCTCTGCAAGAGATTTAACATAGAGATAATGTCCAGGCTGTATGTTTGTACTGGCCCATCTAGTTCTCTGCTTCGAGCCCCAGCCACGTGTTTTTTAATTTCTCTATGTTGTTTGTTTAGGGCCACCACCTATCTGTGTAGGGTTTCTTCCTTTATCTGAGTTGGTGTTGCCTCCTGTACCCAATATGGTCTTCCATATAGTATCTCAAAAGGGCTTAACTTTTCTTTAGCTCTTGGTTTAGCCTGAATTCACAGTAATGCCAAAGGAAGTGCCTGGGGCCAGAGTAATTTTGCTTCTTGTCCTAGCTTTACAATTTGTTGCTTGATCAAGTGGTTCATTTCCTCTACTTGACCACTTGACTGAGGGTGATATGGAGTGTGGAGTCCCCAGTCTTTGCCTAATTGGTGGCTAATTTGCTGTACAATTTTTGAAATAAAGTGTGATCCTCTATCTGAGGATATTGTGGCTGGGACTTCAAAGCGTGGTATTACTTCTTGTAATAATGCCTTGATTACCTCTCATGCTTTGGCAGTTCTGGTAGAGAAAGTTTCTGGCCACCCTGAAAAGGTATCTGTTAATACCAGTAAATATCGATATCCCCCTTTCCTGGGAAGTTCTGAGAAATCAATTTGCCACTGCTGTCCAGGCCCACAGCCTTTTCCAATTTGTCCAAGCTTTGGCTTGGGGATATTTTTGGGCTTAGTTTGGAGGCAAAGACTACATTGTCAGGTCAGTTGAATGACCATACCCTGTAAATTTCTGGCCATAGTTTTGTCCTTTAAATAATTGCATAAGGCATTTATTTCCCAGTGTGTTTTCTGATGTTTGTCTTTTACTAGTGACATAGGAGATAGGAGGGGATGACAAGTTTTCCTTTTTCTCTCTCTGTAGCAGCCCACCTGTCCTGATTATAGCTTTCCTTTTCATGCCTAATAAGCTTCTTATTCTTTTTATTTTACTTTGGCTTACCTTCCAGGGAAATCTGCCCATCTGGGACTAAAGCTGTCTCAGTGGCTACCTCACCTTTGGCCACTTCTTTTGCCTTTGTATCTGTCAGCTTGTTCCCTTCCTCAGATTCAGACCTCACTTTCTGGTGTGCCCTGATGTTGTATTGCACTAAATAGTTTGTTTTGTATATTGCACTGAATAGTTCATTCTGTACTCCCCCGATTTTGTGGTGTTTTGTTGCATCTGGTGTTGCTTGGGGTGAAATCAAGTAAAAGAGCAGGAAAGGCCTTTGCAGGGGTTTTACAAAGATGTTGATTTCAGCCACGCATGCATCGTCCAAGGTGCAGGGAACAAAGGCGAAGGGGCTTGTGGGGGTCCAGGTTTAAGTACATGGGATGAGCAGGCGGGGAAATCCTTAGGGACCAATTGCCAAGGGACAGGGGGTGTTCAAGGGTGGGGTTAGGGTGAAAAGGCCAACAGGGGAACAAAGTGGGAGTGACCGAAAGGCTGACTGACAGGGAGAGGGTACGGGGTTGACCCAGGGAACAGAACAGGGGTTGCATTCCCTAGTTGAGAACACTTTTCTGGGTCTCCACAGTGTTTGTTCAGTCCTCCCTTTGCCACTCCCTATCAGCTGTATCCCATTGGTTATGGTTCTCTTCCTTTCCTCCCCTTCCCCTGCCACCTTCTGCTCGCTTTGTTTTTCCCCTGAAGTTGTTAGGCAATAAACCGTGGGACTGTGTCCTGGGAGAAAGAGCCTCCTTGTCTTTTACCTTTGTCCTTGTTGGCTCTCTTCATCTCCAGCGGTCCAGAGCTAGCCAAACGGGACTGGAGAGAGAAGAAATCAACAATTCCTTGATCTTCATAATAGCTACCTTTGCTGGTAGTTGGACTGTGTCCAACACTTTTATTATCTCCTCTGCATGCTTGATACTTTTCCCTTGTGAATTCAACAGTCCTCTTTCTTTCCAGATGGCTCCATGTGCATGCACCACTCCAAATGTAACCTTGAGTCTGTGTAAATGTTAATTTCTTTCCCTTTTGCTAACTCTAAAGCACGAGTTAAGGCAATTATTCCAGAATTTTGTGCAGAGCTGTTTGTTGGTAATGGTCTAGACTCTATTACCTCTCTGAAAGTAGTAAACTGCATACCCAGCATGTCTCTTTCCACTGATAACATAGCTGCTTCCATTAGTAAACCAGCTCTCAGTGTCATCCAGAGGAGAGTCCTTCAGATCCGGGTGACTGGAGTAAGTGGCCTCGATGCTTTCCAGGCAGTTGAGGATCACTGGTTCTCCTGTATTCCCACTGAGAAAGGAAGATGGGATCACAAGGTTAGTGACTACAATCTCCACATCATCCTGCTCTACCATTATGGCTTGGTATTTCAGGAATCTCTGTGGGGAAAGCCAGTGTCTGCCTTTTACCTCCAGCACTGCAGACACTGTGTGGGAAACCAGCACAGTCATCTTCTGGCCTAGGGTGAACTTGCATGCTTTCTGGATATTTAGCATCACTGCAGCAACAGCTCTGAGACACCTTTAGCCACCACATCCAGCTTACTTGGAAAAGTAAGCAATTGCTCTTCGATATGGGCCCAGGTCGTTGCCAATATCCCAAAGGCAATCCTCTGTTTTTCATGAGAAAACAGAAAGAATGGCTTGCTCATGGCGTGGGAGCCCGAGAATGGGAGCCAACATGAGGGCTTTCTTGAACTGGTCGAAGGCTCGTGTAGCTTCTTTTCTCCATTGGAGATCTCTGTTTCCTTCTGTAATCAGGGCAAACAGGGTTTTAACCAACAGTCCATAATTATAAATTCACAATCTATACTACCTTGTCATTCCCAGAAGGGTTCTCAGTTCCTTTATTGTGTGGGGTTTTGGGGTCTGGCATATTGCTTCTTTGCTGTCTTGTCCCAGAGTTGTCTGTCCAGCACTGACCTCATAACCCTTGTTTCACTACCTGTTTCACTACCTTCACTACTTTTTCTGAGATACTCTATACCCTTGTAAACCTAAAAACTTCAAGATGCTTACTGTCCAGGCTATGCATGCCTGTTTTGTTCAAGTGGCTATATACATACTGCAACAGCTGTCCCTCTTCTGATGGGGCTTTCCAGGATTCCAAATCTCTTGCAAGCTCTTCTTCAAATATTTTGGGACTGTTTATAAACCCCTGAGGTAGAGCCGTCCATGTGAGCTGGGTCTTACGCCCACTCTTGGGATTTTTCCCATTCAAAGGCAAAAATTTTCAGGCTGGTATCATGGAGAGGGAGGTAAAAGAAAGCATCTTTCAAATCTAAAACGATAAACCACATTAGTTCAGGCGTTAAGCATGTTAACAACCTGTATGGGTTTGCTACCACTAGGTACAGGTTCTCAGTTATTTTACTAAAAGCTCACAGATCATGTACTACTCGGTATGAGCCATCAGGTTTCTTAACAGGAGAAATAGGAGTATTAAAATGAGATTGGCACTCTTTCAATAGCCCTATCTGCAAAATGTTCTGAATTTCCGAGCTAATCTCTTCTCTATCTTCCTTCTTTAAGGGATACTGTTTAACCCTGACTGATTGCTTTCCTTCTTTAAGTTTAACTAGCATGGACGTGCATTCTTTGCTCTCCCTGGTATATTAGAAGCCCATTCCCCAGGGCGGGGAACACCTGGTCCATTATTTTCTTGTTAATTTCTTCTTCATCCTCAGTTTTGGCCTCACTAATTGTTAATATTAAACTTAGCATTTCCACATACTGTTGATCCTTTACCTCCAAACTAATTTCCCCATGTTTAACTGTGATTTTTACTTCCAACTCTTCCAACAAACCTCTGTCCAAAAGTGCCTTTGGACAATCGAGCCTGTATAAAAATTAATGAATTCCCCATTGTTTCCCAAGTTTATATTTTAATGGTTTGCACAAATATGCTCTTTCAGATTGGCTAGTTGCCCCCCTTACCATAATATAATCATCTGTTATAGGCATTACAGCTTTATTCAACACCAACTGTGTTGCTCCTGTATCTACCAAAAATTCCATTTTCTTTTCCCTGTCCCCTAACTTGATTATAACCAGAGGGTTCTTTAGGAAAAGACTCTCCGGTCCTCCTCAGTCTTCCTTAACATGTGCAACCATCCTGTCTCCTCTTCAATCTCCCCTTCTCTGGTTGTCGTCTTTTCTCCGTTCTGGGCACTGGTTTTCCCAGTGTCCAGTTTTCTTGCAAAGTGCACATTGGTCTTTTCCCAGTTGGGGTGGACCTTGCTTTGGTGGTCCTTGTCACACGTTTCCATTTTTCTTCTTCTCTTACTACTGCTACTAATTTTCTCATCCCTCGTTTGTATCCTTCCTCTCAGTTGCTGAAAACCCTCCATGCCTCATCTAGTAAAGTTTCTAAATTCTGACCCATTGGCAGCCAAATCTTCTGAAGTTTGAGTCTGATGTCCCCTGTGGGCTGTCTCAAAAATAAATTTACTAATTGTTGTATCCCTTCCTCAGATTCAGGGTCTAAAGGTGTATAGAGATGCATTGTCTCTTGCAAATTTTCTAAAAGTTCAGAAGAGGTATCAGAGGGACTGTTTCACTGCATACAGAGCAGACCAATTGATGGTTTTAGGGATTGCTTTTTCCATTCCTTTTACTTTAAACTCTTGATAATTTTCTAATTTTTCCGTCTGCTCTTGGTCATTCAGATTCCAATGTGGATCCTGGAGAGGAAAAATTCCTTAACATGCTCTTGTCTTATTCTATGGAAGGTATCTGCTAGATCTCCTGCTGTTTTCAAAATGAACTGCTTTTCTGTTTCAATTAAAGCATCCAACAGTAAATGAATGTCAGCCCAATCAGCTCTGTGTTGTCCGATTATAAATTTCAATTGTTTGGGATCACTATGGGATCACTTTGGTAATTCTTAGCTGCTCTTTCTCATGCTTCCTAATCAATAGAGGAAAAGGGTACTTTAATTAGCACACTCCCTCCACTGGGTCCTACTGCCTCCTGTAAAGGTGCTTGTATTCTTCCTTTTGTTCCTTTTCTGGTCCAGAATGCTATGGGACAATTTGGGTAAAAATTCTCATTTTCACTATTTCACAATTGCTGTTAGGCAATGGGGGATAAAATTTAGCGGTAAGTGAGGGAGGAGATGGCTCAGTTTGTTTCTTTCTTGAGGGAGCTGGGGTAGGGATAGGAGTTAATGATCCCTTTGAATCTCCCCTTTCCTCTGACTTTTCAGGGGGTGGTCTGTACAGGTCAATTAATTCCTGTTCTTGTGCCTCTATTTGATAAACCTTATCAGAATGAATGTAGCATTGGTTTATTGAGCACAAACTCCAGCATCGCTTGGGTTTCCCTCTATTAGCCTTACTGTCCTTTTCAAGGGCCAATACCAAGGGATCAGAAAGGATCTCTCTGACAATGAGGATGATTCCTGAGAGAGAAAAACATATCTGCATGCCACCTCCCCCCATTTCTGTTCTCTCCTTAAAAATAGTATCAGCTGCAATAAAATCTCACAGTCTAAAGTTCCAGCCAGTGGCCGAGACCTTCTCCCAGCTTATTACCGGGCCACCATTGCATGCAAAATTTGATCAAACTTTGCTTATTTTCAGTGCCCCCATACTCTACTATGGCTTTCCAGCCATAACACAGCCTAAAGGACTAGCCTTACTTTTACTAGTACCCATTACCTCCTCCTTCTTGTCTTATCCTGTTTTCACCCAAATCTCCCTCCCCACAGACTCACAGTCCTTTTCCAATCTTCCCACATGCATGCCCATATTGCAGGTACTAAATGTGATTTTCCACACACAAACTTTGGAATCTTAGGTTCCAAATCAGCTTGGTTAGGATGCCTCGATTTACACTGAGGGCATAGACCTTGTGGTTTCTCAGAGGAACAAAACCAATGTTTTCACAAGTCCTACACTGTAACAGTAACCACAGAGTGCCAACCTCTAGAAGCCCCCAAAGCCTCGTAACACCCACAAAGGCAAGCTATTCCACTTCTCCTCTCTGAATGACCAGACTCTCTTGTGCAGGCTGTTCCCAGTCCAAAGCTACCCATCTCCCTGCTGAAGTTCTATATATTCCTTCCAGATAAACCTTATAATTTCCTCTTTCTATCCAACAGTTCACTGGATTTACGAATTCCCAAGGATCCAGTCCAAACCACGGAGGGAGGCGGAATTCCTTCTATTCTTCTAGCCATGATTTAAAATATCAAACCACCACACTGTAACTCTGACAGTCCACAAATACGACCCCTTATATTTTAAATTCCCAAGGGTCTGGTACACACCACTGCAGGAAGTAAGTTCCTTTAATTTGTCTTGCCAGACATACACCGTTCTTTCATCCTCTCTCAGCTGGGGGTACTTCCCAGTCAAAAGCCAAATAAGAACTACTTTGGCTTGAGTATACTCCTCCCAAAAATACCCTATCTATTCCACCATCCTCTTGCCTTACAGCGGCCCAGCTCCCCTCTATATTCAAAAACTCTCCTGGATCAAGCTGTAACCATTTAGAAAGAGCCTGCCTAGACGACCAGGCTCCTTCAGCTTGGGCTCGAGCTTCCACAGCCACTTCTATCAGCAAACTGCAACACAGCAGCCAACAACACAGCCAGAATAACAACAAAGGCAACACAGAGCAAAATTACCAATTTGGTGCAATTATAACTGAAATACATGCGCCCGGAGACCTGCTCCTTTATAAGGCCTTTATTAGAGATCAGCTCTGGGCGGGGAACCCGAACGGATGCGCACACCACTGCTGCTCCCAAAAGGCGACATGGAGGAGGAGAACTTGTTCAGTTCTGTCTTCACAGGCAGAGCTGGGTCTTTCATCCTCATGGGTCCCTAGAAAGACTGCTGTGGCTCACTATTGTAAGGGGAGGTCCTGATGGTAGGGTGCTCTTCAGATCACGGTGCAGCTCCGGATGGTGACCTTACCTTCTCCGTTATTTTTCCCAGCTGTGGAACACTATTCTCAGTCTTAGATATTATTTGAGCTCGTTAGTTTAGGGGTTTCAGCTCTGAATGGTGTCCCAGCATTCTCTGTGTCTTTCATTTGCATGTACTCCAGTGACATCACTCCTCCTCCTGTCAGAGACGCCATTTTGGGGAGGCAGTGAGGACATTAACCCGACGCGAGGGGAAAGGGACAATTGGGGCCTAAAACAGGGTGAGGCCAAGAACTTAATGTTAACAATTAACATTACAGACAACTGGAAACATTTATAAAAACACACAACTTTAACCGCTGCAAAACTCTCCCTGGGGAATGTCCCCGGGAACTCCCCCATCCCCTTGAAACCACCCGCTCCACCCGGAACCCCAACGCGGGGCCGAAGCCAAGGGCAGCATCACCCCCCTCCCTCCCGCGGGAATGGGGTCATGACCGGGACCAGGGACAGGAAGGGGAATGGGAACCGGATCGGCATCAGGGACAGGAAGGGGAGCAGGAACGTGGCAGGAGTGAGGACGGGACCAGAGGCAGCAGCTGTACCGAGGGACAGCAGTGGGGAGCTGGATCGGGATTGAGGGCAGCCGTCCCGTGCGGACAGGAGCAGGGAGTGGAGACGTGGCAGGAGCGAGGACGGGACCAGGCACAGCAGCGGGGAGCTGGATCGGGATTGGGGACAGCCGTCCCGCGCGGACAGGAGCAGGGAGCGAGATCGGGGGTGGGGAGCCATCCCGCACAGACAGGAGAAGGGAGCGGGGTAAAACTTTCTCTGAAGGATTTATTTATAACAATAACTTTTGTCACAGGGTGGCAATCTTACTCTAAAATACACAAGGACCAGCGGCGCCAGGGGACCGGTTAAGCCCGAACACCAAGTGTTGCAGGGAATGCCGTCCCCCGTAAACAGGAATTCCCCACACACAACCCGAATCCCAAAGTTAAAATCACTGAGGGGAAGAGTATCTCTTTATTAAGGGACAAAGTATCCACCTCTTGTCAACACAGCACACAGCATGAGGCAATTTTAAAAGGCCCATATCTCTTTGTCTTTCTCCAGCCACTTGCTTCGTGCTAAGTTCTTCTCACCAATCACATGCACAGTCACTCACACAGTCAGGACACAGTCAAAATAGCAATGATCACAATAGCAGCAACAAATAGAGCAGCAATTACAAGGATTTGTCCAGTTCACCCCCAGAACTGCTAGCGGGTCCCCTGACACTGAAGCACGGAAATAAACTTCACAACCTATAAAGTTGTGGAGTAGGTACGTATTTTATTCAGCGCTGGACGCAGGGGGAGAGCATCTTCCCAAATCCTGCGTACTTTACATGATTTCTAATCTTCTATTTATCTAGGAAGTTCGTGCATATTCTAAATCGCCTATACATATTGATTATCTGCCCCGCCTGTTCCCCCCTCCGTATGGAAATCAGTTGCATATTCATTGCGGCTGCATAGCTTATTGGGTTGGTGGTCTCTGGAAATGAGTTAGTGGGCTAAAATGATGAAGAACAGTAGTCTTCCTCGTTGTTGAACTTTCCACCTTGTCTTTCTACGCATGCACTTTAGTCTCTTGATTGTGATATTTGCAGACTCTGCACTTTTACGAAGAGGGACCCCCTTCATTTTTGCAAGCCCAGCAAAATCTATAAGTTAGGGGTCTCTTATCATGCATTTCTTTCCTTATAAGCACACAGTAACTGATAACATATGTTCTATTCTTCCTTCTATTTAACCCTTAAATCCCCTGCTTCAGTCCCCCCTTTTCTAGAAAATTAGTAAATTCTTTTACTCAATACAAGATTTCTTTTTCTCCATTCCTATGATATGTGTCTCTTAATGCCTTACCATGTACTCTGGACAATGAAGTTAGTATTGCCGTCCGTTGTAGCATCTTCCAATTCCAAATAAGTACAAAAGACAGCAGTAAGCCTAGACTAACTAAAACCAATAGCACAATTACTGGATGACATAATGTATTCAAAATTCCAGTTGCAGTTGGGGACCACCCGAAAAGGGCATCCCACCAATTGTGGCTGGTATCCTGCTTAACCCTTTGTAACAGGATCATAGGTGAAATTTACTAGAGTCCACCAGGATTGGAATTTTCTTTCAAAATCATTAGCATTGTCCCAAACAGCTTTTCGGACCTCCATCAGAAATGTGCCTTCACTCCCTTCTCTTATAGCTAAGGCAGCTGTGGATTGGATCCGTAACTGCGCTTGTATACAACTGAAAGCTAAAGACACATTATCTTGGACAGTGCTAAGTGCGTCTATTATTAACTTATGGTCCTGGTCCTCAGCCTTTTCCCAGTTCCGTAATACCTTTGAAATCTGCCACTGACTATTTCCTAATGCCAGTAAAGATGATTGTAGGGGTTGGCTCAGTTTTGTCAAATAATTTCTTGCAGTTGCTAGCTTATTTACTAGTATTTCAGAGTCAATTCCATTCAAAATTCCTAATCCTGTTCCCAACATTCCCGTTAAATCACTTCGCATCCTATCCCTAAGGTGTACTTGCTTCTGTAACCATGTTGTCCACCCTTCTAGGGATGGTTTTAGGAAGGCGGAACAGGCTGGTTGAATCTCTGAAATATTGGTTTGTATTAGCAATTCAACACGCTTGAGAGACCATTCTGGATTGAATAATAATTGCTGTTGACCTGTATTTCTCACTATATGGGCCT